>VHKM01000541.1:127500-325103 GCA_007210695.1 Neogobius melanostomus | reverse complement strand
GGAGAGAGAATGCTGCGCAAGTTACACCGTCGTTGCCAGCAACACGATGAAAGAGGCTGCCATGATTGACTTTTTATCGGGATCACGTGAGCACGTCTGTGCCAAATTCTTTTGTGAAGTTTGATCTTATCTTCATCATTTATTGGTGCTCGCAGGGGATCGCGCCCATTGAAATGGTCTAAATCACAACATCCGGAGTTTGGACGACTCGACCGCACGATCTCAAGTTAACGCTCAAATCGCTCAGTTGTGCGGTTATGAGTTTTAAACACGGCGGCGAGTCCTGACAACAGACGCCATTCAATGGCGTGCCATGACAACACCGTTAATCCTATTAGAAAGTTTTAATAACTTTTGATGTCCCACTTGTGTAAGATCTGGAAGCGAACGGGGAGCGCTGCGTTCAAACGCCCTAGGACGATTGTTCAATGACAGCATGAAATGGCGCCTTTGGGCCAGATACTATCATTTTTCCAAAAGGCGCGACCTCTGTTTGGTTGCTAGCAACCACACGTAATGTACTTTTTGTTCGGAATGTCATGACGCAGTGTACCAATTTTGGTTTGGCTGCGCCAAAACTTGACACGGGTGTTGCCATGGCCACGGTTTGGGAAAGGGCGTGGCCTCAATGGACTTTTTTGTTCGGGTTCACGTGACGGATGTCTGTTGCAAATTTCCTTTTGTCTACGACAAAGTTAAAAAATTTTCCTCTTCATTTTTATTTGGGTGCTGCTGCAGGGGGCGCATCGCGCCCATTTTCAAATTTCCTATATCCACAAATCCGGGGTCGCGACTCGACCAACGTTCAAGTTTCGCTCAAATGGCCACAGTAAGTTGGGAGTTATGAACTGTTGAACGCGGCGTGCGAGCGCTAAAAATGGACGCCGATTCATGGGTTGCCATGCAACAACGTTAATCTATTAAGTTTAATAACTTTTGATGTCCACTTGTGTAGATGATCTGGAGCGAACCGGGGAGTCGCTGCGATCAACGGCCTAGGACGAGTTCGTCAAATGCGAGGCAGAAATGGCGCCTTCGGCGCCAGATCGCTCTTCTGGCCCATAGGCGCCTCCTGATGGTTGCCTAGCAACCGCATAATATCTTTTTTTGTTTGGTGCTTCACGTGACCAATCACTGTGCCGTTTGTTCGTCTACGACGAACTAAATTTTCGGGGGATTCGGGATTTTGAGGGTCTGGCCATAGGGCGCAATGTTAAGTGGTTTTTCAGGGGCGCTGACGCGCCATTTTTTAATTTTTACATTTGGAGATGTGAAGTTTTTTTTTTTTCCCTAATGAAATTTTGGGCAATTCAGGACTTTCATCGTGGGAAGTGCCGACTGGCTTTTAGGGGGAGAAGAAAAAAATAATACTTAAGCGAGCGGCATTTGAAGGCCCTCGGAGGGTTTCGTTTGGGGCGGTTGACGCCGGTCCGCACGCGCCCAATAACGGGAGGCGCTGCCGCGCCTACTGCCACGTAGGTCGAGTTACATAAAAGAGCAAAGGCAAGAAATGGCCACTTCGCGCCAGAATCACTCGATTTTTCCCAAAATGGCCGACTCTCTGTTGGTTGCTAGCACCATGTAGTACTTTTTTGTTCGACAGTTCATGACGCAAAGTGTGCACCAATTTGGGTTGGCCTGCGCCAAAGTTGACATTGTCTGCCATGGCAACACGGTGGGAAAAGGGGCGTGCCTCAGTTACTTTTTTGTTCAGGTCACGTGATGGACGTCCTGTGCAAATTCTTTTTGTCTACGACAAAGTTCGATTTTAATTCATTTTTATTTGGTGCTCTGAGGGGCGCTATCGCCCATTTTTCAAATTTCCTATATCACACATGCCGGATCGACGCTCGACCAACAATCTCAAGTTATGCTCAAATCGGGCCAAGTATGTTGTGAGTATGACTCTTAACAGGCGGGAGCGCTGAAAATGGACGCCGACCTCATGCGTTGCCATCGAAAAACACCGTTAATCCTATTAGAAAGTTTTTAATATCTTTTAGTTTCCACTTGTGTAGAGATCTGGAGCGAACGGGGAGTCGCGCGTTCACGCCTAGGACGAGTTCGTTCAAATGCGGCGCCGAAATGGCGCCTTCGACCGCCAGATACATTTTTCCGCAAATGGCCGCCTCTGTTGGTTGCCTAGGCACCATGTATGTACTTTCTTGTTCGGACTGTCCATGACGCAACGCTGGACCAATTTTGGTTAGGCTGCGGCCAAGTTGACAATGGGTCGTTGCCTGGCACAAGGTGGGAAGGGGCGGTGGCCTCATGACTTTCTTTGTTCGGTCACGTTGACGGATTCTGGCAAATTTCTTGTCTACGACAAAGTTAATTTTTTTTCCTCATTTCATTTTTATTTGGTGCTCTGCAAGGGGGCGCTTATCGGCCCATATTCAAATTTCATATATAAACATCGGGGTCCATGACTTGACCAACGGATTCAAGTTTCGGCTTAAATGGGCCACAGTTTGTGCGGTTATGACTGTTTGAACGCGGCGGCGAGCGTGAAAATCGGACGCGAATTCATGGCGTTGCCAGCAACGTTAATTCCTATTAGAAAGTTTTAAAAAATTTTGATGTCGCCACTTTTGTGTGATGAATCTGGAGCGAATGGGGAGTCGCTGCCGTTAAACCCTAGAGGACGAGTCGTTAAATTGAGGCACGAAATGGCGCCTTCGCGCCAGATCGCTCTTCTTGCCATATGCCGCTCCCTGATGGTTGCCAGACCGCGAGTATGTTTTTTGTTTGCTTCACGTGACCCAATCACTGTGCCGAATCTTTTTCAACTACCGACGAACCAAGTTTTCGGGATTTCGGGATTTGGGGGGTCTGGCCTAGGGGCAATGTTAACGTGGTTTTTCAGGGGGCGCTGACGCGCCTTGTTTTTGATTTACTTTTGGAGATGTGAAGTTTTTTTTTTTACCTAATTGAATTTGGGCAAAAATCAGGACTTTTCATCAGTGGAAGTGCCGAAATGGCTTTTTAGGGGGAAAGAAAAAAAAATAATTAAGCGCAAGCGGCATTTAAGAGGCCCCGAGGTCTGTTTGGCCGGTTGAACGCCGGTGGCCGCAGCCGCCCCAATAACCGGGAGGCGCTGCCGCGCCTACCTGTTTATAATGTTAAGAGCAAAGGCAAAGAAATGGCGCCTTCGCGCCAGGTCACTCGATTTTTCCCAATGGCCGACTCCTGTGGTTGCCTAGCAACCATGTAATGTCTTTTTGTGTTCGGACAGTCATACGCACGCGTGTACCAATTTTGGTTTGGCTGCGCTAAAGTTGAACGGGTCGTGCCAATGGCAACACGGTGGAAAAGGGGCGGGCCTCAATGACTTTTTGTTCGGGTCACATGACGGATGTTGTGCCAAATTTCGTTTGTCTACGACAAAGTCCTTTTTTTCCTCATTCATTTTATTTTGGTGCATGCATGGGGCGCTATCGTGCCCTTTTCAAATTCCTATATCCACCCATCGGGTCCGAGGAACTCGACCAACGTTTCAAGTTTTCGCTCAAATCGGCCACATATGTGCGATTACGACTCTTTGAACGCGGCGGCGAAGCGCTGAAAAATGGAAGCCAATTCATGGTGTTGCCATGACAACACGTTATTCCTATGAAGTTTTTAATAACTTTTGAATGTCCCACTTGTGTAGATGATCTGGAAGCCAACGGGGAGGTCGCTGCGTTCAACCGCCTAGGACGAGTTCGTTCAAATGGAGGCATGAAATGGCGCCTTGGCGGCCAGATTACTTACATTTTCCAAAATGGCGCCCTCTGCTGTTTGGTTGGCCTACAACCATGTAATTCTTTTGTTCGACTGTCATGATGCCACGCTGTACCAATTTTGGTTTCGGCTGCGCAAGTTGCATCGGGTGTTTGCCATGCAACACGGGTGAGAAAAGGGGCGTGGCTCAATGACTTTTTTGTTCGGGTCACGTGACGGCATGTCTGTGCCAAATTTTCTTTTGTCTACGACAAACTTAAATTTTTTTCCCTATAATTTTTATTTGGTGCTCTGCAGGGGGCGCTATTCGCCATTTTCAAATTTCAGATTCAAACATCCGGGGTCAACGCTCGACCAACGATTCAAGTTTTCCGCTCAAAAGGCCACAGGTTTGTGCGAGTTTGAACTGTTTGAACGCGGCGGCGAGCGCTGAAAATGGACGACGAATCATGGCGTCGCCATCAACAACGTTAATCTATTAGAAAGTTTATAATTTTGAAAATGTCCCACTTGGTGTAAAGATCTGGAGCGAACGGGGAGTCCCGTGCGTTCAAACAGCCCTAGGAGAGTTCGTTCAATGCGAGCGAAACGAATTGGCGCCTTCGGCGCAGAATCGCTCTTCTGGCCATATGGCCGCCATCCTGAGGTTGCCTAGCAACCCGCGTAATAATCTTTTTTGTTTGGCTTCATGGTGACCAATTCACTGTGCGAATTTTGTTTTCGTGCTATGACGACTAAAATTTTCTGGGGATTTCAGGATTTTGGGGGTCTGGCCATGGGCCAATGTTAACGTGGTTTTTCCAGGGGGGCGCTGACGCGCGCATTTTTTGAATTTTTACATTTTGGGAGATGTAAGTTTTTTTTTCACCTAATTGAATTTTGGGCACAAAATTCCAGGACTTTTCATCAGGTGAATTACCGAAACGGCTTTTTAGGGGAGAGGATAATAATAATTAAAGCCGAAGCGGCTTTAAAGGCCTCGAGGGCTCGTTTGGCCGGTTGACGCCGGTGGCCGCAACGCGCCCCAATAACCGGGAGCGCTACCGCGCCTACTGCCCACAGTCGAGATTATAAAAGAGCAAAGGCAAGAAATGGCCCTTCGGCGCCAGATCACTGGATTTTTCTCCCAAATATTGGCCGACCTCACTGTTGGTTGCCTAGCAACCATGTAATGTACTTTTTTATTTCGGGACCGTCCCTGACGCAACGCGTCGTACCAATCTTTTATTTGGCTGCGCCAAAGTTGACATCGGTCCGTTTTTCCTCATCATTTATTTGGTGCTCTACAGGGGGCGCTATCGGCCAATTTTCAAGATTTCCTATATCAACAAACATCCAGAGTCGACGACTCGACCAACGATTCAAGTTACGCTCAAATCGGCCACAGGTGCGGGTTAAACTTTTGACGCGGGGCGGCAAGCCATTGAAACGGATGCCGAAATTCATGGCGTTTGCCATGAACAAACCGTAAAATCCTTTGAAAGTTTTAATAACTTTTAATGTCCCACTTGTGTAGAATGATCTGGAGCGAACGGGGAGTCGCTGCGTTTCAACGCCCTAGGACGAGTTCGTCAAAGCCGAGTGGCACGAAATGGCGCGGTCGGCGCAGATCACTCGATGTTTCCAACCAATGGCGCTCCTTTGTTGCCTAGCACCCATGCCATGTACTTTTTTGTCGACTGTCCGAGCCGCGTGTACCAATTTGGTTTGGCTGCGCCAAATTGGACATCGGGTCATTGCACTGGCATACTGCGGTGGGAAAAGGGGCGTGGCCCCAATGACTTTTTTGTTCGGGTCACGTGAAACGGATGTTCTGTGCAAATCTCTTTTGTCTACCGACAAAAGTTAAATTTTTTTTTTTCCCTATTCATTTTTATTTGGTTGCTCCTGTAGGGGCGCTATCGCGCCCATATTTCAATTTCCTACATCACAACATCCGGAGTCGACGACTCGACCAACCGATTCAAGTTTCCGCTCAAATCGGCACAGTAGTGCGAGTTATACTCTTTGACGCGGCGGCGAGCGCTGAAATGGACGTCCGAATTCATGGCGTTGCCATGAAAACGTTAATCTATTAGAAAGTTTTAATACTTTTGATGTCCACTTGTGTGATGAATCTGGAGCGAACGGCGGAGTCCGCTTGCGTTTCAACGCCCTAGGACGAGTCGTTCAATGCGAGGCCCACTGAAATGGCGCTTCGGCGCCAGAATCGCTCTTTGGCCATATGGCGCCCTCCTGATGGTTGCCTAGCAACGCATAATACTTTTTTTTGTTTGGCTTCCACGTGACAATCACTGTGCCGAATTTTGTTCGTCTACGACGAACTAAATTTTCGGGGATTTCGGGATTTTGAGGGGTCTGGCTAGGGCGCAATGTACGTGGTTTTTTCCAGGGGGCCGCTGACGCGCCATTTTTTTTTGAATTTTTACATTTGGAAGATGTGAAGTTTTTTTCACCTAATTTGAATTTTGGGGCAACAATTCAGGACTTTTCTCAGTGGGAAGTTTGCCGAAACTGGCTTTTAGGGGGACGAAGGAAATAATAATATAATTAAAGCCGCAAGCGGCATTCAGAGGCCCTCGAGGGTCTCGTTTGGCCGGTTGGAAACGCGCCGGTGGCCGCACACCGCCCAAATAACCGGGAGGCGCTGCGCGCCCTACCTGCACTAGGTTGAATGAAAAAGAGCAAGGCAAAAAATGGCGCTCTGGCGCCAGATATTCGATTTTTCCCCCAAAATAGCGGACCTCCTGTTGGTTGCAGCAACATGTATGTATTTTTTGTTCGGACAGTCAGACGCACGTAGGGTCATCAAACGCACCAATGTCACCAATTTTCTGTCCCAGTTTAAAATTCCTTTGGTCAAAAGAAATTTCTTAACACACATTTTTGTTCTAATTCAACATTGTTTAGGGTCACCTCAATAAGCAAGATTGCATTGTTTATAGGCAATTCTATTGCGATATTCATGTGTTGGAATCGTTATTTGCTGTTGACCTCTTTACTTATGTTATTTTACAATGGTACTGAATTTCATTAAATAAACTATTCTTTTGCTTTGTTTATTCAAGCGTTTGTGAAGTCTGCAATCTTTGGAAAGTGAGTTTTTACAAATATTTCAATTTTATCTCATTTTGTATTAAACCTTTTAATTTTAATTTTTATTGAACTTAATATGTTATACTTTCATGTTGTCGCAATTCTAGAGCCTGTTTACAAATGTTATTGCAAACTGTTATTAGTCATTACAGGGCTGTTAGATTTAGCACATGTTGACTGTTAACACATTGAGTGCCGCGCTGTTTTGGGGATTTAGCTGTAGAGTGCCAATAATCCAGACCATTTTTCATGACCACAGAATCAAATACAGGTCACGTAACTGCAGCCTGTGTGACAGTCCAGAAGCAGCTTGGACAAGTTCCCTTTGGTCAGCCTGTCGTCACCATGTTGGTGAGATGATCCTGTGTCATGTTTTGATGATCTGAAGATTGAGTCATCCAAGTCTCCAGAATGCTGTTTTAGACTTTAGCTCAGCATCAACACAATAATCCCACAGCAGCTAATACACAACTTCTCCACCTGGGGATCAACACATCACTGTGCAACTGGCTGCTGGACTTTCTGACGGGGAGACCACAGGCTGTACGTGTTGGCGGAAATCCTCCAGAACCATCACACTGAACACGGGGGCTCCCCAAGGCTGTGTGCTGAGCCCCCTCCTGTTCACTCTGCTGACCCATGACTGCGCTCCAAAGTACGACTCAACCTCTTCATCAAGTTTGCAGACGACACAACAGTGGTGGGTCCTCATCAGCAACAGAGACGAGTCAAACTACAGGAGTAAGGTGAGCAGTCTGGCATGTGGTGCACACTGAACAATCTCTCTCTAAATGTGGAGAAGACAAAAGAGATTGTTATGGATTTTCGAAGAGCGCGGGTCCAGCATGCTCCTCTAATAATCAACGGTGCTGCAGTGGAGAGGGTGACCAGCACTAAGCTCCTGGGTGTGCATATCACAGTGAACCTCTCCTGGACCATGCACACTACATCACTGGTCAAGAAAAGTAATCAGTGTCTCTACTTTGTCCGCAAGTTAAGAAGAGCCAGAGTCCCAGCCTCTGTTATGTGCAACTTCTACAGAGGGACTATAGAGAGCATCCTGACCAGCTCCATCACTGTGTGGCTCTTCTACAGAGGGACTATAGAGAGCATCCTGACCAGCTCCATCACTGTGTGGCACTTCTACAGAGGGACTATAGAGAGCATCCTGACCAGCTCCATCACTGTGTGCTTCTTCTACGGAGGGACTATAGAGAGCATCCTGACCAGCTCCATCACTGTGTGGCTCTTCTACAGAGGGACTATAGAGAGCATCCTGACCAGCTCCATCACTGTGTGGCACTTCTACAGAGGGACTATAGAGAGCATCCTGACCAGCTCCATCACTGTGAGGTTCTTCTACAGAGGGACTATAGAGAGCATCCTGACCAGCTCCATCACTGTGTGGCACGGCGCCAGCACTGCCTCCTGCCGAAAGAGCCTCCAGCGCATGGTGAGAGCAGCGGAGATGATCTGTGGAGCCCCTCTCCCTCTATTAAGGACATGTATTACACCCGTCTCACCCGCAAAGCCGTCAGAATCACCAGGGACCCTATGCACCCATCACACAGTCTCTTCAGGTAATACCTTCAGGGAGGAGACTGCGGAATCTACGGGCCAGGTCCAGTCGACTTAAGAACAGTTTCATACACAAGGCCATTGGGAAGGTGAACTCCCTCCCACCCTATTCCCCCACCCCCTGCTCCACAATCAAGAATGAGAGAAATCTAATTTCAAATCATTCACATGGTTTGACAAATTAAAAAAATAAATCTTGAATCTTGAGACAGGTGTTAAGCTTAGCTCAGATTTCTTGGCATCAGCAAGGGGTGAAGGACATGACCAGAACGTGCTGCAAGTTGTTGAGAAGGACCGTAAAGAACAGCCCAACTTGCGAAAAGGCAAAGGACATAGCGACTAACTGAAGAATCTACCAAATAACTACCATTGACTTTAAAACATTGCTGAATGTAGAATAAATTTAACTATATTTAACTTTTTAAACATTGGATAAATAATTTAGAACAATGTTGAAAACAACATATACTATCTGAATTCATTGCGTTGAAACTATTGTCTCCGATGAGTTGAAACATTTTAAAAGATGTAGCGAATGGTTAATGTTATATAATGAACACTTCTAACACCCGTTGTATAAATGTAGCATCATACTATTGAATATAATCAGATAAAAACTGAGAATTTACTATTGCAATATCTATATACAACTCTGTATGCAATATTATTTAACAAAATGACATAAAATGAAATGGAAATATGCCAAATGGCGAATTTTCGATATTTAGACACAATTCAGTTGAATGGTGGACCACCTAAATGTACTTCAAACTTCACCAAACTTTGCCATACATTTTCTTTTTTTATATATAAAAAAACTAGACAAGGGACAAAATGATCCATCCATCCATCCATCCATCCATTTTCTTCCGCTTTATCCGGGGCCGGGTCGCGGAGGCAGCAGTCTCAGCAGAGATGCCCAGACTTCCCGATCCACGCACACCTCCTCCAGCTGTTCTGGGGGGACCCCGAGGCGACACCAGGCCAGCTCGGAGACATAGTCCCACCAGCGTGTCCTGGGCCTTCCACGAGGCCTCCTCCCAATAGGACATGCCTGGAACACCTCCCGAGGGAGGCGACCAGGAGGCATCCGGAACAGATGCCCTAGCCACCTCAGCTGGCTCCTTTCGACGTGAAGGAGTAGCGACTCTACCCGAGCTCCTCCCGGGTAACTGAGCTCCTCACCGATCTCGGAGGGTGCACCCAGCCACCCTGCGAAGGAAACTCATTTCGGCCGCTTGTATTCGCGATCTTGTCCTTTCGGTCATTACCCAGATCTCATGACCATAGGTGAGGGTGGGAACGTAGATCGATCGGTAAATCGAGAGCTTTGCCCCCTGACTCAGCTCTCTCTTCACCACAACAGTCCGATACAGCGACCGCATCACTGCTGACGCTGCACCGATCCGTCTATCGATCTCACGCTCCATCCGTCCCTCACTCGTGAACAAGACCCCGAGATACTTGAACTCCTCCACTTGAGGTAAGGACTCCCCACCGACCTGAATGATCACAAAATGATCCATTGAAGTTAAAAAAAAAAGGGGCGTTTGATTCACCCTAACGCACGTGTGTACCAATTTTGGTTTGACTGCGCCAAAGTTGACACCGGGTCGTTGCCATGGCAACACGATGGGAAAAGAGGCGTGGCCATGATTGACTTTTTTTATCGGGATCACGTGACGCACGTCTGTGCCAAATTTCTTTTGTCTACGACAAAGTTTGATCTTATTCTGCATTCATTTTTATTTGGTGCTCTGCAGGGGGCGCTATCGCGGCCATTTTCAAATGTCCTAAATCACAACATCCGGGGTCGACCACTTGACCAACGATTCAAGTTTCGCTCAAATCGGCCACAGTTTGTGCGAGTTATGACTGTTTGAGCGCGGCGGCGAGCGCTGAAAATGGACGCCGAATTCATGGCGTCGCCATGACAACACCATTAATCCTATTAGAAAGTTTTTAATAACTTTTGATGTCCCACTTGTGTAGATGATCTGGAGCGAACGGGGAGTCGCTGCGTTCAACGCCCTAGGACGAGTTCGTTCAAATGCGAGTGCACGAAATGGCGCCTTCGGCGACAGATTACTCAATTTTTCCCAAAATGGCCGACCTCCTGTTGGTTGCCTAGCAACCATGTAATGTACTTTTTTGTTCAGACAGTCATGACGCACGCGTGTACTAATTTTGGTTTGGCTGCGCCAAAGTTGACACCGGGTCGTTACCATGGCAACACGGTGGGAAAAGGGGCGTGGCCATCATTGACTTTTTTGATCGGTATCACGTGACGGATGTCTGTGCCAAATTTCATTTGTCTACGACAAAGTTCAATTTTATTCTTCATTTTTATTTGGTGCTCTGCAGGGGGCGCTATCGCGCCCATTTTCAAATTTTATATATCAACACATCCGGGGTCGATGACTCGACCAACGATTCAAGTTTGGCTCAAATCGGCCACAGTATGTGCGAGTTACGAGTCTTTGAACGCGGTGGCGAGCGTGGAAAATGGACGCCGAATTCATGGCGTTGCCATGACAACACCGTTAATCCTATTAGAAAGTTTTTAATAACTTTTGATGTCCCACTTGTGTAGATGATCTGGAGCGAACGGGGAGTCGCTGCGTTCAACGCCCTAGGAGGAGTTCGTTCAAATGCGAGGGCACGAAATGGCGCCTTCGGCGCCAGATCGCTCTTCTGGCCAATATGGCCGCCCTCCTGATGGTTGCCTAGCAACCGCGTAATATGTTTTTTTGTTTGGCTTCATGTGACCAATCACTGTGCAGAATTTTTTTCGTCTACGACGAACTAAAATTTTTGGGCATCTCCATAGGCGCAATGTAATCTTGATTTTCCAGGGGGCGCTGGCGCGCCATTTTTTGGAATTTTTGAATGAAACTTATTGACACTGTGTATCGCCGTGATTTTGAATTTGGGCAAAAAATGGGGAGTTTTCGTCGACGACTCGTCGAGTTATTCCAAAAAAACACGGATAGAAGAAAAATAATAATAAGAATAAGAAAAACCCGTACAATAACAATATAGCGCCGCCTTCGGCGGCGCATATTTATATATTCGGAAAGGTCTCACGTCCAGTAATCCAACCGTGGGGTTTATTGTCAAATACGAGCGCGTTGCGCTCGCATTTTACCTCTTCTTTCTCAATATTTCCCAATGGGTTTTTTTTTTCGTATTTTTGTGCGAGCAGAAGCAAATATGCCGCTTTCGCGGCAAAGACCTATATTATCGGATAGGTCTCGATGCCCTGAGTCTCTCTAACAGTGTTTTGAGTGCTGGTGAGTGGCCATGGTCGATGACGAGCGCGTTGCGCTCGTCATCGACTGCTTTCTTGTCCATGTTGCGCCTTGCCTGTGGTTTTCACCTTTTTTTATTCGAGCAGCAACAAATGTGCCGCTTTCGCGGCACACGCTTATATCACCGGACAAGTCGGGGTGCCGGGAGTGTCGTTATTACTGTGTAATGCATGGGGAGCGCTCCGCGCTCTGTTTCTTGAGCGCTCCGCGCTCTTTTTGGGACGTGCGCTACGCGCACGTCTTTCGTCAGTGCGCTCCGCGCACTGCCTGTACAATAACAACAGGCCCGGACCCTGTCAGGCTCTCGGGCCTAATAAGAAAAACCCATACAATAACAATATAGCGCCGCCTTCGGCGGCGCATATTTATATATTCGGAAAGGTCTCACGTCCAGTAATCCAACCGTGGGGTTCATTGTCAAATACGAGCGCGTTGCGCTCCTCTTTTACCTCTTCTTTCTCAATATTTCCCAATGGATTTTTTTTTCCGTTTTTTTTGTGCGAGCAGAAGCAAATATGCCGCTTTCGCGGCAAAGACCTATATTATCGGATAGGCCTCGATGCCCTGAGTCACTGTATTAGGGTTTTGAGTGCTGGTGAGTGGCCATGGTCGATGACGAGCGCACATCGACTGCTTTCTTGTCCATGTTGCGCCTTGCCTGTGGTTTTCACCTTTTTTTATTCGAGCAGCAACAAATGTGCCGCTTTCGCGGCACACGCTTATATCACCGGACAGGTCGGGGTGCCGGGAGTGTCGTTATTACAGTGTAATGCATGGGGAGCGCTCCGCGCTCTGTTTCTTGAGCGCTCCGCGCTCTTTTTGGGACGTGCGCTACGCGCACGTCTTTCTTCAGTGCGCTCCGCGCACTGCCTGTACAATAACAACAGGCCCGGACCCTGTCAGGCTCTCGGGCCTAATAATAAGAAGAAAAACCCATACAATAACAATATAGCGCCGCCTTAGGCGGCGCATATTTATATAATCGGAAAGGTCTCACGTCCAGTAATCCACCCGTGGGGTTCATTATCAAATACGAGTGCGTTGCGCTCGTCATTTACCTCTTCTTTCTCAATATATCCCAATGGGGTTTTTTTTCCGTATTTTTGTGCGAGCAGAAGCAAATATGCCGCTTTCGCGGCAAAGACCTATATTATCGGATAGGCCTCGATGCCCTGAGTCACTCTAACAGTGTTTTGAGTGCTGGTGAGTGGCCATGGTCGATGACGAGCGCAACGCGCTCGTCATCGACTACTTTCTTGTCCATGTTGCGCCTTGCCTGTGGTTTTCACCTTTTTCATGCGAGCAGCAACAAATGTGCCGCTTTCGCGGCACACGCTTATATCACCGGACAGGTCGGGGTGCCGGGAGTCTCGTTATTACTGTGTAATGCATGGGGAGCGCTCCGCGCTCTGTTTCTTGAGCGCTCCGCGCTCTTTTTGGGACGTGCGCTACGCGCACGTCTTTCATCAGTGCGCTCCGCGCACTGCCTGTACAATAACAACAGGCCCGGACCCTGTCAGGCTCTCGGGCCTAATAATAAGAAAAACCCGTACAATAACAATATAGCGCCGCCTTTGGCGGCGCATATTTATATATTCGGAAAGGTCTCACGTCCAGTAATCCAACCGTGGGGTTTATTGTCAAATACGAGCGCGTTGCGCTCGTATTGTACCTCTTCTTTCTCAATATTTCCCAATGGTTTTTTTTTTTCGTATTTTTGTGCGAGCAGAAGCAAATATGCCGCTTTCGCGGCAAAGACCTATATTATCGTATAGGTCTCGATGCCCTGAGTCACTCTAACAGTGTTTTGAGTGCTGGTGAGTGGCCATGGTCGATGGCTTTCTTGTCCATGTTGCGCCTTGCCTGTGGTTTTCACCTTTTTTTCTTCGAGCAGCAACAAATGTGCCGCTTTCGCGGCACACGCTTATATCACCGGACAGGTCGGGGTGCCGGGAGTGTCATTATTACTGTGTAATGCATGGGGAGCGCTCCGCGCTCTGTTTCTTGAGCGCTCCGCGCTCTTTTAGGGACGTGCGCTACGCGCACGTCTTTCGTCAGTGCGCTCCGCGCACTGCCTGTACAATAACAACAGGCCCGGACCCTGTCAGGCTCTCGGGCCTAATAATAATAATAAGAAAAACCCGTACAATAACAATATAGCGCCGCCAAAGGTGGCGCATATTTATATATTCGGAAAGGTCTCACGTCCAGTAATCCACCCGTGAGGTTCATTGTCAAATACGAGCGCGTTGCGCTCGACTTTTACCTCTTCTTTTTCTATATTTCCCAATGGGTTTTTTTTTCGTATTTTTATGCGAGCAGAAGCAAATATGCCGCTTTCGCGGCAAAGACCTATATTATCGGATATTATATTATCGGATACCTATATTATCGGATATTACGCGCACGTCTTTCGTCAGTGCGCTCCGCGCACTGCCTGTACAATAACAACAGGCCCGGACCCTGTCAGGCTCTCGGGCCTAATAAGAAAAACCCGTACAATAACAATATAGCGCCGCCTTCGGCGGCGCATATTTATATATTCGGAAAGGTCTCACGTACAGTAATCCAACCGTGGGGTTTATAATCAAGTACGAGCGCGTTGCGCTCGTCTTTTACCTATTCTTTTTCAATATTTCCCAATGGGTTTTTTTTTTGGTATTTTTGTGCGAGCAGAAGCAAATATGCCGCTTTCGCGGCAAAGACCTATGTTAGCGGATAGGCCTCGATGCCCTGAGTCACTAGCAGTGTTTTGAGTGCTGGTGAGTGGCCATGGTCGATGACGAGCGCGTTGCGCTCGTCATCGACTGCTTTCTTGTCCATGTTGCGCCTTGCCTGTGGTTTTCACCTTTTTTTCTTCGAGCAGCAACAAATGTGCCGCTTTCGCGGCACACGTTTATATCACCGGACAGGTCGGGGTGCCGGGAGTGTCGTTATTACTGTGTAATGCATGGGGAGCGCTCCGCGCTCTGTTTCTTGAGCGCTCCGCGCTCTTTTAGGGACGTGCGCGTAGCGCACGTCTTTCGTCAGTGCGCTCCGCGCACTGCTTGTACAATAACAACAGGCCCGGACCCTGTCAGGCTCTCGGGCCTAATAATAAGAATAAGAAAAACCCGTACAATAACAATATAGCGCCGCCTCCGGCGACGCATATTTATATATTCGGAAAGGTCTCACGTCCAGTAATCCAACCGTGGGGTTTATTGTCAAGTACGAGCGCGTTGCGCACGTCTTTTACCTCTTCTTTCTCAATATTTTCCAATGGATTTTTTTTCCCGTATTTTTGTGCGAGCAGAAGCAAATATGCCGCTTTCGCGGCAAAGACCTATATTATCGGATAGGCCTCGATGCCCTGAGTCACTGTAACAGTGTTTTGAGTGCTGGTGAGTGGCCATGGTCGATGACGAGCGCAACGCGCTCGTCATCGACTGCTTTCTTGTCCATGATGCGACTTGCCTGTGGTTTTCACTTTTTTTTATTCGAGCAGCAACAAATGTGCCGCTTTCGCGGCACACGCTTATATCACCGGACAGGTCGGGGTGCCAGGAGTGTCGTTATTACTGTGTAATGCATTGGGAGCGCTCCGCGCTCTGTTTCTTGAGCGCTCCGCGCTCTTTTTGGGACGTGCGCTACGCGCACGTCTTTCTTCAGTGCGCTCCGCGCACTGTCTGTACAATAACAACAGGCCCGGACCCTGTCAGGCTTTCGGGCCTAATAAGAAAAACCCGTACAATAACAATATAGCGCCGCCTTTGGCGGCGCATATTTATATATTCGGAAAGGTCTCACGTCCAGTAATCCATCCGTGAGGTTCATTGTCAAATACGAGCGCGTTGCGCTCGTCATTTACCTCTTCTTTCTCAATATATCCCAATGGGTTTTTTTTCCCGTATTTTTGTGCGAGCAGAAGCAAATATGCCGCTTTCGCGGCAAAGACCTATATTATCGGATAGGCCTCGATGCCCTGAGTCACTCTAACAGGGTTTTGAGTGCTGGTGAGTGGCCATGGTCGATGGTACGCGCACGTCTTTCGTCAGTGCGCTCCGCGCACTGCCTGTACAATAACAACAGGCCCGGACCCTGTCAGGCTCTCGGGCCTAATAAGAAAAACCCGTACAATAACAATATAGCGCCGCCTTAGGCGGCGCATATTTATATAATCGGAAAGGTCTCACGTCCAGTAATCCAACCGTGGGGTTCATTATCAAATACGAGCGCGTTGCGCTCGTCATTTACCTCTTCTTTCTCAATATATCCCAATGGGTTTTTTTTCCCGTATTTTTGTGCGAGCAGAAGCAAATATGCCGCTTTCGCGGCAAAGACCTATATTATCGGATAGGCCTCGATGCCCTGAGTCACTCTAACAGGGTTTTGAGTGCTGGTGAGTGGCCATGGTCGATGGTACGCGCACGTCTTTCGTCAGTGCGCTCCGCGCACTGCCTGTACAATAACAACAGGCCCGGACCCTGTCAGGCTCTCGGGCCTAATAAGAAAAACCCATACAATAACAATATAGCGCCGCCTTAGGCGGCGCATATTTATATAATCGGAAAGGTCTCACGTCCAGTAATCCACCCGTGGGGTTCATTATCAAATACGAGCGCGTTGCGCTCGTCATTTGCCTCTTCTTTCTCAATATTTCCCAATGGGGGTTTTTTTCCGTATTTTTGTGCGAGCAGGAACAAATATGCCGCTTTCGCGGCAAAGACCTATATTATCGGATAGGCCTCGATGCCCTGAGTCACTCTAGCAGTGTTTTGAGTGCTGGTGAGTGGCCATGGTCGATGACGAGCGCGTTGCGCTCGTCATCGACTGCTTTCTTGTCCATGTTGCGCCTTGCCTGTGGTTTTCACTTTTTTTATTCGAGCAGCAACAAATGTGCCGCTTTCGCGGCACACGCTTATATCACCGGACAGGTCGGGGTGCCGGGAGTGTCGTTATTACTGTGTAATGCATGGGAAGCGCTCCGCGCTCTGTTTCTTGAGCGCTCCGCGCTCTTTTTGGGACGTGCGCTACGCGCACGTCTTTCTTCAGTGCGCTCCGCGCACTGTCTGTACAATAACAACAGGCCCGGACCCTGTCAGGCTCTCGGGCCTAATAAGAAAAACCCGTACAATAACAATATAGCATATTTATATATTCGGAAAGGTCTCACGTCCAGTAATCCAACCGTGGGGTTTATAATCAAGTACGAGCGCGTTGCGCTCGTCTTTTACCTATTCTTTTTCAATATTTCCCAATGGGTTTTTTTTTCGTATTTTTTTGCGAGCAGAAGCAAATATGCCACTTTCGCGGCAAAGACCTATATTATCGGATAGGCCTCGATGCCCTGAGTCACTGTATTAGGGTTTTGAGTGCTGGTGAGTGGCCATGGTCGATGACGAGCGCAACGCGCTCGTCATCGACTGCTTTCTTGTCCATGTTGCGCCTTGCCTGTGGTTTTCACCTTTTTTTATTCGAGCAGCAACAAATGTGCCGCTTTCGCGGCACACGCTTATATCACCGGACAGGTCGGGGTGCCGGGAGTGTCGTTATTACTGTGTAATGCATGGGGAGCGCTCCGCGCTCTGTTTCTTGAGCGCTCTGCGCTCTTTTTGGGACGTGCGCTATGCGCACGTCTTTCGTCAGTGCGCTCCGCGCACTGCCTGTACAATAACAACAGGCCCGGACCCTGTCAGGCTCTCGGGCCTAATAATGCATTAGTCTTATATAGCGCTTTTCCAGATGCTCAAAGTCGCTTTACAATTTGGTGCATTATTCATTCACTCCATACTCGGTGATGATAAGCGAGGCAACCAGTCTGCGCACATCAGCCACCACCACCAACCACTCACTCACTCACTACATTCGCTAGGCTTCCTGGTGTTACTGAACGGTCTCCCATCCAAGTACTAACCAGGCCCTACCCTGCTTAGCTTCCAAGGTCTGACGGGATTGGGCATCGCAAAGGCGGTATGGCCACAAAGTTTACCATAAACATCACAAGCAGTATGACAGAAACACTCACCCAATGGAGACAGGTCAGATTTGGAGCAACAGCAGAAGGTGGTGTTTATTAAAAAGCCCTTTAACCTCTTAACCCCCACCTTAACCAAGTGCATTTTCTCCAGTTCAGCTTTACCCAAATCTAAGTACAGTCTATAGGACCAGTGTAAGGCCTTTTTGGACATTTCATTGCTTTTTTTGTTGTTTCATTGTTGCCTCTTTTGTGGCATTTTTGTTGCTTTTACAGCATACATTATTGTCACTTTTCTGTTATCTTTGGTTGCGTTTTTAACCTCTTTCTCGGCTAATTTTTGTTGCTATTTGACAAAAGCTTTTAGATTTGGGTAAAGCCAAACTGGAGAAAATATGCTCAGTTCAGGTGGGGGTTAAGAAGTTAAAAAAGGCTAATGAACTAAAACTAGCAAAAGTAGAAACTCTGTATGAGTCTACATTCTGGACTAACTCCGAATCGTCTAAATCCCATGGATTCTACCCCAAAATTAGTCAAATGACACCAACTCACTAGACTACAAAAATCCCCAAAATCTGCATCAATGTCCCCAAAAGCCCTCCAATACTTAGTTCTAGTAGGGCTCGGGGGAAAAAATCTATTTGATTTAAACATCAAGTTGGTAAGTCAAATCGATTCATTTAATTATTATTATTATTTTTTTCTAAGCCTACTGTTGTTGATAGGCTCATTTTCCTTGCAAAGAATGTTTAAAATGCAATTACATTTTTTATGGCGAATGGTGTTACTGTTTACATGTTCAATTCAACTAAGAGTTACCTCAGGATTATTTGTTGTTTTATTAGCTCAATCCAAATACAGTATAAATAATTTGGATGTTTAACAATCTTTGATGTACACTGCACAGTGACTTTTCAGTTAGAGAAAAGGTTTGCCTTTGCAATTTTGTTTATGTTGATGCACTTTAATTAAATACAATAAATATACATTTTTAAAATGTACAGTTTGCAGTTATTTTGTTTTAATATGCCAACCATATTCAAATTAATGTTATTAAATAATGTTTACAGATGATGACATCACAACTTGGACACATGTCGAGACACATTTAACACAGCGGACAAAAGTGATCATGCCCTGTGCTGCTGACCATTGGCACTGATCCCTCCTTTGTCAGTCTCTCTGGAGCCGGCGAATTTAGTTTAGTTTAGTTTATTATTTATTGAAACAGGGACAGTGTACAAAACCATTAGTCTTTACAAAAGAAGAGATGATTTGTACCAGATTTAACAAATTAGCTATTTTCCATCTGCAGTCCCTGGACAGGTGAGTACAAAAAACATTACAATTATAATCTATAAATCTAATCTACAATAAAATCACTATATAAAATACATTAGTTTTCTGTACACTTCTAGAAAAACATATAAACAATCCCTATAATTTACAATACATTCATCAATGCTGACACGATTGATGATCTAAAATATACTTTTTCAAATTTCAAATAAAACTATTAAGAGACAGTTTCAGACAGTCTGGAAGCTCATTCCACTGTTTAATGGAGCGAAATGAGAAGGCACATTGTGCAAAGGCCGAGGATCTTTTTGGGATTACACAGTTTTTATTTGCAGTGGACCGAGTGGCTCTAGTATTTTGCACAGAACAAAGTCTGACAAAGTTCTTCAGTGGTGGCGGAGCTGTATTATTAGTGATTTTGAATATAGTTCTTAGATTATTGTATAGAATTATATTGTCAAAACTGAGCAGTTTGAACTTACTCAGGATATTGCAATGATGATAACGAAGTGGTTTTTTGTCAAGTGCCTTTAAAGCCTGATTATACACAGATCTTAGTGGTTTGAGCGTGGTCTGCTTTGCCTGCGACCAGCTAGATAAACAGTAAGTAAAGTGAGGAATTATCATGGCGTTGAAATAAGTGAAAGCCGCCTCGACTGTCAGGCTGTTCCTCATATGCTTTAGAGAGGAAATGTTATATTTAATTGTGTTGGTTACTTTTTTAATATGCTTTTTGAATGTCAGTGTTTAGTGTATTAATGAGATGGATGAACGTTTGGCTGGGAAGCTGTAAATGAAATGCCCCTCGGGGAGAAAATAAAGTCTTCTGAATCTGAATCTGTTTGGTCTAAATAGAGCCCTAAGTATTTTGTTTCCGTTACATTTTTTAGTGCCTCTCCATTTACATAGATGCTAGGCATCTCTTTAGTATTATTTATTTTATGAAAAAACATGCCAACTGTTTTACTAGTGTTTAATGTCAGGCATGAAGATTGGAGCCAATTTTGGATTTTGTCCAATACTGAAGACAACTTTGAGGCCACTGTCTGCATATCCCTTTCATGTGTGAAGATGACGGCATCATCTGCATACATAATTATATCCAGGTCTTTGCACACATCAGGGAGGTGATTTATATAAATGCTGAACAGCAAGGGCCCCAGGATTGACCCTTTGTGGGACCCCGGTTGTGCAAGATTTAAAGGAGGATGTTGCATTATTTGTTCTCACACACTGCACCCGGTCAGTAAGGTATGACTGGAACCACTCCAGTCCTTCACTGGATAGATTACACTGAGCAAGCCAGGACAGGAGTACACAGTGGTTTACCGTGTCGAAGGCCTTTCGTAAGTCCAAGAACACGGCACCCACCGTGCCCCCCTTGTCCATGCCGGCCCTAATGCTCTCTGTCAGGTAGCAGCAGGCAGCATCAGTGGAATGATGTCTGCGAAAACCGAATTGTATTTGATGCAAAACATTATTATCGTTTAGATGTTCCGTTCACTGCTCTATGATTACTTTTTCTAATATTTTTGATACTACAGGTAGTAAACTAATGGGCCTATAGTTACCAACCTCATTTTTGCTACCAGATTTATGAATTGGAGTTATAACTGCTGTTTTGAAGCAGTGGCGCCTCCAGAAATTGTTCATAGGGGTGGCCAGATGGGGCCACTTAAAATCTTGGGGTGGCAAACCAAAACTATCAGCCATAATTTCACAATTGTATTTACTGTTGTAGTAAACTGGCCTGTAGAAAAGTATCAGAAAGACTTAAGGAAACGTCTACTGCTATACTTTGTTTTGTTTTTTTATATTTAATGTTACTAATGATCCAATAACATTCATAACTGATACTACAGTACTACAATTAACACTGGCCAGTGGGGTGGCCAATGGGGTGGCCAGGAGTCGGCCAGGGGTGGCCACGGCCACCCCTGGCCACCCCCTGGTGGCGCCACTGTTTTGAAGACACTAGGGAACACACTTTCATTAATAGATTTGTTCACAATTTGGGCTATTGTTGTTGTTAGAGTCTCCCTATGTTTTTTGATAAGTGTGTTGTCAAGTCCCCAGTAGTCTTTGGCCTTTGAATTTGATAAAGATCATATTATTTTACCTATTTTGGCATTATCAATACTTTTGAATTTTAGTGCAGTACTGGAGAAAAATGCAGGTGGTGAGAACAAATGAAGGAATCCAGAGGTTTGCAATGTGATTTCGTTCACAGAGTCTATAAAATAATTGCTGAAGTGATCAGCAACTATACCATCCTTAATGTAAGTTTCATCTATTTTAAGCTCTATGGTCTTGCATTTTGGTTTCCCTCTTCCTGTAATTGTATGTATCGTTTGCCACAGCTTTTTAGAATTTCCCTTTGCCTGTTTAATTATATTAAGAATAAATGCCGCCCTAGCTTTTCTAAAAACCTTTGTAACTTTGTTTCGAAGTCCAGTAAATATTAATCGATCGGTTACAAGTAGGGATGTCAAGATTAACCGGTTTTACGATTACCACGATTATAAAAGGACGCGGTAGGTTATCCGTAAGAATTTCAGAAGCCACGGTTTACCGCGGAAATTTTTCACGCTGACGCACGAGCCGCTGCACGCCATAAACAGCGCGTAAACTCACCAGTGATTGAGCAAGGCAGAAGGACGCTCTCCTCCAGTGTTGTATCCACCAAAAAACGATTGAAGTCAGCAGAGTGGGACCTCTTTAGGATCCAAAAGATGACCAAGACGTTGTTGTTGTCGATGGACATCCGTTATGCAAACCCTGTCGTCAGAAAGTTGCAGCAAAAGGCGCTGATATCGGGTACGTCGAATGAAACAACATCTTGGAGATAATCCTTCGCTGTGAATGTCCAGGTCAAGGTAATGAACTGCATAATTCCCAAAAAAGTTGTCCAAATGTTCGGAAATAGCCGCCACAACTTGCTCAGGATGTAAACAAAAAACTAACGCGCTCCGCTCTGCTTCAGCGTAACAAAAGGAAAGTGAAACCGCGCACATGTGGAAATCACCTGTTCAAAAGAGTCTCCTTAGTCATTTTGTAAACACGTTTCATTCTCTGTTCATCAAAACATCTGACAAATAATTAAGCAACAACATAACTTTTGAGAACAGGAAACCTAGCCTAGCTTGTGGCCCAATAATATAGAGTAAAATAATTATGATAATTATGGTCATTATAAAGAAGTAAAGTTGACATTGTTTTGTATTATTCATTGTAGGCCATTTATTTTAATGCAAAAGCATCTTAAAGAATTTTTCATTTTTAGAAACAGTGAATGTTTACAAGTTTACAAGTATTAAAAGCTTTTTAAAGACAAAAACTAAAAATATCAGTTCTTTCCTTTCATTCGGTCGATAATCGAGAATAATCGTAAAATCGCAATATTTCTTTCACAATAATCGTGACTCAAAAAATTGAAATCGTGACACCCCTAGTTACAAGTTTTGTTTTAAACTGTTTTTTTTTAGAGCTGAATCTCTTTCTCTCATCAATTTCCATAAATCATCATTCATCCAAGGTAGGGGACTTCTCCTATTTTGCTTTACCTTTGTTACTTTTGTATATTTAGAGATAATTTGCTGAAACACTTCCATTAAATCAAAAGATGAGACGTTACAGTCTTTAAACTCAATACTTTACATTATATAACACAGATTCTCAACAGTAACAATGTGTAATAACATGTACGATGTACTTATGTAGTACACACAATGGAATAATGTGTATTAGTACTTTGGAGGTACATCATGTAATAAGACCCTTGGGTTAGGCCTTAAAGTTAGAGTTAGGGTTCATTTCTTATTGCATTATATATCTCCAAAAAGACACACAGTTATTACACATTGTTACAAAGCACATTACATTGTCTTCTGTGGACCCACCACCTGCAGGAGGAGCCATAGGGGCTGGTGCAATGTGATTAACGGAAAAGTGGAAGAAAATGGATGGATAGATTAATGTGGCAGGTACAATTAATGTGTCAAAGCGTCGTGTTACCAAAAACCGATATTTGGCAAATAAACCTGCACATTTTGACTCCAAAGTGGTTTAGAATAGTTTGCATTAGAGACTTGTCAAATGGTTGAAAAAGTGGGACCAGTTTAGAGAACTAGAAGTTAGTATATTCCCAAAGCTCACCTGCTGAAAGAGCTCCGCGTTGGACATTTTTCCTCCAGAGGTCAGTGAACCTGACATGATCAAAAAACGGATGGAAAAACGATTCAAAAGTACGAAAACCTTAAAATACTTAACCGGGACAATAGATTAACTCCTTTTACAGATAAATGTCTCAGCTACGTTCACCGATGTATGAGGGAAATCAGTGGAAATCGCCGCAGTTTGTGGGAAACTGAAGTCTCCTCCCTACTTCCTGTTTACACTCTTCTTCTTCTTCTGCGTGGAAAAGCGGACACACAGCGCCGCCTCACGGCTCTTTTTTTTTTTACCCCTTTGTACAAATTACAACCTGCTACTTTTTACAATTTCTCTTCTGTATTTTTACTTTCAAGCTTTGAATACTTGTTTTCCCTCTTGCAAACAAATGTGCCCAAGTTAAGTTTAAAGAGCATTTTTTTCCCCTGCTTATTATCTTTACTGTAATCTCAGTGTAAACAAATGTAAAACCGTGTGCGTACGGTTCTCTTATGCAGCAGAGTTCTTCTCGGTCGGGGTCAGACGGACTGAGGCACATTTGCGTAACAAGGTTAGGCCTGTACCTCTCACAGAGTCCTGTGATTAAACCGTTCATCACTTTTATGACCGAGAAGGATCAGACCGTCACAAGATGGCGCTGGGGTTAGTGACGAGCGGCCACACCGGGCTGTGTCAGGGTGCACTCACACGCATCACATTTGTTCATTAGCACTGGCACATGGACAGACACCGTCTTCGGTCGCAGATAAAGGCATTTACAGGAGAAAAACAACAACAAGAGGCGAGAAAAAGCTGCAAAGGTGGGGAAAGGTGGTGAACTGCATCATGGGAAAAGCTACTGCGGCGGAAAAGCGACATCTAGTGTTTGATTTAAGCCTTTTTCTTTTCTTTTTTCTTTTTTTTATTTCACACTATTTACAGTGTATGTACATCTATCATACATATTTCACATAAAAGACATTTCATTTCGTTTTTCATGAGGCATCGAGATCATTTAAATTTTGATTTACCAACAATATAGAGAAAAGAAAAGAAAAACAAACAAAAAATAAAAAGTACACAGACAATACCAAAGACAACAATAGGTTGCGACATCACAACACTCCGAGAATCACAACAAATTGACTGGCGCATTTTCTGTCTTTGAGCAATATCTCAGTCATTACTGGGATTACCCACATGGGGCAAAACATTTGTCATGCTTCACGATTTCTTACACAGGCTGCAGCTCTGGAGCTGCATTAGCTTCCACTTTACACCCGACAACATGATGACATCATAACATTCTAGGTCGAGAACACAACCTATTATTAAGACATTAGTTCTTCGTATATGTTACAGAGGTATATTGCTTTTTTGTTGGTTAGATCTTTTATTGAGTCCATGTAATGCTTTATTTCGATCAAGAGTACTTTAAAAATTGGTTTAGACTGGGAGAATTTTGCTTTGTGGATTTGATATTTTTCCATATAGAATAAAAAGGTTAAAAATGTTTCTACTTTTTGGTTTACGTGGTTGAAACAAATAATATGTTTTAGTTCAACGGTTATTGTGGTGGATAGTTTTTGTGATAGGTAAATTGCAACTTCTTTCCAGAAAGCATTAGTTATGGAACATGTAAAGAACAGGTGCATAATATTTTCAGGACTTGATTGGCAAAAACTGCATTTGGGGTCGGTATCTGTAAATTTGGAGATTAGTAGGTTACTCGGATAGTATTTATGAAGAATTTAAAAAGAGTTTCTCTTATTTTATTATTTATACAGTATTGGAATGGTAAAGTCCATGTTTTTTCCCCCCCAGTTTATGTTATAGCAAAATGCATTCCAGTAAGCCTTGCATTTTGGTTTAATAAGTTTAGGATTTTCAATTGATGCTATTATTATTTTATTATTACATTTGTTATCCAAAAATTGAACACCATTAATAAAGAACTTGTCGATGGTTAGATTAGGTCCTATATGATGATCTTTCATTAGGTGCAACAAACCTGCTAGAATGCACTGAACGAGTAACCTGAACTCCTTATACATGATGGGAAATTGGTATTTATGTAAAAAGATTTCATATTTAATAATTTCGCCATTATTATGGTGCATCCTATTTCCACTGATCATCCTTGAGATGGTTCTACAGCTTCATTGGAGTCCACCTGTGGTAAATTAAGTTGATTGGACATGATTTGGAAAGGCACACACCTGTCTATATAAGGTCCCACAGTTGACAGTGCATGTCAGAGCATGAACCAAGCATGAAGTCAAAGGAATTGTCTGGAGACCGCCAAAACAGGATTGTCTCGAGGCACAAGTCTGGGGAAGGGTACAGAAAAATTTCTGCTGCTTTGAAGGTCCCAATGAGCACAGTGGCCTCCATCTTCCGTAAATGGAAGAAGTTTGGAACCACCAGGACTCTTCCTAGAGCTGGCCGGCCATCTAAACTGAGCGATCGGGGGAGGAGGGCCTTAGTCAGGGAGGTGACTAAGAACCCGATGGTCACTCTGTCAGAGCTCCAGCGTTCCTCTGTGGAGAGAGGAGAACCTTCCAGAAGGACAACCATCTCTGCAGCAATCCACAAATCAGGCCTGTATGGTAGAGTGGCCAGACGGAAGCCGCTCCTTAGTAAAAGGCACATGGCAGCCCGTCTGGAGTTTGCTAAAAGGCACCTGAAAGACTCTCAGACCATGAGTAAGAAAATTCTCTGGTCTGATGAGACAAAGATTGAACTCTTTGGCGTGAATGCCAGGCGTTATGCTTGGAGGAAACCAGGCACTGCTCATCACCTGGGCAGTGCCTACAGTGAAGCATGGTGGTGGCAGCATCATGCTGTGGGGATGTTTTTCAGCGGCAGGAACTGGGAGACTAGTCAGGATAGAGGGAAAGATTAATGCAGCAATGTATAGAGACATCCCGGATGAAAACCTGTTCCAGAGCGCTCTTGACCTCAGACTGGGGCGACGTTTCATCTTTCAGCAGGACAACGACCCTAAGCACACAGCCAAGATAACAAAGAAGTGGCTTCAGGACAACTCTGTGAATGTCCTTGAGTGGCCCAGCCAGAGCCCAGACTTGAATCCGATTGAACATCTCTGGAGAGATCTGAAAATGGCTGTGCACCGATGCTCCCCACCCAACTTGATGGAGCTTGAGAGGTGCTGCAAAGAGGAATGGGCAAAACTGCCCAAAGATGGGTGTGCCAAGCTTGCATCATCATAGTCAAAAAGACTTGAGGCTGTAATTGCTGCCAAAGGTGCCTCAACAAAGTATTGAGAAAAGGCTGTGAATACTTATGTACATGTGATTTTTGTTGTTTGTAATAAATTTGCAAAAATCTCAAACCTTTTTTCACGTTGTCATTATGGGGTGTTATGTCTAGAATTTTGAGGGGAAAAATGGAATAGAGAAGTGTGTACTCAAGTTATCCAAATTACTTGGACAATCTCTGTATATAGTTTAACATACTGAACTATTACTAGAGTGATGCAAATTCATACCAACTTTTCTCTGTACAAGGTCAATTAAAACTGAGTGCGGAGCCTCATTTTGTCAGGTACTGAAAGGGCTAAAAGAATAGCTCAATCACTGCAATTGCCATAATATTTCATTCCAAAATCCAAAAACTAAGACCCCTAAAAGAAAACAAAGGCAGTAGTAATAATACCGTAATCTAAGATTGAGCTGCTTTGGGCAGGGCGGTCAGCGAGGGCCGATAATCACCAATTTACGTCTATTTCTTTATTCTATTCATTGGGTGACTCATGAACGATAAGACCCAATGACTCTGTATCAGACTCATGATGCAATAATCTGTTCCAGCCATTTGCACTGCTCTGCTGCACCAGGTGGTATGTCCACACTCAAATCTGCTAACAATGCACATTTGTAAATACACTCACACTGTTTATTTTAATCTTCTTATGCATGCCCTTATAGTCTATAGACTATAGTTTTAATAGTTTATTTATCCAAGTTATGTTTTATATGTTTCAGGTTGCACAATTGAACCAAAATAAATTCGTAGTTTGTGAATCTGTTCAACAATGGCAATAAAAACTATTCTGATTCTGAAATGTGTAGCTTTAAATTTAACGGAACGTATTTGAAAAGTACAACATTGCAATGGTCAAAAAAGTTAACAAAAACCTAAAATAAGCAACGCCTCATGTGTATTTAGTGAAAAAACATTTTTATTGGTGAATAGTTTTCTGTACAACACTTTTTAAACTTGGCACCGTTTTAAAGACACGATAAAGTCATTTTCAGCCACAAACAGCGAAAAGAGCGATGCATAAAAGCAAATAAAATCTTCTCCACGAGACGAAAAAAGTTGGTCGACATGCGGCGCACACCAATGTACAGGAACTACAGGAGACAGGCATGCAGACGCACCAATCAGGACGCTGAGCCGCCGACCCAGGCCCGCCCACTCAGGAAACTGGGACCAAAATTCAAAGGTCAAGGGTTTAGCTACGAGAGAAAAGAGTTTAATGGAAGAGAAAGGAATAAACGTGGACTTTGTTGCATAACGTCGCCCTGAATCTTTTTGGCTTAAATAAAGTTCCATTTTGATCGGAGAAGTGCTCGGTGTGATGGAAATAAAAAGGTCATTTATTGAGGTAACAATATAGTTTTTAATCGGTGGCCAAAAGTACAAGGACTTTAATTTTACCTTTTCAGCGCCATCTTGGATTTACCATCTTTTACAAGCCTAAAAAAATCTAAACTTTTAGGGTAAAAATGTGTTATGTAGTCAATCCTTTGCTTTGACCATTTTTCACTTTAAAATACTTTAACTTGTTTTGGATTACTTGAATTCTCCCAGCAAATGAGTTCATGCTAAATAGTGAAGGAAATTTAGGATAAAGTTTAATTTTCTTCATTGTCATTGTACTTTTGGTCATAAAAAATTAAGAAAAATAAGTATATTGGGAAATAAAGGCCTCTAAATCACATGCATGTTCAATTTGTCAATATAAAAAACAAGTACAAATGGATAAACTCTAAATATGTCAGCATCAGATACATATGAACAAACGGCGGGAGGAGAGCGAGGGCTCATGGGAAACGTAGGCAGCAGCAGCAGAGTCCTGTTGTTTTTTTTGGTCCGTTAATTCCTTCATAGACCCCGCGTCCATCGAAGTCCGTGAGCAGCGTGAGGGTCTCAGGACGAGCCGCTTTCCCAACACGGACAACAAACCGCTTTTACAGAGAGCCTCGTTTTCTGTCAGAAATACAACCAAAATCCGAACCGACTGTATTCTCCCTGATCTGACCAAAAGCAGAGCTTCCCCTTGTTCAAGCACAATGCTGTGTCAGTCCTGGTTTAGTCCCAGTTTAGCTTTTGGTGAAAAAGTCTTTCGGAATCACTGGTTTCAGTCTTATCTGTGATGGTTTGAACTCTGCACCTCTGCCTCACAGTTAGGCAAGTTTAATTTTGAACTTTTTCACTTTTTATGTCTGTGCCACTTTGAATGTTGTTACTCTCGTTTGAAATGGGTCAAAAAACAGACAGCTCCAGGACTAAACCCGGGGCTAAACCAGGTCTGTTCTTGAACCTGCGTCTGGAGGAAAGGTCGTTCCAAAACCACAAAACGAAAGGAGAGTACCAATAAAAAGGACACAGAGGCTCTTTATAAAACACGTCCTTGTTGCTCCACACATGGGCTCCGGTTCAGAGTCCGTTCGAGTCCTTTACGACGTCTTGACCAGGTCGTACACATAGATGTGGAAGTCGTCGTCAAACTTGATGAAGTAGACCGAGGGCTTGGCCTCCACTTGGTGAATGACCATCCCCGAGCGCTTCCCACCGTCCTCTTTGGCGTACTCCACCTGCTTCCCCACCAGGCTGTCCACCACCTCGCCTGGCTCGCGCTCCGCACTGCCCTCATCTGGGGAAGAGAAGAGAGAACAACCATAAGTTTGGCTTCTCAGTCAGACCCATTCGCAACAACACTCTCTACAGCCATAAAAGAAAACCGGAAGCATTTGACAAATAAGGAACTTAGTGCAGTGGGTCCCCAAAGTGTTTTCAATGGGTTCTGAAGAAACCATTTTACAGAAAAAGTATACAATCATGACTTGAGCCTGATAAAATTACTGTTATCGGGTTGTTGGTTTTTTCATTTCATTTTCCATTTGAGCAGAAACGTATTTCAAACATCTTTACAGAAGAAATCAAAACAAGACTATTGTGCTCAAGAGTAGGAAGAAGTTCAAAGAACCTATAATAAACCTACCCCTGATCTCTCATTCAAGTAACTTCACATGAACTTCCAGCATACACTCATGCAAGAAACTGAGTCTGTGCTTATTTATTAATATAAATCGTTTATGATCGTACAAGCTCTGTATAAACATATAGAAATAGAAACTATCTGCCTAGTCATACTTAAGATTGACAGGGGAAAAAATACATATATACATTTGTACAATATACATACATACAGTATATGTAATCCATGAACATTTAACATTGGAAACATGTGTTTTTGTCCAAAGTCAGGAAAAACTTGAACAAACAAGCTGACCTCACTTTAAGGTCACAGAAAATGAATTCAAAACGCACTAAATTGACCTTTTATTAATGCTCAATGATACATTATGTGGCCATACCGCCTTTGCGATGCCCAATCCCGTCAGACCTTGGAAGCTAAGCAGGGTAGGGCCTGGTTAGTAATTGGATGGGAGACCGTTCAGTAACACCAGGAAGCCTAGCGAATGTAGTGAGTGAGTGAGTGGTTGGTGGTGGTGGCTGATGTGCGCAGACTGGTTGCCTCGCTTATCATCACCGAGTATGGAGTGAATGAATAATGCACCAAATTGTAAAGCGACTTTGAGCGTCTGGAAAAGCGCTATATAAGACTAATGCATTATTATTATTATTATTATTGACCTTTCTTTATAATACTTCGATATTCATATCCAGGCAACCACACACAAAAACGCAAGTGTGTGCCTGTCTATGAATGTAATAGTAATTATAATTCTTCACTAACATACTTTTTAAAGATAATGTCTTTACATGTTCTTTTAAAGTGTCCTAGTGTTTTGCTCCGTTTAGTCTTTTTATCTAACTCATACCACAATGTTATTCCTGCTTGGGAGATACACATACCTTTAAAGTGATAGTCTGGATTTCTAAATGTATTACAAATTTTAAGAAATGTACAAAATTGACCTTCTGGCCTTACGGTTTGATATAAAGTAAGTAAAAATAATTATTATTATATTTTTGTTAAGTCCCTCCTTCTCTGATCTCAGCAACTACTCAAGAGTCCCCTCGCCGATGGCGTTAACCAATAAAATGCGAGTAAGACGATGATTGACACTTCATGCGCACTGTAGGCTCGCTCCCGATAACTGAGCATGCGCAGCCGCAGAGAGTGTTTCTGTTTCTGCTACCTGTATCCTCCGCCATTACCCCGGAGCGCCCCTGCAACAACAACCTGCACACGGACAGAAGCTACGACTGCTTGCCTGCTACTTCTCAAAAGAAATTTAAATGGTTCAAAAGCCCATCTAGCAAAAAGACTAATGCAAGATAGATGTGGAGTTTATATCGGAGAGTCGTTCAACAGATGGACGGAGCTTCGTGAGCTCAACTGCAGAACAGATGAAGAGTTGGCAACGTTTCTTATGTACAGGTAAATGCATGACACTTTGAAGTATTCATGGCGACAATTTGTTGAATTTAGTGCGTCCGTTGTGATTAGGCTTTTTGCAAATTCTAAGCGCTAATACGCTAGCTAACTATGAACTGTTTGCATCGCGTTATAAAGCTATAAGGTTAGCCTACTGTAAACAATGACGCTGGTCACCACGGATGTTTTTCACGTTACACGCACGTGTCTTGACTATGTATATTTCTGTGCATACTGGCATTACATCAAATGTAGCATTGAGATTTGGAGACGTGCAGACATGCAGTAGGTCTAATGCCAAACTCTAAATGTAGTGCTAGCATCTGATGTTTATTGTATGATAAATGATTGAAGGCCAGCGGGCTACATATGTGTTTTGAAGGAAATGCGATTAAAAATATAGCTTACTCTGTAAGAATTTTGAATTAGAAATGAACAATGTTGTTACATTTTGTGTAAATATGTATAACTATGTTTCCAGTTACCAAACCGGATCAGGGGCTACAACATCTACTCCTATATATAAAAAAAAAACTATTTCCTGCTGTGCCAACGCTATCGAGCATCCACGGGGACTTATCTGAGAGGTAAGAATGTTTTTTTGTAAATTAGATTAGCACTCAACACCACAGTAAAGGGCAGACAAAAAATGTTATTGAAATTCAAAGCCCCATACCCCCAACAATGTGTGAACTGTATTGGATTGAAGATAATAGTCTAATGAAATGGCGTGCACAGCCTTACTGATGCTAGCCATGGAAAAATAGATACTCAAACACCACAAAACCACAATCAATTGGTTTAGAAAATTATTCATAAACTGCTATTCTCTTGTATTTGTAGAGATACCAATTTTGAACAGGGACTGAACGTCTTGGAGCAAGAGGAAGCCCTTTCTTCAAGAACTGCAGAGTAAGTAAAACATGTTTATTATCTGTGTAGTTGTCACACTGGTCATTGACAATGAAATTAAAATAATGTTGTTTTTTGTTTAGTTTACCATCAGTTGGTTTTCCTGAGGAGGAGTACAACCACACTGTGAGGATTTGAGCTTGTGTTTACAAAAACAAGTTTAAACCAAAACTTGTGTACATAATGCTAATTTATAATGCTAATGTTTACACACTGTGTTCACAGGACAGGGGCCTCTCTGAGAAGGAAAACAGACCTGAATGACCTTCAGTACATAAGTGAGCAGGACACAGGGAGAGGTCCACATTACAGAAGTGTTTACTGATGCCCACTCACAGATTTCTGCTCTTTTCACTAAGTGTCACCGTATTTATGTTATGAAACTTGTAGTTGGACACATCTAAAGCAATTATAGTTTTAATTTTTGAATTTATAAACCTGACACAGGAAATGGGATATACAAAGACAGTGTCGTGGCGCACACATGATATGTAGCATGGGTCTAAGAACTTGGGCAAAAAGCTACATGCAGTAAGTAAAATTGTGAGCTTTTTAAAAGATGCTTATTGTGCATTTATACTGTACATGTATTTGATTTTTGTTTCTTTTCTGGGTAGACTGGCCAGCAAAGGGATGTTTCACAACTACAGTGGAACAAAGACGGGAGAAAGAATGGAGAGTGAAAGGTTCAACGGCGCAATACTCTCAGGGAGGTAATTCTAAAAGAACGTTGGTTCAAAGAACTACCAAAGTATCTGAAGTTTAGGTATTGCATAAAAAAAAAAATTATAGAAGCTCCAAATTATGCAAACATTTTTGTAGATCAACTGCATGGCTGGAGGCATTGCACAGTCATCTTATGTACGCCAGCAAAAGAGTCAGTTATGACCCGGCCATTATGGATATAAGAATGTAACTTGCAGCCCTCACTATGTATACTGACCTGCAAAAAGGATGCTGATGGGTGTATAATTGTATACAGTATGTACACATTTTGTAAACTATGTATCTTCATTGCTTTTCTATTATTTACTTTTTTAGCATTATTTTGTCTCCCTTTCAGATACCTTTTTAAAGTATTCAATAATAAGTCTACGTGCTGCAGGATTTATACAGTGAAGGTTGAGAAGGACTATTCATATATTCCAGAGCTCCAGACAATGATTGTTGCTGCGCGGTTTAACAGCAAAAAGGACTCCCACGCCCTGCAAAATTTGAGATCCTCAGACAACTGGGTTTGCTTTTAGCTGTCCCTGCCCCAACAACCCAGGAGTTACTCCAACACACCCAAGGAGATGGTATGGACTAATTTATTCTCATCACAATATGGAATACAGAAATTGCATACATCCATGATACATTCTTTATCCTTGGCTTTTTTTACAGGTCAACGATTGCCACAGAAATATCAAGAATTTGTCATTTTAATTGTAAATAAAGTTTTTGTTGAAAAATAGTTGACCATTGTTTGTTTATATCTGTAAACAAATGTTTTCCTGACAAGTTATTAGATGCTATTTCTGTGCAAGAGTTTTTTTTAGGCAATGTGTTAGTTGTGCTTTGAAATTACAAGACTTTATTATATTGCATTCTTTTATTCTCATAAAACAAAGCAAAGTGACTTCAATTGAAATGTAAATTACAATCGATGTGGTATAAATCCAATGTAGTGCCCATCAGGATCAGAAAATGTGTCTGAATTAGTCTCCACGTCTGGCACTTTAGATATGAAGTTCTCTAGAGGTGAGCATTTCCCGGCAGTGGGCACATCTGCACCGGGGGGCTGATTTTCAGTGGGTGAGTGGCTTCCAGGAGGTGCAGTGTGAGATGTGATGTCAAACAGAACACCAGGGTCTTTGTCCTCCACCCTCAATAACACGTCTTGATCTCCAGAGTCATATTCTGTATGTGTCCTACTCCCTATACAAAAAGAAAGTGTAGTTTTGTTAGTTTATTACAATTGATGTAAATGGTTATGCAGATGTCTGAAGGGACTTACACGTTCGAAGTGTAGCCTCTGCATTCTTAGATTATGAACACGGGCTGAATCCTCTTCACTAAAGTCTAAGCTGGGTCTCCAGCTGCCTCTGGCCACAGATGCTTTTGGAGATCGTTTGCTTGATGCTGCAGGTGGGGTTTATTTATCATCGGAGTCTCTCACAGAGTTTTGAAGACAAAAAAAGATAAAACGTAATTAGAAAAAACAAAACATAAGCAATAAGGCCCAAATCTAAAGTGGTTTAAAACACAAAAAGATGACAGACAGGACCGGACAGTAAATCGTACGCTAACTTTGTAACTGTTAGCATCATAAAAGTAAACCATGTTGCATGCTAAACTATGTCAAAACTACATGTTCACTGGATATGCTCGTTTAATTGAAATTTTAGTACAGAGCTAGCTGCATAAACGTGTTATCCCCAAAAACACAAAGATTTTGTACCATAAATGCATCGTTACCTCGGATAACTCCATTGTTGACACTGTCACCGTAATGTCTCCTCCTCGTCACTTCTTGGCCCATTGAACCTCGCGCGTGCACGGGAAAACAGGCGTGGCTTCCAAGACAAATCAGGAAGGGAGGGGGAGGGAGATTGGGCCGTTTTTTTCAAAAAGAGTCCCTCTCTCTCTCTCTTTCTGACAACATCCAGACTATCACTTTAAGGGTGGTGTGAACACAATGTTTTCTCATCACAAATTCTCCTCTTACATTATAAATTCCTTCTCTACTGTTGAACAATTTTTGGGTGTTTCTAGGGAAATGATTTGGACTTGCTTTATTCATACAAGAGTTTTAAATTTAATTCAATTGTCATTATATGAGATGTTAGAAACAGCACATTTGTATGATCCCTAAATCATCATCATTTCAGCTTTTTTGGCTAATCTAACTCTTTTTTGAGGAAAAGACAATATTTTACAAGTCTAAGTTGTATTTGGGTCAGATTGTGGGTGAAGCTTTAGAGTTAGTTTCTGTGGCATTGTAAGGTCTTCAATAATATAATGTATTGCAATAGTTTCCAGGCTCAATATATCGAACTTTAGATTTGGTTATTGTTAAAAGGCATACAAATGAGAAGGGTGGGGCAACTGACAGAACTTTGTACGTGTGTTAGCACACCGTTTGTGTTTCTGCGGAACAGGAACCTGCTGCAAATCAGATTGTACTGAGCGAGGCCCCATTTTCTTTCCTGCTTCATAAATCAAATGAAAAAAAAAGGAAAAAAAAAAAAGAAGAACATTAAGACCATATTAGTAAGAAATTAGCCGATTAGCTGAAAGCACTTCTGCACAGTTGACTCCGTTCACTGTCAGTGAAGGAAACCCAAGCCACGAACCTTCTGCTACGCAATGACGGATGCTAATGCGAGCATTTGGCAGTAAGCCGCTCCTCTACAGTGCGTGTTTACGACCAGACTCCTCAAACTAGAGCTTTTAAACCCAGCGTTATGTCTCTATTCATGTCAGTGTCTTTTCCCCCCTAACGCTGCTGCGCAGATCGCAGTGTGTGTTTATTTATTTACCTGGCTGGCACATGAGCAAAGAAGCAAGTGTGTCCTTCGTCCTTACAGTTCTGTCAGGCGCCGCATCCTTCTCGTGTTCACAAAAGCGCTGTCTATGTCTTTGAAAATATAAAAGTTCTCCAACTTCAGTGAATCGCAGTTCCTTGTCGTCAAGTAACTAACTGCTTCTGGTATACCTTTTACACAATAAACGTCACTGCATGTTATTTTACTATGACTCTTATTGTGAAAGGGTCAGACAGTGACAGAGCATCACATCACAGCAGCTTGACGTCATGAGACCTCTCAGAAAAGATGCTAAACAGCAACCGACACTAACAACATCCCTTTACCATATAGTGTTACTCTTTTACTTTTATTGTGTTTTTTAATGTATAGAGTTAGTTCTAAGTCTATTTTTGCTGATTATTATTACAAAGTTGAATAAGACGATCTTTATTTATATAGCGCCTCTCACAGACATGGTCACAAATAATAATAAATAGTAATAAATAAAAATCACTCAATAAATAAATCAGTATATTCATTTAATCTTTTTCTTCTTCATTGTGTAATTTAAGTTATTTTTGTTATGAAAATGAAATTTTGTGTATAACCGTGTCGTTATAATTCAAAAATCGTGATATTCTATTTTTGTCATATCGCCCACCCCTACTTTGGCTATATCCAAATATCTGTTCTTATGTGATACAAAAGAGCCGGGTCATAACATCGGCCGATACTGATCATGACCAATACCAATCACATTTAATTTATTATTTTGATTCATAATTTTATGGTGAAAAATACTGGGCTTTTCTAAATGTGAATTGTTGTATTGTATCTTAAATTTCTATTTCTACTTGATTATATACTGACTACAAATTTGTACATTGTTCTGCTTTACCTCCAACTTTAATATGATTTTTTATTATGACTTTATTATTAGCAAAATTTCCCTCATGGTTCAATAAAGTTAGTCTTAAATCTTGTTTATAGTTTATAGTAAAGTGTTTTTAAAGGAAAACTTGCCCTCAAATCTACATTTTTCACTGATGAGCTGTATAAATGAGTGTCCAATAGTGTTGTCTACATATCCTGGTCATAATTTTTGCAATTTAGTACAAATGAGTAAATGGATCAACTTTCTTCCTAAAAACGTCAGCGTGGCGAAATGCCTATACTGCATTTGATTTTTGAATTTGGAGCCACTGTTGGAGAAGGCGTAAAATCTGATGTCATTTGCCCTGCAGCACAAACACTCCAAAGAAACACTCCCACACATGGCCCTGGCCCTGCCTCCTGCACGGGAAGGGAGAGGGCTGTTTTCCTGTAAGGTGACTCAGGCCTTTCAATCAGAGACCCATAGCCCCCCCACCCCTCCCCCAGGAACCTCTCTTTCACCTGCTTTTTTTGAATCTCAAGCGCTCAGGCTGAGGCTCTGGAAGGGGGGGTAAGTTTCCCTTTAAAGTGTTATTACGGCCAATCAAATCCGTAGTTATTCTGCATAATGCTACGAGAGCGCGCTCATCTGCGCTGTTGGACTCTTTCTTTCTGGCTCCTCTGTAAAAGCTAAATGAAAGCTCTGCAAAGGAAACAAGGGACTTTTCTTTGCCAGTGTTATGTTTTTAGCGGCTGCCGATTGTCCTCAGTGAGTTTTTAAGAAGCAGGTGTTAGCAATAGTAACCTAGCTCAGCGACAGTAGCCTAGCTCAGCGATAGAATTAAGGCCGTGACTCTGCAGTCCTGAATCAGTGCCTCCAGCCTGCAGGTTTACCACTGCACAGCGGTAAACCTGCAGGCAGCAGATCCAGGATCCGTCTTTTGTATCGGACCCAATCCTGTCATTGATTGATTTTGATTGATTGATTTTTTATTTCGAGCTACACAACACAGGCACAAAATATAATAAAAGAAAAAATAATTAACATTCTAGCTCAAAAAGGAGTGGGAAGAAGACCAGCTTATTGACTCCCACCCCTGTTCATATACTTAAATAATAATGTGGTTGTAACAATAACACGGTTTAGTTCTTATTATCTTACAAAACAATTAAGTTGGTTACATATGTACAGATGCAACAATGCAGTATATTAAGTCACATTCATAGTATGTTACACTTTATAACAAATGTATAATTTTGTTTCCTATACCCATTTTATTACCATGTTGGTATTACTGTTATTAACCATCACCATTCCAGCCCATATAGCATTACTCTGTATCAAAGTGTTTGAATGATACATAATATACTCCACATTTATTCATGAAAGGCACAATGATCGCAGACTGATTGATGCTCATGTTGACAAGATTAATCTTAATGATGTGTGTTAAAAGGAGTTGGGGCTCTTCTTTTTCTTTCCTGTGTCTGGACCTGCTGCCAGAGGGGAGCAGCCCCCGAGCAACCGGACCATCATTTGTTCAGTGTCCTATGCTGTGCATTAAAAGAGACAAGATTTAGGAGTCTGCTGCCAGAAGAGGCTTTCCTCGAGCAGCCAGCCCCCACATGTCTGCCCTCTACTATGGGTTATGTTGAATGTGGAGTGCATGGATATGTGCATGTTTTATTTCTAAGAATTGAATTCCTTTATATTACCATCAGCATCAATACCAATACCGCTGTCTGAATCGATTAAGATTGATTCTAAGAATAATATATAGGTCATTAAATCCATCATTTGAGAATATCCAATCCGATATTCTCAAAATGCCTGGATCGGCTACTGATACTGAATAACATCCCTGGTGGTAACACTTACTGTTGTCGGGCATGATGCGCAGGTCTCCCTCCTTGTAGTCATCGAGCAGCTGGTACATATAGAGCACCGGGTCCTTCTCGTAGGTGATGTAGAACCAGGATGTCATAATGGGCGCTCGGGCCAGAACCATCCCCCTCCATTCCTCCTTCGGACCCTCCTCCGTCTCAAACATGTGCTCCACCGCCTTCCCGATCATCGTGTCAGCGAGCAGCGAGTCCGAGGCACGTGCCGGCGCTGCAGGCGAAGAAACAGCAGACATCAGCGTGAAACCACAACAACCTACGAATGTCTTCTTCTGAAACACTGAAGAGGCATCAGGAGCCCCCACACCTGCAACACAGTGGAGGCGCCACAAGAGGAGCTACAGGAAACAAGGAAGGGACAAAGGAGAAGAAGGTGAGAGACTGATGTGGAGCGGAGGGAGCTACACAGGAGGAAGAGGTGTCAGCCTGCCCAGGGACTACGGGTGGAAATTAGCACTTGAGCTATAACCTGGTACGATGCATCTCTCAGGTTAATGTTTATTGTACACTGTCCCTGTTTCTCTAAATAAATAAACTAAACTAAACCAGTGCAGGACACCACGCTCTGAACAGGGACAAACCCAGGAAGCGGTGCACTGTTTCAGAGGAGCACTGAAGGCAGCCAGCCAGGTTTCCTCTGGGTGCTACGGTTTCTCCTACCTCCAAAATCATGCTGCTCAGGTCGGCCCACAGCGGCTCAGGACTAACACCTGAACATAATTTCGTTGTACAATGACTGACAAAGCACTTACTTAGTTGAGAGACAAGGCAGCGCTAAACCACACTCCAGTAGTAGTAGTAGTAGTAGTAGTAGTAGTAGTAGTAGTAGTAGTAGTAGTAGTATATTTGAGCAAGGGAGTAGACTGAAGCAAAAACTTGTGCCTACCCCTTGTTCGTGTAATTTACATTTCATGATGTTACCGTTAGACATTACTTTTACATCAGATAAAACAATCATTCCTGAGTATTCTGTATCAGTTTCAAAACAACTATACGTATACCTGTACATGTTTGTGAGTTAACTTCTATCTTAATGTAGTTACAACTGTCAACATACAATTACAATTTGCAGCACTAGCAAACAAAGCTTTTAGCTGCATTTCACATAATTTTTTGACAGCATGCTAATAAATAATAATAATACTTATAATTAATATTTGTTATTGATCATAACAATTATCCTTCTTGTCATTATCAATGATTGAACATCCAATGTCATATTATATAGGCACATTGGACATTATATCCTGTCATCTTGCCACTTCCTTGTTGTCATTACTATCCACTATTTATTATCATTATTATGTTTATAGGTTTATTTGGTAGGGACAGTGCAAGTTAATGAACAAGCCACACCGGATTGTAGCCTTGGGCTAATTTCCATCCGTCGTCCCCCATGCGCACTCTCAAACACACTCTCATTCATCCTGGCCTATTGTACATGTTTTTAGTGGTAGGGGAAACCGGAGTACCCGGAGGAAACCTACGCAGACATGGGGAGAACATGCAAACTCCACACAGAAAGGCCCCGTCCTTGGTGGGAATCGAACCCGGACCTTCTAGCTGTGAAGCACAAGCGCTAACCACTGTACTACCGTGCCGCCATTATGATAATGACATGCCCAAATTGTATACCCTATCTAGTATGGTGCGTTAAAAAGCCAGAGTGTATAGTGGTCTGTTGAAAGTGAGTGGTAGCCCTCAATCAACAAATCCCGCCCCGCTTCCCTGACTTTGTGGATGACGTTTACCTCCTATACATGCTTTTCAGTCATGTGACGTTTGTTGTTATGGCAGCCATTTTGAATACCGAAGTAGAATTATGCAGTACTACAACATGTAACAATATCTCAACTCAGGATGAAAATGAAAGACAACTGATTGACAGTGGCATTTTTATGTCCTCGTAATCATTGCTCAAGAAGATAACAGTTAAAACAAGGCCCCAGAGACGCACATTTATGTGAAGAAGGATTCAGTAAGTCAGTGTTTAAGCTGCTCAAAATGTTAGCATGCTACCAGTTAGCATTTAGCTTTAACAGCTCAGCTCTGACCTCTCCAAGGGAAAGCCCTGAACCTAGGGCTGGGCAAAAAAAAATCGATTTGATCGATTTATCGATTTTGTAGCTAAAAACGATTTTTATTTTGCAAACTCGAGTTTTTTTTCCGCCACAGTTTTTTTTTACTTTTTCACGTTGTCCTTGTGGGTTACCGTAGCGCAGTGTGAGCCATGCCCCCTCCCCCGCGTAACACCGTCAAAACAACAACATGCGCGATGTAAAGTGATTACAGAATGATCTGAATGAAGTATGTTCCTTGAGTTGCTCATATTTGCGAAGAAAGGGCTCAGGATGTGCGTCTTGGATGAACTCTGACAAGTTGAACCACTGCCTTACTAGCTAGCTAACTTTCCTAACTTTTAGCCTGACGCTAACAACAACACGGTGAAGAAAACCACAATGCAAACGCGGTTTAAGGCTAATAATATCCTTCTCATCTGGAGCGCTCACGTGAAGTCTCAGGACAAACTCATACGTACTTCTCTCTCTGTCCCTCCTGCGTGTGTGTATCGGTGCGCCTGCCCCGATCGGGAGAGAGACGTGCAGACGCGAGAACTAGGGATATAGTGGATCCTTTGAAAACTACAATAAATTTGACTCATGTTGCAGAACAAGCACATGCCCCAAACACGTTAATTAACTTAATACCCACAACTCTATCCCCAGCCTGACAATAAAACACAAGTAAACTGCGCAGAGGCAGGTGAACTTACAGGAGCATTTTACTGTGATGGAGATTAAATAATATTGCTACAATTATCTGCACCTTCATCTTATCTTCTGTGTTCTTCCAGGTGAAGGTAGAGATTTAAGTGAATTTAGATGAATAAAGAGAATAAAATAGCTGTATAATGAATTTGCCCCATTGTATAAAAGGTTTTGATTTTGAAGTATTTTGTCAGGTGTCATATCACCCTGCCCTAATGCCAGAGGCTCATTTACTTTTTATTTTGGGATTGTTTACGCATTTTAACTCTTGAGGACAATCACAGCAATAAAGTGGCACTTTTGACAATATATCTGATCTGCAGTCATTTTTAAGTGCATTGAAGAAAAAAAAAAATCGAAAATCGAATCAAAACTCGAATTTTTCTTTAAAAAATCGGAGATTTTCTTTTTAGGCAAAATCGCCCAGCCCTACCTGAACCACAGACATCTAGCCTTGGATACAACATGTGACAGAGGTCAGAGCTGAGCTGTTACTGTAGTATTTCCTCAGTGTTCATAGATGTGAGCCACACATGTGTTAAAGCCATTGACAGTTGATTGACAGTTGCTAACCGGTAGCATGATAACATCTTAAGCAGCTTAAACACTGACTCAGACTGAGACTCTGTTGATGTGAGAAACTATAAAAATCCCAGAGAAATGTTTTCTGTTTCCTCTTTGATGAGTTAATTTAGTCTGAGGAGTGAAGCAGATCTTTAGTAAATCCTGCTGTAATTTGACAGACAGTGCTGCTACGTCTGTGCCACATTCGCTGGTTATGTCACATAAACGTGTGTCTCTGGTTCCGTGTTTTAACTGTTATCTTCTTGAGCAATGATTACGAGGACATAAAAATGCCACTGTCAATCAGTTGTCTTTCATTTTCATCCTGAGTTGAGATATTGTTACATGTTGTAGTACTGCATAATTCTACTTTGGAATGCCCGCCTCCCCCACTCGCTGAGTGGTAGGTTGAAATTCAACCAATGAAACGCAGCCACTGAGATCAAGCCCAGACGTACATGTAGGGAAATGATAATTGACTGGAGTTTACGGATGGCTAAGGCCAGGCTAGGTCTAATCATGTCCTGGACAGAACCAGGTCTAAACGGGCTATAAACGATTATGGTTCTGTGCTCAGTCACCGGGAGCAGCCGTGTGCATACGGGACTCTGGAGGAGCGTGTCAGTCACATGACGAAGCTGCAGTTAAACTTGTGCGGCTGGGCAATGCCGCAGTTGAAGCATCGGGACTCGGAACATGTTTCTGGCGCAGTTCTCGGCTTCTCGCCTGCTGATGTCAAAGCACCAAACGCGGTGAGCGTTACCACAGCAACAGTCTGTTGCTACTGACGCAAATGTACCATACTGTCGTAATTACTTTAAATACACTGCGTTCCAAATTATTTTCTAAATAATCAACTCAAATGACAGCATAATTTTCAAGTCTTTAACTGTTAGAGGATAATATGAATGTCATCAAAAACAATCCCAGTGATAACAGTATTGTATTCAAAAATAAATATAACAACTCAAAATGTACTGTTCCAAATGATTATGCACAGCAGTGTTTCAACACAATTTATAGGTTGTAAAGAACTGAAAATGGTCATTTGTTGAATTTGCATTAGGTCGTCATATTTACTGAAATCCAAAGCTATTTCAATCAAAAAACATCTTAACAGGTCAAGTTTCATTTTAACTTAGGACCCTTATTTGATAACAGCTTCAAAATTCTTCAGGGGGCCTAGAGGGGCCGACCAGCTCTCTCCCCATGATTCTGGCCCAAAACGTGACTCCGCCACATCTTTGCTGACGTCACAACCTTGTTGGGACATGGTGGCCATTCACCAACCATCCACTACTCCATCCATCTGACCAGCCAGGGTTACACGGCACTCATCAGTGAACTAGACTGTTTGAAAATGAGTTTTCATGTATTTCTGGGCCACTGCAGACGTTTCTGCTCGTCAGCATTCAATGAACAGTTTATGTAGTGATGTAGTGCACTTGAATGCAGCAGCAGTGTAGACGGGCTGCACTGACCTGACTGGAGCAACAGTTTATTCAAATTATCTGAAATAAACAGTGGCTCCTTAAAATAAAGAAACTCCAGCATAAATTCACGTCTCCAAAAGAAAGTATGAACAAAGTGGAGCGGACACTTGGACACCACAGAGATACAGAGTCACAAGTTGCTGCTGTTACAAACTGGACTAAAACTGCCTCCATGGACATTATTTTGAGTCAGGATTAACAGGAATCTTTTTCTGATGGATTGTCGCTACATCTGAGTGGTGAGTGTTGCTAAAGTTTCTCCGTCCTGACGCCAGATTTATAGCTTTCAATTTGTTAGCGTAGCATAGCTTCTCACAGGCTAAAGGCTACAACACGTAAACATTGGCTTTCTGTCATCATGTAGGTTTACTACAGTGATGATAATGGCTGTATTCACGTTTACTGTGCCCACCTTTGTCATGTTAAATGACCCGTGAAAACGAGGCGTTATGTCCGCATTTTCGTGCATATTTAATTAGACGCATTTTTCATTGAAAACAATACCTTTTGCCAGCTCTAAACCAACTCTAAATCTTCACATTCTGGCCTCATAAGTTCAGTATACGATGCTGTTAAAGAGCAACTAAACACCAAATCAAGTTTTTTTTTACTGATAAACTGTCTCAATGGGTGTCTCATAGTGTTGTCCACTGGTCCCTGACATTATTTTGACATTATAGCGCAAACATGTGTAAAATCCTAACTTTGGCCTGAAAACGAATGGGTTGCGCCCCCTTCAGGGTAAACTCTGCTTCTAAATTAGAATTTCCTGATTGGCTGGAGAGTGTCCACGGCCTCCACAGAACGTCATAAGCCGCACCAGCTCCACAGGTGCTGCCAATTGTCCTGCCCATTGTCCTGCCCCTGCACCTGTGGTATATAACCAAGTCCCTCCCACGTAATCAGTCTGCTGTGATTGTGCCAATGCAAAGGCCCACACACCGCCCACACACTCACCCCCAAAATTCAGAGACCGCCTCTTTCACAGCAATTTTTGACTTTTGTTTGTGGGTGGGGAAAGGCTTTGGCACGCCTGTTTAGGTACTCTTTAAAGTGACATGATGCTATGTTTTGCAATCCAAAGCTTCATACAGAGCTGTTCTCAGAGAAGTCCATCAGATTTGTTTAAAGTTAAAACATGTAGCTTAATCAACACGGTAGGCTACATGTTTAAATAAAAAATACAATAAATAGTACCATATTCCCAGTGTAATCGTTTCCCATTAATAGAGGACATGGGTGAAAGTATAATAATAAGTAGGTCTGAGTAAATATTTAGCCAAAACAAAATGGCATTTCACTCTAACCTTGCATTTGATCTTTTTAATATTTTTCTAATAAAAAGGATATGAAGCATTGTATTGTTTATTTTCCAATAGTGGAACGATAATTTAAAAACTTTACAACATTTGGAGTGAGCCTTTCTATTGATTGTTATCATAATAAATATCGGCAAATATCAGATATCGGCAGAAAATTTCATATCGGACCATCCCTAGTGTACAGTGGCGGTGAGTGGCGGCGCGCGGCATCAGGCCGGGATTGTTCGACCTGCCATCAAAGGAAAATTTTATGACCCGATCTGCGGGCATGGCTGCGGAGACCGCCGGGGAACCCGCAACCCGCGCATCCGGTGCGCTAATGCCCCCAGCCATGTGTGAAATCCAGCGTGTTTTACAATAGCTACATATTGACAAACAGGATGAGGAAACTTTACACACGGTTCTGAGAAGTGCCAGCCATGCTCATCCTTGTTTATTCATAACACTTCCAGCTCTGTCCCTCAAAAAGGAAAGACGTCCTGGTCACACTATGCTAGTTATTCTTAAAGTTTGATCAAGTGATAAGAGTTGGCCAAAACGGCCCAACTCCCTGTACGACGTGCGCTCTGGAGGGGTCGGGGGGAAAGGGGTTCACCGACCACTAGGGGGCGATGGCGGACCACTAGTGGTCCACGGACCACACTTTAAGAATTACTGCTCTATGCTAACAAACTAAGCAGCCACTAGGGCACTGAAAGGTGAAATACGTATTAATATACTCGGGAGAACGCTAAGGAGAAACAACTTGCCTTTTTTAGATTGTAAAGTTATCATAGGCGAAAACGGACAACTTCAGACAGGAAGGCAACTCATACTGACCAGTATTTGATGTTTGACTCAAACCATCCACTCCAGCACAAACTAGGGGTCATTAGGACGCTCAGACATAGAGCTAAAGAGGTGCCTACCAGTGCAGAAGGAAAGACCAAAGAGGAGCAACACATCCAGAGTGCCCTCTCAGACTGCGGCTATCCTAACTGGTCTTTTACTAAAGCACAAAGGGCAGGAAGACCCAAAGAGCAGGACAGACTACAGAGCCCAGAAGAAAGGGAGTTGCAGTGCCGTATGTAGCTGGGGTCTCAGAGAAACTTCAGAGAATCTTTAGGCAGCACAGGATTCCAGTGTACCACAAACCGGTGAACACACTGAGACAAAAATGTGTTCATCCCAAAGACAAAACTCCGAGCCACAAACAAAGCAATGTGGTTTATTCTATTCGATGCAAAGAAGAAGAATGCAAAGAACATTAACGAAACAAGTTTTACAGAAGAGACTTTATCAACACCGAAGAGAAAGCACAAGCGGCCCCCAGTCGGCAGTGCACCTCCACCTCAAAGCCTCCAACCACTTCTTTGAGGACGGGGAGGTCAACATTATGGGCAGTGATCATCTATGAATAGAACAGAACTGACCGATACTGGGGTGAGCAGGTCGTTAGAGACGCTCTACTTCAAAGGTTGTTTACCCACAGTTGAGAGTAGCTGTGATTAGAGGGGAGGAGCCGGGCCAACCCCAACTCCTCCCCATGGTCTTTATCTAAGCTGCGGGCTGAGCGGGACGTTGTCCACTGACGAAGCCTTTTGGATGAGAGGCGAAACGTTTGGAGACCTCAACTACCGAGTACAGAAGATGACTCAAGTACCTTCATTGAAGATAGACAACTCCTGTACGACTGAGAACTTACACAGACAGGTATTAATATAAGGTTTTTTAAAATTATTTTTTACATAAAAAGTTGCATGGTGCATGCACCCTTTAAGTTTTAGAGTTAGTTTCTGTGGCATTAAAACGCTAACCCTCTTCGATAATATCATTTATCGTGATTTTTTTTCAAAGGCCCTCTCGAGACAAAAAACGCATGAAGCAGATAAAATGTGTATGCGATTTAAAGTCCAGTGAGTGCGGAGTGTCGTACTGACCCACTCTATCGGGCAGGATCTCCAGGTTGATGACGCGCTCGTCGGAGAACAGCTCCAGGCCGTAGATGCAGTCAAAGCCGTCGTACTTGATCAGGTACAGAGACGGGTTCACAGGAACCTGGTCCAGAACCGTGCCCTTCCACAAGGATGACTTGCCTACAGCAGAGAGGACCGTCAGGAGAGAAATTACGCACCAAACAGTGACTCCCAGTATTTCCCCTCCCATTATTTTTGCAGGATCATAGCCGTTTATTATGCTGCGCTAATCACTGATCGTTAAAACGGAAATCTTTACCAAATCCAGGGTTTCTGTTAGCCGGCTGTTGGCCGGTTTGAAAAGCAAATGGCCGGTAAAAATAATTTCCATCGGCCAAATTGGCCGACAGTAAAAAATATTGAGAGAATATATAAATAGGGCTGAACGATTAATTGCATTTGCAATTTTATCGCGATATTACACTACGCGATTTCGTAATCGCAGGGCACGCGATTTTGGAAGTGAATGGAGGTGCGAGATATGGCAGCAAAGTCCGCTCCGCTGCGTGCTTTTGTTTACGTCTCAGTCTAGTTCAGGTGCACGGTAGATTGTAGATGTACAGTGAAAATATCAGTGTTTATCATGCAGCCACCGCGAAGGAGTATTGCTTTCTTCTCCACAAGCATTGCGTTAGCCACAGCGCTCATCACGCCATTCTCTCGCAGCTACTACACGCTCTGATGATCACAGAAACTACCTCGCCTCCAGATTCACACGTCTCCTCCACAGAGATATTGCCAGGTGAGCCTGTGTTGCTTGTAAAGAGTCGTTGTGGATAAAGAACTTATCTCAAAAGCATAATGACGGTTCATGACCATTAAGTATCCGCGGAGGCGATGTGCCTTTATTTACCTTTGCATAGGTACAGTAGTACAGACGCTAGATATAAACACTAAACTGCTGTATGAAAAGTGTTGGAAACTACGATCCGAGGCAGGACTCCATACCATGTCTTATTTTGCTCAGTAAGAAATGTGCTGTTTAGTGCTGAAATGTCACTAAATGGCTGCGAGTCAAAGAGAAAGTAAAGTGGCTGTGTTTGGCACCTCATGTCGCCGTCTCCTTGCCACTGTGCTTCTTTCTTCATATTGTCCAAAGTTATATCCCCAAACCAAAATGCTGCTCCCAATTCCGCTGTGTTTTGGCGTGTGCTCCATCTGGCCTCTCCGTGTCCATCAATAACGCGCAACTGAAGTAACTACGAGTCGCAGCTCAGACCGGTATTTGATTGGCCGAAATAATAAATAATCAATAGTTTATTTTGTATTAACTGGGAGTTGATTTTCCTAAAACTAGTTAAAGCAGGCGTTTGTTCTTACTTTTCCTGCATTTTAGTATGGGTGATGTTACTGACTGGATCAGTGAGTTTATCTTTTTTATCTATATATATATAATTTATCTTTTATTTATAGACTGTACTGTTAAGTTCAGACAGTTTTTAAGAAGTGCAGTCCACATGTTCACACATTTTAGGTCAAGCAACAATTTTGTTTGCTTTATTGTTGCAATTTTCACTTCAAATTAATCTATTGTTTATTATTAAACAGCCTGATTTATTGCTTGTGTTAGGTGAAAAATACATAAGAGGACCTTGCAACAATAATCGCATATTTAATCGCAATCGCAATATTGAAGAAAAAAATAAATCGGAATTAGATTTTCCAAAATCGTTCAGCCCTATATATAAATATACTGTATATTAAATATTACATGTCACCTAAGTCAGTGACTAAAATAAAGTGTTTTTGATACAGCCCTAAATATTAAAAAAGGTTAAATATTTCTATTAAAAAAAGTTTCGATTTACGCCCTTAGCAGAGGTTCCGCTAGACTTTTTTTTTGTCGGCCACTTTGGCCGGCTGGGTTGTAAAATATCGGCCATTCATAAGAATTACCGGCCATTAAAAATATAGAGCCTATAATGAATGTGGCTTATTATCAATAACAATCTACATTTAGACCGAGCGCTACACGAGTGCTTTAGTGAGTCCAAAACAAGGCTATTTCTAATAAAAGAATGACGGGAGAAAAATGTAACAACAACTCAAATCCAAACATAAAGTTGTGCGCGTGGAGAAGATAGAGGCAGCAGGTGCCACGCGGATGTACCCCGCTTGACAGACGGAATCTATGACCCGAACGCTGTCCAGATCTGACCGCGCATCAGCTGCACACACGAGGGCTGGGCTGTAGATGCCATTCCGCGCTTTAACGTGGCTTCAGGTGTAACATTAGCAACGTCTCTAACCGCTGAAATATTCTGGCGGGACAAATCGACAATGCTAAAGTCACCAAAAGTCACTCTCAAGCGATGCACCCCGGACCCAGCTCTCTGACACACTCAAGATCGGCTCCAACACCGGTAACTAAACCGAGGTGTCTGCGCAGATTGACCGAGGGAAGCGCCTCTAAACCCGGCCACTCTCCCAGGAAGAGCGTTTTTTTGGAAAATGTGAAGAACCACGAAGAAAAAGCGTAACATATCCAGAGAGCGATGAAGGCGCTTCAACTGCGCTTCGTAAAATGAGCTAAGGGCGTAAGTCGAAACTTTTTTGGATAGAAATATTGAACCTTTTTTCATATTTAGGCCCGTCTCGAAAACACTTATGTTATGCAAGTCACTGGCTTAGGTCAAATGTTGTATTTAATATATTTTTTCTATATTCTCTCAATATTTTTTTTTTTTTTTACTGTCGGCCAATTTGGCCCATGGAAATAATTTTTACCGGCCATTTGCTTTTCAAACCGGCCAAAAGCCGGCTAACGGAAACCCTGGCCCTTAGCTCATTTTACAAAGTGCAGTTGAAGCACCATCATCGCGCTGGAAACTAAAGGCTTTTCTCGTCGTGCTTCGTCACATTTTCCAAGAAAACGGCTAACTACAGGTACATTTACTTTTCTAAAAGTGTGTTAAGAACTCAACAGTAGGGCTGAACGATTAATTGCATTTGCAATTTTATCGCAATATTACACAAAGCGATTTCGTAATCGCAGGGCACGCGATTTGGGAAGTGAATGGAGGTGCGAGATATGGCATCAAAGTCCGCTCCGCCACGTGCTTTTGTTTACGTCTCAGTCTAGTTAAGGTGCGCAGTAGATTGTGGATGTACAGTGAAAATATCAGTGTTTATCATGCAGCCACCGCGAAGGACTATTGCTTTCTTCTCCGTTAGCATTGCGTTAGCCGCAGCGCTCATCATGCCATTCTCTCGCTGCTACTACACGCTCTGATGATCACAGAAACTCCCTCACCTCCGGATCACGCCTCTGCCTCCGCAGAGATATAGCCAGGTGAGCCTGTGCTGCTTGTAAAGAGTCGTTTGTGGCTCAGTTTAGGAGGCTTATGTTTGGGAATGTTGTGGATAAAGAACTTCTCAAAAGCATAATGACGGTTGATGACCATAAAGTATCCGCGGAGGCGATGTGCCATGTGCCTCTATTTACCTTTGCATCTACGCATATGCGCTCCGTAGGTAACTAAACTGCTGTATGAAAAGTGTTGGAAACTACGATCCGAGGCAGGACTCCGGGTCATGTCTTATTTTGCTGAGGAAATGTGCTGTTTAGTGCTGAAATGTCACTAAATGGCTGCGAGTCAAAGAGAAGGTAAAGTGGCTGTGTTTGGCACCTCATGTCGCCGTCTCCTTGCGTCACTGTTTCTTCATATTGTCCAAAGTTACATCCCAAAACCAAAATGCTGCTCCTAATTCCGCTGTGTTTTGGCGTGTGCTCCATCTGGCCTCTCCGTGTCCATCAATAACGCGCATCTGAAGCAACTACGAGTCGCAGCTCAGACGGGGCCGAATTGGCCGAAATAATAAATAGTTTATTTTGTATTAATAGGGAGTTTGATTTCCTAAAACGTTTCCAACCAGTTAAAGCAGACGTTTGTTCTTACTTTTCCTGCACTTTAGTGACTGGTTACTGGTTACTGTTACTGACTGGATCAGTGAGTTTGATCTTTTTTTAAATATCTCTATATATAATTTATCTTTTATTTATAGACTGTACTGTTAAGTTCAGACAGTTTTTAAGAAGTGCAGTCCACATTTTCACACATTTTGAATAGGTCCAGCAACAATTTTGTTTGCTTTATTGTTGCAATTTTCACTTCAAATTAATCGGATATTGTTTATTATGAAACAAACTGATTTATTGCTTGTGTTAGGTGAAAAATACATGAGAAGTGGACCTTGCAACAATAATCGCATATTTAATCGCAATCGCAATATTGAGGGGGAAAAAAAAATCGCAATTAGATTATTTTCCAAAATCGTTCAGCCCTACTCAACAGCTAATAAATTCGATTAGGATATTCTGTAAACTCCTTGTGTTCAGTCAGACTGAGCGGCTCTTCCTGGGAGAGTGGCCGGGTTTAGAGGCGTTTCCCTCGGTCAGTCTGCGCAGGCCGCCTCGGTTTAGTACCGGTGTTAGGAGCCGCTCTAGAGAGTGGCAGAGCTAGGTCCGTGTTGAAATGCTAAAAACTGACTTTTGATGACTTTAGTACTGTCGATTTGTCCCTCCGTAATATAATTCAGCGGTGAGAGACACAGCTAATTTTACACCTGAAGCCTCGTTAAAGCGGGGAAGGGCATCTACAGCCCAGCCCTCGCTGTGCAGCTGATGCGGTCAGATCTGGACAGTTAGGGTTTACCTTCTGTCTGAGTTAAAGCGCAGATGAATGGTGTCACGTGTATGTATTGTACAAGTGACACCTGTCGTTCTCCATCGTCTCCACGCGCACAACTTTATGTTTGGATTTGAGCTGCTGTTGCATTGTTCTCACGTCATTCTTTCATTAGAAATAGCCATGCTTTGGACCCACTAAAGCACTCATGTAGCGCTCTGTCTAAATGTAGATTGTTATTGATAATATTTTGGGGTGGGCACTTATAAGCTATTTGCTTCGGCCCACTCCTTTTGAGCAAACCTACTGCTCAAATAAACAAACTAAATAAATAAATAATATGCTACATTCATTATGTACCGGTATATATATTTTTAATGGCCGGTAATTCTTGTGAATGGCCGACATTTTACGACCCAGCCGGCCAAAGTGGCCGACAAAAAAAAAGTCTAGCGGAACCTCTGACCAAATCCATTCCGCTAATCCATTAAAACGACTATATTCATAGAAATCCTGTCGTCCCTGTTTTATGACATACTACGTCTGCTCAATCCAGTCCGAGATTTTTAGTGATCCAGTACGTGTTTTGCGCTCAGTGTCCGTGCGGCAGGCCCAGCCTGCACCAGAAATCATCGGAGAAACAGAAACTGCTGCTACAGCGTGAGTGAGTTTAAAGCGATTAGATGACAAGAACATTAACATTAAAGCCCTTTGGCACTACATAAATAAGGAAATCCAACCCAAGATGTAACAGTGGAGTTTAGGCAAAGCCGTTTGCATCATTTGTTTCACATCAGTCACTGATATGAGCTCTGCTGGGTTTTTGTAGAAGGCCTTAGCCTTAAATGCTTATTTTGGCTGCTCCTGTTTCATGCAGAACACAAACCTATCAAGGCCCTTTCACACCAACATGATAATCGGCAGTGGATCCAGGTCGGGTAGTTTGGACAGCACAAAAGCCAGTTTTGGTCATTTGCTTTTGTCAAATCGTCATCTCCCTGTCACCACACTAGGAGCGCTGTGATTGGCCAAGTGTTACTGGCTGCTCAGCGAATCAGTTGGATATTAAAAGGAGAGCTTTTCAACTGCGTTTTTGAGTTATTAAGCGCTCTCAATTTGGCTCCCTGGTGCTAATTTTGCCTTATGTTGCCTTATGTATCACATTGTTTCATCAACTAGTCGGGAAAAATATACGAACTTCTTTGTGACTTAAACGGAAATATGATCAAAGTGTGCTATTCGATCATAAACTGTGGAAGTCACTGATAAATATTAAACATGAATAGGAGGAAAATACCAATGGGAAAATTAAATAATGGTAGCCATCCCAAAATGGGGTCCGTGGCCCCCTGGTGGGCCTCAGAGGTACTTACAGGGGGCTCTGAAAGCTTGTCTGCAAGTTAATTGGAAAATACATTTATTTCCTAAATGTACTACTTTAAGCCAGTACTTGGCTGTAAAATGACTTTGAATGGAGTACATGATTGTTATTGGGGGTCCACGATGTCCCGGACTTTAGGAATGGCTGTAATAGTATTACATTTTCTACTCAAACTTTGTTAAACATAGTAGCCGATTGCTTCCTACATCATCAAACAGTTACTTAAAATGAAATAAATATGTATCATATAGAAATAACATTTCTAAAAACGCTTTATTTTCCCCAACAGCGCACACATTTGGCCCTGCCAAACCACTAAACCTCAGGGAAACACTCCACATCGCAAAAACAAACATTTCTGACATTGGCACCCCCATTTTCGGAGTCTGTGGGAGCTACTAAATTGGAGATGTTGTTGCGAGAGTAGAATGAAAACCTCATTTGGAGAAAACAGCCCGAAACTTTAGTAACTTTGTCTGCACATACGCCCTATGTATGTTTCTCCCATCTTTAGCCGCTGCCGTCTCCCACAAAGGAAATTATTATCCATATTTGGATATTAAGGAGGAAACATCTGACTTACTGCTTTCCTTCCAGATGTGCTGGATCCTGCAGCCCACAATATTCCTTCTCTGAGTCTGGGCAAGAGCTTTACTGCCCCCTACAGTCGTCTTCTGCTTCCTACGGGAGACAGGACACGGTGTTAGGACAAAAGCGGTGGAGGAGGAAATGTCAAAAGTGCGAGACCCACTTGTGTGGATTCTTCTTCTTCTTCATCATGTTGACGGAGACTCCGGGGTGTCCTGCCGAGGAGAACAGATGGGAATCACACTCACAACCTCACGGCAATTGCTGGGTTACAGGTGACGTCACAGCGTTCTAAAGGCCTATAATATTATATAGAGGTAAAATTATTTTGTTTTTGAGAACATTTGTGGTCTTGTTCAGAGAGATCATGGACCCAGTGACTGATACTAATAATCATTTTTGTAATTGATACATTTTCTTTTTAGATACGACTTGTGAAAGTGCAGTCAATAGGAAAAACTGGCTCCTGTGACATCACCACATTCTAGAACCTGCAACCCAGGAATAGCAGCTAATGAGACAGAGCGTTCACACGTTTTCTAGTAAGGTCGACCTAAATGGGCTCTCGACCCGAGAGCGGCACTTTTGGGTCAGTGTGGGTCTCAGAGCGGCCTGTGCCGCACTCTGCGGGCGTGGTGTAAAGGCAGCCGACTTAGGGCTGAACTCTCGCTTTCATGTCTCTTTTTTGCACGAAGAAAGAATGAATATACGAGCTGCATGACACGACATTTGGATTACTGCTCTGACGAGGCAAAATGGATCAACTTTATATCAGGTACATCTACCGTTCGTTTAAAAACAAAATTTTATACCACTACTTTAACAATACCTGCTTTTCGGTACCGGTGCCTTAACAGTACTAACCTATGTTATTTTAATTGAATTAAAACAATGTGTATAAAAAAGTATTGTTCAGGAGAAAATCTGAATACAGCACAACAGCAAGAACACAGGCCGCAGCAGTGACACATGTAACTTAAAGGACATTATTACCTCCTGTCTGAGCTGCAGGGACAGACCAGATCCACATCAGGACACCGTTTTCTTTCAGCTAAACTTTTCTGAACACACTGGGCTTTTAGACAAAGTGAAAGTACTTCAAAGATCTGTTACATAGTGAGAGCGCTCACGCTGTCACTAATAATTTTCCAAAACTGCAGGCTAATGCAGAGTGAGCGCTCACTTTTTTCACAAGCAATCTTTGATCTCTTCCTCCTCAGGTGCAGCCATTTAGCACCGAAAAACAAAAAACGTTTTTCGATTCCGCCCCCTGCTTTTCGGTCGGTACCAACAGGTACCGACCTCTCAGCCAGCTGGGGGCAGGTCAGACAGAGATGTCTCTAATAGAGGATTCGTTTAGAAATGGTAGTATATTTAATATAATTAGCACTTTTTTAACTGTCCAAAGAAATATTTTGCATAGATTTTATTTATATAAAAAAAAAGATTTTTTTTTTTTTTTTTATTGTGATTTCAATTATTACTAAAATAATCGTGATTACTTTTTCTAGAATTGAGCAGCTGTGGTTACTTGTTTATTTAATGTCAACTAAGTCACTGACAGATCTATAGACCCATTTTCAGTGTGCAAGCCAGAGATTATTTATACACACAAAGGGGTACAAAGCACATGAAAATAAATGTAAATGATGAATAATATGTTAAAATAAAGGGTAAAAGATATCATGTTTTTAATTGTGATGTATCGTAGGTTATTTTTGTGCAATATATTGATTCCAGGGCTTAAAGTGAAAAATCCTGAGCCTGAACTTTCTGTGGCTCAACCAGGACTTTTATCAATACTACTACTCTTATCGACACTCTTTATCGATCCGGTACTTTAACAGTACTCTTATCAGTACTTTAAAAAGGAAAATAAAAATGTTAGATAGTCTACTGTATATAGGCAATGTATTACACATTTACTCTACGTTTGGACCTAATTAATTTCCAATTTGTGCAAACACTTAATATATGGGAGGTAAAATACAAGTATAGACCAAAATGTAAATTATCTAGTAAATAAAGGATTAAGTCTCAGATGTTTTGTTAATCAGGCTGTTGGTTAGATTTAGCTGTAGCTCTGGGACTGAGCCCAAATGAACACTTAGTGCTGTAAAATAATGAACTAGAGCCACAGCCTATTTTCTGCCACTTTCAGCTCGTGTCCAGATTAACGTGAACCTGGCCCCCCATCATACTCCAAATTTTATAAAAAAATATGTCAATCGTTTGGGCTGTTTTGTGCTGTAAAAATTTGTGTTTGTGCTGTTATCGTTTTTGAGATATTGATTGTTTTATTGGTCAGATCTAAGGTCACATCTAAGGTCACCCTGCTCGTTATAAAGCTCCAAAACGGGTTAAAATGGTGTCAACCGATTGCTCTACATCTGTGCTGTAAAGATTTCTGTTTGTGCTGGTTCGGTTTTTAAACTATTACAAACTTTAGAGCCTTGAGGCGTCCACCCTCGTCCTCATCTGAAGCGAGCCCACGTGTCAGGAGTGCACGACAACACACACTGCATGCAAAAAACAATCATTAATATCTCAAAAACGATAACAGCGCAAACAAAACATTTTACAGCACAAATGTAGCACAAATGATTGACATATTTTTTATAAAATTTTGAGTATGATGGGGGCCAGGTTCACATTAACTGTGTCCAGTGGCTCGCACTGACGTGCACGTGGGAGCGTGCATGCATGTGTGTGCGTTCACGCTACTGTGTGCCCCGTTTGCGGAAAAAATGGACTCCACCCGAAACTCTTAAAGCTGGGGTACCTGATTTTTTGGTGTTGTAGAATACATTTATTTTTGCCACCTCAGAGTATGTTGTAAACAAGGCAGAACACAGACCTTGTTGTATTGTCTTCACCTAAAGTTTTACTGAGCAATGAATGATAGAAGTCTAATCTACATTTGTGGAATTTATCTTGGGGGTGTCCACCCCTGCTTCACTTTGTCATGTAATGTAATTCCATTCTTTGAACTATTTGCATAAACAGGAGGCACTGGGAGAGCTAGAAACAAGTTTGGGCCAAAACATAAAAGTCACTGGTACCCTAGCTTTAAGTTCGGGTATTTGTGAATAAAGAACAGTGCGAGGCTCTGTTCAATATGTAGGAGTTATGTTTCGCTTTCTACAGCGGGTTAGCGGCAGCAGCTCGGGGGTGTTTCTGAGAATAAGCAAGTTTTAATGTTTTACACCGCGTGTCTTTCCCGTGTGCACCTGTCTCACCACGCGCACGGCTGCAGAGGGGAGGCATGTAGCGGAGCGGGGAAGGGCCAACACCGTGCACTCGTGCGGGGTACTGAGGATGGACAGATCCAATGCAGCGAATGAATTCATGAGAGCGGGAGAGCTTTTTAGTGCTTATTTTAGCGCGGGTGACAAGGGTGGCAACGCAGCGACCCCGTTAGCCCGACTGTACTCCACAGAATAAGTATATAAACTCTACACTCACTGGGGATCAGTCGTAGAACTTTGCCTCTTTATCCGATGATTCTCACTCGTCTGGTCGGTCATTAGCGTCCATTTGGCAAAACTTCTTTTACATAATCCATAACAGGCCTGTCCTCCACTGCCCTGCGTCCATCGGCGCTTCTTTTAAATGTCTGAAGTTGTAAATAAGCATTAACATTAGCTACTGTAGCTGCGTGACCGTTGTTGTGGTTTCAGATGAACCACGCAAGAGCGTGGCTGCATGTGAGATGCATTCAGGGACCGTAAGAAGTGCGGGAAGGGCGAGTTCCCCCCCCCCCCCCCACAAATGCACGAAAAATCGGAACAAATATATAATAGTCGAGTTCTCCAGCGGGTGGCAATAGTGGTGACAGGTAGGTTGAAGGGGACCAGTGTGTTATTCAAGTCAGATTAAAGTGCCTCCGACTGTAATTTGCAGCCTGATAAATACATTTTGCCTGCGCCGGAGGCCGGACCTGCCCTCAGGCCGGCCGGAATACTTTAAGCCCTGTGATTATCGCAATATCCGCGTATCGTGAGATTATCGTTATCGTAAGCCATGTATCGTATCGAATTGTGAAGTACCCGGAGGTTCCCACCCCTAGCGGGGGCTGGTGAGGGGGTGCAGATGTTTGTGTGGTGCGGGGGCAGGTGACGGGGTGCAGATGTTTGTGTGGTGCGGGGGCAGGTGAAGGGGTGCAGACGTTTGTGTGTTTGTGTGGTGCGGGGGCAGGTGAGGGGTGCAGATGTTTGTGTAGTGCGGGGGCAGGTGAAGGGGTGCAGATGTTTGTGTGTTTGTGGTGCGGGGGCAGGTGAGGGGTGCAGATGTTTGTGTAGTGCGGTTGCAGGTGAAGGGGTGCAGATGTTTGTGTGTGCGGGGCCGGTGACGGGGTGCAGATGTTTGTGTGGTGCAGGGGCAGGTGAAGGGGTGCAGATGTTTCTGTGTTTGTGTGGTGCGGGGGCAGGTGACGGGGTGCAGATGTTTGTGTGGTGCGGGGGCAAGTGACGGGGTGCAGATGTTTGTGTGGTGCGGGGGCAGGTGACGGGGTGCAGATGTTTGTGTGGTGCGGGAGCTGGTGACGGGGTGCAGATGTTTGTGTGGTGCGGGAGCTGGTGACGGGGTGCAGATGTTTGTGTGGTGCGAGAGCTGGTGACGGGGTGCAGATGTTTGTGTGTTTGCGTGGTGCGGGGGCAGGTGAGGGGGTGCAGATGTTTGTGTGGTGCGAGAGCTGGTGAGGGGGTGCAGATGTTTGTGTGGTGCGGGGCAGGTGACGGGGTGCAGATGTTTGTGTGTTACGTGGTGCGGGGGCAGGTGAGGGGGTGCAGATGTTTGTGTGGTGCGAGAGCTGGTGACGGGGTGCAGATGTTTGTGTGTTTGCGTGGTGCGGGGGCAGATGAAGGGGTGCAGATGTTTCTGTGTTTGTGTGGTGCGGGAGCTGGTGAGGGGGTGCAGATGTTTGTGTGGTGCGGGGGCAGGTGACGGGGTGCAGATGTTTCTGTGTTTGTGTGGTGCGGGAGCTGGTGAGGGGGTGCAGATGTTTGTGTGGTGCGGGGGCAAGTGAGGGGTGCAGATGTTTGTGTGGTGCGGGGGCAGGTGAAGGGGTGCAGATGTTTGTGTGGTGCTGGGGCAGGTGAAGGGGTGCAGATGTTTGTGTGGTGCGGGGGCAGGTGACGGGGTGCAGATGTTTGTGTGGTGCAGGGGCAGGTGAAGGGGTGCAGATGTTTGTGTGTTTGTGTGGTGCGGGGGCAGGTGAGGGGTGCAGATGTTTGTGTGGTGCGGGGCAGGTGACGGGGTGCAGATGTTTGTGTGGTGCGGGGCAGGTGAGGGGTGCAGATGTTTGTGGGTGCGGGGCAGGTGAAGGGGTGCAGATGTTTGTGTGTTTGTGTGGTGCGGGGCAGGTGAGGGGTGCAGATGTTTGTGTGGTGCGGGGGCAGGTGACGGGGTGCAGATGTTTGTGTGGTGCGGGGGCAGGTGAGGGGTGCAGATGTTTGTGTGGTGCGGGGGCAGGTGAGGGGTGCAGATGTTTGTGTGGTGCGGGGGCAGGTGAGGGGGTGCAGATGTTTGTGTGGTGCGGGGCAGGTGACGGGTGCAGATGTTTGTGTGTTGCGTGGTGCGGGGGCAGGTGAGGGGTGCAGATGTTTGTGTGGTGCGGGGCGGTGACGGGGTGCAGATGTTTGTGTGTTTGGTGGTGCGGGGGCAGGTGAGGGGTGCAGATGTTTGTGTGGTGCGGGAGCTGGTGAGGGGTGCAGATGTTTGTGTGGTGCGGGGCAGGTGAGGGGTGCAGATGTTTGTGTGGTGCGGGAGCTGGTGAGGGGTGCAGATGTTTGTGTGGTGCGGGGCAGGTGAGGGGTGCAGATGTTTGTGTGGTGCGGGGGCAGGTGAGGGGTGCAGATGTTGTGTTGTGTGGTGCGGGGCAGGTGAGGGGTGCAGATGTTTGTGTGGTGCGGGGCAGGTGAGGGGTGCAGATGTTTGTGTGGTGCGGGGCAGGTGACGGGGTGCAGATGTTTGTGTGTGCGGGGCGGTGGGGGGTGGGTGGTGGGGGGGGCAGGTGAGGGGGTGCAGATGTTTGTGTGGTGCGGGGGCAGGTGACGGGGTGCAGATGTTTGTGTGGTGCCGGGGCAGGTGACTGGGTGCAGATGTTTGTGTGGTGCGGGAGCTGGTGACGGGGTGCAGATGTTTGTGTGGTGCGGGGGCAGGTGAAGGGGTGCAGATGTTTGTGAGGTGCGGGCAGGTGAAGGGGTGCAGATGTTTGTGTGTTTGTGTGGTGCGGGGGCAGGTGAGGGGGTGCAGATGTTTGTGTGGTGCGGGGCAGGTGACGGGGTGCAGATGTTTGTGTGGTGCGGGGCAGGTGAGGGGTGCAGATGTTTGTGTGGTGCGGGAGCTGGTGACGGGGTGCAGATGTGTGGGTGCGGAAGGGGTGCAGATGTTTGTGTGGTGTGGAGCTGGTGACGGGTGCAGATGTTTGTGTGGTGCGGGGCAGTGACGGGGTGCAGATGTTTGGTGGTGCGGGAGCTGGTGACGGGGTGCAGATGTTTGTGTGGTGCGGGGGGTGAGGGTGCAGATGTTTGTGTGGTGCGGGAGCTGGTGACGGGGTGCAGATGTTTGTGTGGTGCGGGGCAGTGAGGGGTGCAGATGTTTGGTGGTGGGAGCTGGTGACGGAGTGCAGATGTTTGTGTGTTTGTGTGGCGCGGGAGCTGGTGACGGGGTGCAGATGTTTGTGTGGTGCGGGAGCTGGTGACGGGGTGCAGATGTTTGTGTGGTGCGGGGGCAGGTGAAGGGGTGCAGATGTTTGTGTGGTGTGGGAGCTGGTGACGGAGTGCAGATGTTTGTGTGTTTGTGTGGTGCGGGGGCTGGTGAGGGGGTTCAGATTACGGATGTACCGATCCGATATTCAGTATTGGTAGCCGATCCGGGCATTTGAGAGTCTCGGATTGGATCAGATTCGATGACTGGACGCTGTCCGATACAAGAAGGCCGTGAATATCCAACAATAACTGTAAATGGCATCCTAAACGTGACAGAATACAAATATCTAGGTCTCACACTCGACCCCTTCCTTAACTTTGATAAACATAAAAAAATGGTCTAAAACCTTAAAGTAGAAGCAGCTGTTTAGCGCTTTAGCTCTGTAGCTCGCGTTACGCTAACCTGTTAGCTTTGTGGTTTGGATTGTTAATCATCCAGTCCATCGTTTATCAGAGGCGCTTTAGACCACACTGTTTTAGGTTTATTTTTCAGAAGACGCTGAGCCTTCCTTTGCCAAATGCTCATCAAAGACGCACAGATTTTCATGTAGCTACAAACTCTGCTCGCTGTCACACACCGCCAAGGCTAACACTACTAGCTACTACGTGATGTAAACAAACCTACACGCTACTCCACTAAATTCTCCCCAAACAATAATCTGATGCATCACATAGGCAGATAACATGATTATTCTTTACCCTCTAGGTACTGCAGGATAAGGGTTAGACATGGGTGGAACCTTTACCTGATGCAGTTTGCTAGTCGGTCAATTATTAGACAAGCACTCAAGTTTGTTGACCGCTTGCATAGAAATAAATTTACCGCTTGATGCAACACTTTTTGTATACTATTAGGATTGTTTTTTTTATATGAAATTGAATGCACAGACTACTTTAGTAAGCAATCAAGCAGCAAATTATAATGGCAAGCCTGCCTTTGGAAGTTTTTGGGCAGACATCGAACAAACAGTGATTAGCATCAGCGAACATGCTCTGTCTGTGAGTAAAGTGATTAAGGTAGTGTATTAAGTGTTATTTTGGATATTAAGTCATAATAGTACACTTTATTGATCATTAGCAACATGTAAAGTCATAACCAATTACAAATGTACCATAAACAAACCCTGTTTGTTAAATGCAAACCCTGTTTTTACTTTTTAAATATAAAACACGCAATTTCACGGTATACCGTGAAATCGCGGTATTTTTTGTCAAGGTTATCATACCGTGGAAATCTCATACCGTCCCATCCCTATTACCAGCTGGTCCCAAGCAAACAAATCCAACATAAAGAAATTAGAATCTCTTTACAAACATGCTCTCAAAATCTTAGATTAAAAAAAACAAACAATACCACCACTGTCACATCCTGAGCAAATATGAAATGCTTAACTTCAATAACCTCAGTCCGATTAGGTTCATTAGGTCTTCAAATTAATATTGTAGCTCTTGTTCCTATAGACAGACCTTAATGTTAGTTTTCGTACCTGACGGTTTCGGCTACAACTGTGGCCTTCCTCAGAGGTTGTCACGTGATGTTGCTGTGACGTGTCTGGTCAGCTGATTTATACAGTTTTTGGCACTGTCTTCCTGCTTGTGGTAGCAGGCTGACAGCGCCATCTGCAGTCCGACTTCTTCAGAACTGTGTCCCAGATGTGGGAAAGTTGGTATGCCCCCTCGACCCGGTTCACAGTCTGGGGGGCGCGTTTCCGGATCTCGATGGCTTCTCTGATCCAACGGTGGTGTTTGTTGCTCTCGGTGCCGATGATATGGGCATTGTCCCAATCCATCAGATGGCTCTCCCTCTTGCAGTGGTCTGATATGGCAGACTTCAGCTGTTCTTGTTCTGCTTGTCGTCTGGTGGCTCGTGTGCACGCTTTTGATGTTTCTTTTTCACATTCTGTTCGATGTTCCTTCTTCCTGATGTTGAACGCTCTGCCAGTTTCCCCCACGTATGATTTGTTGCACGACAAACAAGGTATCTCATATATCACATTACATTTGTGTTGTTGGTCTATTTTGTCCTTTGGGTGAACTAACAACTGTCGTAGTTTTTTGTGAGGTTTGACCGGAGTGTTGATGTTATGCTTGTACATGGCCCTCTGTACCCTCTCTGTGACCCCCCTGACATATGGAAGTATGACCATGGCCCTGTTTTGTTTTTCATTGCTTCTGTTTGTTTTTTGAAACAACAAACAGAAGCAATGAAAAACAAAACAGGGCCATGGTCATACTTCCATATGTCAGGGGGGTCACAGAGAGGGTACAGAGGGCCATGTACAAGCATAACATCAACACTCCGGTCAAACCTCACAAAAAACTACGACAGTTGTTAGTTCACCCAAAGGACAAAATAGACCAACAACACAAATGTAATGTGATATATGAGATACCTTGTTTGTCGTGCAACAAATCATACGTGGGGGAAACTGGCAGAGCGTTCAACATCAGGAAGAAGGAACATCGAACAGAATGTGAAAAAGAAACATCAAAAGCGTGCACACGAGCCACCAGACGACAAGCAGAACAAGAACAGCTGAAGTCTGCCATATCAGACCACTGCAAGAGGGAGAGCCATCTGATGGATTGGGACAATGCCCATATCATCGGCACCGAGAGCAACAAACACCACCGTTGGATCAGAGAAGCCATCGAGATCCGGAAACGCGCCCCCCAGACTGTGAACCGGGTCGAGGGGCATACCAACTTTCCCACATCTGGGACACAGTTCTGAAGAAGTCGGACTGCAGATGGCGCTGTCAGCCTGCTACCACAAGCAGGAAGACAGTGCCAAAAACTGTATAAATCAGCTGACCAGACACGTCACAGCAACATCACGTGACAACCTCTGAGGAAGGCCACAGTTGTAGCCGAAACCGTCAGGTACGAAAAACTAACATTAAGGTCTGTCTATAGGAACAAGAGCTACAATATTCAATAACCTCATTTCTCTTTCTCATGTCCAACTGGTCTACAAGATTGTCCATAACCTAGCCCCACCTCCACTCAAAGAATTCGTTCATCAGGTAGCAGAAACGGCAACAAGGGTAACTACAACAACCTCCAGGGGGCAGTGTAGTATTCCTAGATGCAAAGCCGCATTTGCGCAGTCAGCTTTCTCTTACATAGCCATAAAAACGTGGAAGCTGTGGAGCTCCCCACTGAAATATTGCGCTTAGATGATCACAGAGCTTTCACTAAAGAAGTGAAAACACGGTTCATGAGTAACCAGAGTTGTGAGCATTAATTTATTAGATTCACTGTATAGCCTAAAATGTAATGTAAAGACAATTACTGCTCTTAAGTTCTTTTACCAGGACAGGATGTTTTAGATTTTGGTAAGGTAAGGTTTGAGAGCATTGCCTTGCTGTGTGACTGTTTACGTGATGACCGTACGTGATAACTGTAGTCTAATTTATGTACATGTAAAGGAATGATGTGTCATAGCCTGTGTTATGGATCTGATGCCATGTGATGTGATGTGATGACTGAATGATTTTTTGCACTGTATACATTGTATTTCTGCTTCTGTCCCCTAGGACTACAGATGGAAATTAGCTTGAAAAGCTAAAGCCTGGTACAAGTATCTTTGCTCACGAGCATAATGTAACTGTACATTGTCCTGATAAATAAATAAATCAATGAAATGAATCTGCGGTCATGGATCTGTAGCGGCTCCAGCCTGCAGGTTTACCGCAGTGCTTCGAGGTACAGTGGTCCCTCGCTATAACGCGGTTCACTTTTCGCGGCCTCGCTCTTTCGCGGATTTATTTTTAGCACAATTGTGTATGCTTTTTTACAGCGTATGAACGCCATACGCGCATTGTATTCTGCGTCCTGATTGGCTAGTCGCAGAGTGAGCCTCTCTCGTTGCAAAGAGGATCTTTGTGTGTCTCGTCAACACATCAGCGCACACACTACACGCCGCGGGTCCGACTCCGCATTCACTTTCTCTGAACTTTTCTGCTAGCAAGTGGTGCTCGCCTCAGTTAAACACTCGCCTTCTGAAGCCTGAAACTGTGATGATAAAACTTTGGGTCGTTGCTATGATTGTCTCTTAGTTTGAACAAGCACACAGCGGAGACGAGAGCAGCTCACGATGTTTCCATCCCCACGTCTGTAATGTGACTCTAGAAATCATATACAGTATAACAAAAAAACAAAAAAAAAATCACACAGTAACACCAGGCATAAGGAGAACCCGTGTGAACTAGTGACAATTAGTGTATAAAGTGTGTGGTGAGGGGTTTTACAGCCTTAAAACATATATAATATTTGTAAAAAATAAAGCTGTCTATTTCGCAGATTTCGTTTATTGCGGGCTATTTTTAGAACGTAACCCCGCGATAAACGACCACTGTATATCGCAGTACAGTGGTAGTAACCTGCAGACTGGGGCCGCTGCAGATCCAGGACCACAGATTCACAACCTTCATGCTATCGCTAAGCTAGGCTACTGATTTGAATTATTTGATTTATTCTTATGATTGTGTCTTGCACACAAGTGCCCAGCCCTCATGGACTTACAAGACACATTTCAAAACAGAATTCAGATGGCTGCCAAAATAAAATCACAGAAACTGTACAATCAATCATAACAGAACATCCACATCACACAGGAGGATATAAATTAATTTGTCGACTATCGTTAACCCGCCACTAACATCTGCTTCTGAATAACATTCTAATTTAAAATTCAGAGTTAAAGCCAAAACCGTGGTGAAACTACTGCAATATCCACAGGCTATAATACAGTGCATCCGGAAAGCATTCACAGCGCTTCACTTTTTTCACATTTTGTTATGTTACAGCCTTATTCCAAAATTGATTCAATCCATGTTTTCCCTCAAAATTCTACACATAACACCCCATAATGACAACGTGAAAAAAGGTTTTTTGAGATTTTTGCAAATTTATTACAAATAAAAAACAAATTTTCTCAATACTTTGTTGAGGCACCTTTGGCAGCAATTACAGCCTCAAGTCTTTTTGAATATGATGCCACAAGCTTGGCACACCCATCTTTGGGCAGTTTTGCCCATTCCTCTTTGCAGCACCTCTCAAGCTCCATCAAGTTGGGTGGGGAGCGTCGGTGCACAGCCATTTTCAGATCTCTCCAGAGATGTTCAATCGGATTCAAGTCTGGGCTCTGGCTGGGCCACTCAAGGACATTCACAGAGTTGTCCTGAAGCCACTTCTTTGTTATCTTGGCTGTGTGCTTAGGGTCGTTGTCCTGCTGAAAGATGAAACGTCGCCCCAGTCTGAGGTCAAGAGCGCTCTGGAACAGGTTTTCATCCAGGACGTGTCTATACATTGCTGCATTCATCTTTCCCTCTATCCTGACTAGTCTCCCAGTTCCTGCCGCTGAAAAACATCCCCACAGCATGATGCTGCCACCACCATGCTTCACTGTAGGGATGGTATTGGCCAGGTGATGAGCAGTGCCTGGTTTCCTCCAAGCATAACGCCTGGCATTCACGCCAAAGAGTTCAATCTTTGTCTCATCAGACCAGAGAATTTTCTTACTCATGGTCTGAGAGTCTTTCAGGTGCCTTTTGGCAAACTCCAGACGGGCTGCCATGTGCCTTTTACTAATGAGCGGCTTCCGTCTGGCCACTCTACCATACAGGCCTGATTTGTGGATTGCTGCAGAGATGGTTGTCCTTCTGGAAGGTTCTCCTCTCTCCACAGAGGAACGCTGGAGCTCTGACAGAGTGACCATCGGGTTCTTAGTCACCTCCCTGACTAAGGCCCTCCTCCCCCGATCGCTCAGTTTAGATGGCCGGCCAGCTCTAGGAAGAGTCCTGGTGGTTCCAAACTTCTTCCATTTACGGATGATGGAGGCCACTGTGCTCATTGGGACCTTCAAAGCAGCAGAAATTTTTCTGTACCCTTCCACAAGTCTGGGGAGGTCTACAGACAATTCCTTTGACTTCATGCTTGGTTCGTGCTCTGACATGCACTGTCAACTGTGGGACCTTATATAGACAGGTGTGTGCCTTTCCAAATCATGTCCAACCAACTTCATTTACCACAGGTGGACTCCAATGAAGCTGTAGAACCATCTCAAGGATGATCAGTGGAAATAGGATGCACCTGAGCTCAAGTTTGAGCTTCATGGCAAAGGCTGTGAATACTTATGTACATGTGATTTTTTTGTTTTTTATTTGTAATAAATTTGCAAAAATCTCAAAAAACTTTTTTTCACGTTGTCATTATGGGGTGTTATGCAGTGTTTCCCACACATAGACTATTCTGTGGCGCACCGCCACAGAATCAACACCGTGCGCCACATATTGAGTTTCGGTTTTTTTTTCGTTTCGTTTTTTTTATTTATTTTTTTTACGCTATTTAAAACAAGCATCGTAGCCTATAGCACCGCCGCAGCGGTCATTTTGACTGATAGAAAGTCTCCCTACAAATCCTTTGGACTCGAGTTCCTCTGGTTTTATTACAGTCAGCGCAGCCTCGTGCAGCTGCATGTGTTTACGCGCAGCTCCAACTTTCTGTCACCAGCGCCGCTGAGCGTCTGCTCTCTCCCTTTCCCCTCAGCTCGCGCTAATGCTTCCAAAAGCTCATCGCGTTGCAGCCTCACAAGTTTTCGTCACAACCTTATGCTTTCACAGGACGGAGAGCCGTATTTATCCCACTGCTGCAGCGGGAGGCGGACACAGGAGAGAAAACGAGAGGCCTCCGCGCAATATCTCTCCTGTGTCTGCCTCCCGCTGCAGCGCGCTGCGATCAAAGGGCTGCGCTGCACACTGTAAAAACGTGGCCCATAGTCTGTGCACGTGTTTCTTCACGCGCTCCCCCATCGCAGAAATTCACGAGCATCGACCAATCAGGAGCTTTCTCCAACAGTGACTTACATTGTAGCTGAGCGGCCACTGGGGCAGAAGCTCTGCCCGCAGATGTAAACAAGTCATCAAGGATTAGCTTCATTGTGAACAGGAGCTACAGCAGCTCTGGGACTTTTACAAAGACACGCATCAGTGTTTCATTTACCTAAACACCCAGGATTAAAGGACCTGTATCATGCTATTTTAGCCATTCCAAAGTAAAGTATAGGCATTTATATGATATATTGTACCTCTATCACTATGGAGTACTCATTTTTGAGAGAAATATAAGTATTTTTGGGGGGGTGCGTTTGATTAGCCTCGTGGGACAGGACAGACGCGTCGGAGAGTTCTTTTTTTTCTCTTTATTTCTCTCTAACAAAAATAATGAAAAAGCTGTTTTATAAATTAAAACCAGGCCGTAAGGCATTACATTACAGACGTAGAGCACTTCCTCATTCGTTTACCAGGAGAGGGCGGAACAGCTGCTCAGAGAGCAAGATTCAGGAGGATTACTTAGAACTGCGTGAATGAAGCCAAAAACCGCTCTGGGGGTGTTTTGAGAAGGAAATAGCATAACAACATGGCTAAAAACTCCAAAAAGTCGATTTTGCATGATACAGCTCCTTTAAAAGCGGCGACAAGAAAACTTATTTGAGTGGCTGGATCTGCGCTGGGAATTTGTTTGGGCCTTGATGATGCACAGAGCATTCCCAAAGCTGCTACAAGCCAATCGATGTGAAAATGAGAAATATGCACGAATAACGTCAATAAAGCCCTTAAAGAGTTACTAACCCCTCCTTCCAGAGCCTCAGCCTCAGAGCCTCAGATTTGAAAATCTCAACAGAAAAGGGGCGTTGCCTGGAGGACTAAGAAGCGCGCGGGAGGGGGGAGATGTGAGAGGGGTCTGGGTCTGTGATTGACAGGCCTGAGTCATCTGACTTCAACGCTGTAGCGCTACTCGTGAAAAAAGTCCGAGCATGGAGTTCCTGCGAGCTAACTTGTTTAGCAACATGTTCCACTGGGACAACTTTACAGCTCTCTCTACACAGGAGAAGCATCGTGACAGACTGAGGCCTTGTACCTGAGACTGCTCTGAGGCGCTGGGTTATTTTATTAGAGTGATTCCTCTGTTATTTACAAGGCTAGCTGCTTAGCATTGAGCAAGCTCGATGTTAGCATCGCAGCTAACTGTCCTGGCTGGCTATTTTCATAATTTACCAATCTATTTTAATGTAGACTTTTTGCTGTAGTCTACATAAGCATGGGAGATATATCTGTGTCCTCAGCAGAGCATGTGTGAGGTATAGAGACATGACTATATGTATTACAAAGCTTTATTTTATTTTTCTTACAGCAAAGTGCACAAAACATGTCGCATAAACAAAAAATAAATATATAATATTTTGCAGGAACACAGTCCTTTTGAAATTGTTTTCGGTTTGTCATTGAAGATAAAACAGAATCAGAATGACTAACGGTCTGTAACATTGTGGACTCGAGCCAAAAGTAATTTCTATTGCTAAATTTAGTGAATTAAATGTTTAACCAATGTAACACATGCACTAAACTACCACTAAATGACTCTGTAAAGACTATATTAAAGTCGTTATCTTTAAATGTATGCTTATTTAGTTGAATGATGGAATAATGAAAATGATGGTGCCAGTTTTATTACTGTTCTGTAACTAATGACTAAAACTACAGTATTCAACAACAACGCTATTAACACTACACAATTGTCTATAATACAAAAAGCTATTCTAAAAAAAATCTACCTAAACGCTATAACTAATCGCAAACCTGACAATTGATGAAAATACTCTCTCGCTATTCCTTCTCCAACTCGCTACGGGGGCGTGAGCGAGACTGGGCCACTTTTATAGCCCAGAGCGGCAGGGCAACTGACGTCAGCTATCACTCCTGACGTCAGCTATCACTCCTGGGCCAATAGGAGCACCAAACTCAAAAATCAAATGCAGTAAAGACCAACCGCCTGTAGATGGCGCCTCACTGACGGTTTTAGCCATAAAGTTGATCTTTCAACTAATTTACACTAAAGTGCCAAAATTATGACCAGGATATGTAGACAACACTATTGGACACTCATTTATACAATTTATCAGGGGAAAAACGTTGATTTGAGGGTGAGTTTTCCTTTAACTACACAGAACAGCCTTTATGATGGTCACACACCGAGCTGGGATTGACACATTTGTGGTTTATTGCACACTTTTTTTTATTTTTATCAACAATGAGCTGTAGACGATCGCAACAAGCTAACCGGGCTAACCTAGCCTATAGCCACTTGCCACCAATGTCCCTTCAACCGTATGGGCTGGATATGAGCTTAAATACTGGGGAGATCCTGTGTAGACCATGGGGGTATAGTTAAAGATCCATAGGACATGGCAGGAGCAAAGAGGGAGACTAGTTAGCCTCCGAACAACTGTAGTTTTCAGGCAAGAGCTGCTTCCAAGATGGCTACGAACGCACTCTGAGCTGACGCGCGGCCAGGGCGTCTTGACGCTCTGTTACATTTGTGACAAGCGTCTGACTTCAGTAAGCACAAGCGTCCAACTACGGGCTTGAGGCGCGTTTTTGACGCCCGCAAGGCGTTCGGTGTGGACGCAGCATTAGAGGTGTCTTTTCCTCTACAGCTAGCACTTTTGAGTCCGACCGCAGCATCTGGTTACTCTGGTGCAAGAAAGGCCACATTTAACAAAAAATAAAAATAAGAATCGAGATCGATTAATATGGAGAAAATAATCCTACGATAGTCAGAACCCTATTTCAGAATATTGTGGTTAAACCTACAGATCGATGCCTTAATGTCAGGTATTAGACCCAGTGCCTGGTCAAACACATAACCTCACAACGACAGCTGGAACATGTACAGATCCATCAGAATAAAACTGCTCACCTCCATCGCCTTGGGGCCGGGGCACCGCACTCTTGAACGGTGTCTTCATTGGGAGCAGACGGGGCGGAGCGGGGAAGGCTCAGGGGAGGGTTTGTGGGACACAGGGAGAGGAAGAGAAGGGGCCGAGGCTCCAGCGGCAGCACGTGACCCAGAGCAGTGGAAGAGCTTCACATGGACGGAGCTGGAGCCCACGGTCTCCTGGAGAGCAGCGGGCTGACCTGGAACAAGGACCCAATTTAGGCTTTAGATGCTAGATTCGTTGACCTGCAACAGCACGGCACAATGACATTAGGTTTTCAGTACAGGATTCTTCAAGAGGCCCATCGATCATGATTTGTCAACAAGACTTAAAAAGGTAATACATATTATTATGCATATATTATATTTTTCTAGAATTTTCTAATGATCAACTCAAATAACAGTCAGCATCATTTTCAAGTCTTTAATTGTTAGAGGATAATATGAATGTCCTTGAAAAACCTAGAGATTACTATATTTATTTTTGAAAATACGGTTAACTCAAAATCTACTGTTCCAAATTATTATGCAACTCATTGTTTCAATACATTTTAAAAGGTTGTAATTAACTGAAAACATCTTAACAGGTCAAGTTGTATTTTAACATAGGACCCCTTATTTGATAGCAGCTTCAAAATTCTTTTAAAATTATGTTTTTTGAGAGTTTCTGCTTGGATTTCTATGCAGGATGTCAGAATAGCCTCCCAGAGCTGCTGTTTGGATAAAAACTGCCTCCCACCCTCATAGATGTTTTGCTTGAGGCTCCAAAGGTTCTCAATAGGGTTGAGGTCAGGGGAGGATGGGGTCCACATTATGAGTTTCTCTCCTTTTATGCCCATAGCAGCCACAGAAACTCCACATATTTTTCAGGTCATTTTCACACTTTCAGACTTTCAGGGAGCCTAAAAGGGGCCGACCAGCTCTCTCCCCATGATTCTGGCCCAAAACATGGCTCCGTCCCCTCCTTGCTGACGTCACAGCCTTGTTGGAACATGGTGGCCATTCACCAACCATCCACTATTCCACTCCATCCATCTGACCATCCAGGGTTACACGGCACTCATCAGTGAACAAGACTGTTTGAAAATGAGTTTTCATGTATTTCTGAGCCACTGCAGCCGTTTCTGCTCGTCAGCTTCAATGAACAGTTTAAGGGAGGCCGGATAGAAGGTTTATGCACAACTGCAGCCTCTGGAGGGTCCTACACCTTGATTTTCGGGAGACTCCAGAGGCACCAGCAGCTTCAAATACCTGTTTGCTGCTTTGTAGCAGCTGTTCTCTTATTCTGATGTATATGCCTGGCATAAAATGTCCTCATTGTGCCTTTATCTGCACAAACCTGTGCGTGCTCTGAATCAGCCACATATCTCTTAACAGTACCATGATGACACTTCTGGAAATATTGAAGGTTTTCATACCGAGTCCAAGGCATTCAACTATTTCACGCTTTTCATCGGCAGAGAGATCCTTTTTAAGTTAAGTTATCCTTTATTAATCTCTGTAGAGAAATCTCTTTTAGAGAAATTTGTTCTCCGCATTTGACCCATCCTCAATGTCGCTGGGGCGAGCTGTAGGAGCAGTGAGCTGCTGGCTTGGGCCAGCACTCGGGTGGGGGCAAGTAGGGTAAAGTGTCTTCCCCAAGGACACAACGGCAGTGTGCATTTTTGTGGGAGCTGAGATTCGAACCCCCAACCTTCCGATCACGAGAAGACCCATTCAGGCCCGCCTTAATGTACCCATAGGCCCCGGGGCTTAAGCAGAATTGTAGCCCCCCCCCCCGTCAGTGCAAACCCTAACTCTAACCTTTAACCCTAACCCCCACAAAAACCCTAACCCGGCTAGTACATGTATCAAAAATAAATGTTAAATGACATCTTGCATTGTGTATCAAAATCTCAATATTTAATGCAAAAACAGTACAACTCAACTAAAGCAGACTCTCTTCCAAACAACATGCAAAAAACATGCTTCAAAAGTACCTTGCCACAATGGCAGGCTCTCCCCATCGAGCAGGGTCTATGTTAAAAGGGTCGCTGCTTCAGCGGCGCTTTTTTCCTTCTCTGCTCCTAACTGGTCCGTGCTCTCCCTCTGCCTGAGTCCGCGGCCCCCGGTTTCATCACCTCTGGTTGAGCTTGTCGTTTTCTGTAAAATCGACGTTTTCAAGCTTTATATCATGTTATTATGTCATTCCCTCATTAAACACATGCCTGGAGTGTTGCCTTGGCTCATTCACATATTTTTGAGTAATCAGTAAAAACTTAGACGGCAGCCATTTTAGGTGTAGCTATGCCTCAGTCCTCCTAGGAACGCCCCCACCTCCTGGAGACGCCTCTGGACCTTTCGTCACCAGCCAAGCCACCAACCACCTCAGCTCAGCAGAGGCCCCTCCCTACACAGTGTTGTTGTTTACGGCGCCGTCACACCAAGGGCGGTGGAAGAGAAGAGAGCGGCGAGCTTCCATTCATTCCCTATGCTGGCTGGCGACCGGAAAGAAGCCTCCGGAAATACACAGGAGGTCGCCAGGCAGCATAGGGAATGAATGGAAGCTCGCCGCTCTCTTCTCTTCCGCCGCTCTAGGTGTGAGTTCGGCCTTAAATGCCACAGCAGAGTGCTGAAGGGGGCGTGTCGGAAAGCTTCTTAAAGAGACAGAGGCCTATTTCAAGACGTTCAGTACAGCCATTTTGAGAGAGCAATTTTATTCAAGGCAGTTATTTTAATTTACTGCATATACAGACCAACAGAAGGTTACGTCATCATTGTAGTATGCTATAGACTGGTGCTATGTGATTGAAAAAAGCATAATACCCCCCCTTTAAAAAAGCCCATTAACTTCGGCTCATCAGCTCTTTCTCACGCTGCTCTTTCTCCTTTTGCACCTTTCTCTTCTGTGCACCCCTCTCAAACTTTTTCTTCCCCGACATTTCTGTCTCTCACAACGAGTCGCCATCAAGTTATATTATGAGTGAATAGATACGTTACGTACATGAGTTACGTCTGAACTTTCTGTGCGCTTGGATTGGCTAGAATTTGTCATAGTGTCAATGTAAACACTTTTAGCCTGGCGCTAATAACAACACGTGAAAAAAGAAAACACGAGACAAACATGTAAAGGATAATAATAATATCCTTCTAACCGGTTTTCTTCAGTACTCGCGTAAGTGACAAACTCGTCTGTCTGTGTGTGTGTCTGTCTGTCTGTCTGTCTGTCTGTCACGGGAGCAACACGAAGGAGAAATAGGGAAAAAGTGGATCCTGAAAACTACAATTAATTTGACTCATGTTGCTGGCGAGCACATATCCCAAACGCGTTAATACTCACAGATCTATCCCCAGTCTCCTGACAATAAAACACAAGTAAACTGCCCAGAGGCAGGTGAACTTACAGGAGCATTTCACTGTGATGGAGATGAAGGTGCAAATATTGTAGCAATATTATTTTATCTTATCTTCCGTGTTCTTCCAGATGAAGGTAGAGATTTAGATGAATACATAGAATAAATTAGTTTTAAATGAATTGTCTAAAGGCTTTGATTTTGAAGTATTTTGTCAGGTGTAAATTATATCACCAAATACATAGTTATGGCGTTATTTCTTTTTCATACCATGATATACATTTTTGTTCATATCGCGCTGCCCTAATGTTTAAATCAATAATGTGTCACATCTTTATGTACTAGTAATTCAATACAATAATAAGTCAGATACAGCAAGTCAAAAGACCAACTGGACCTTCTTTGCCAGTTTGCACACATTTCTTTGAAGCATTGCAAAAATATCGTCTGAATATTGATATCGAAAAAAAATATCGAGATATTCATTTTTGTCAATATCTCCCACGCCTAACGACAACGCAAGGAAAAATTTGAAATGAGTTTTGTAGGTTTTAGCTTTCAAATGACGCGACTATTGGCTGTAAATCTTCGGTCGAGATCCCCTTTGGATCAACGACAGTTTCACATTACAGATCTAAACTCATGTAATTATGACTTTAATGTCATTATCACAGGTTATGCTTTGTTAAAACTAAAGTAATTGGGTTAGTATAAACGTGACAACACTTTACCGTTTAGACACCAATAAAATAGGAGTAAACAGTACATTTTACACACTCATGCATTCTACATTTTATGAAAAACAAATGAGAAATCCTTTCAGTGCTGCATCACTGCGTATGACAGAACACACAGGAGCTTCGGTTCATCTTAGACAGGCGATAGTTTGAGATTTCTCCCCCCAATTCTCCAGTAAAAGTACCTTGTTACTGCAAAGCCACGAAACAAAACCCTTAGGGACAAGTTCATAATTACTGTGCATTTAGAAAGAAGCGATTGCAATTTTCGCAACAAAGAAACATTTGGTAAAAATAACATGACACATATCCAATACCGACGGTCTGACGAGGCGTAAATCTCCAAAACAATGAGATTATTCAGTTAAACAACCTTGACACGCCGTAAAATACAACACTGCAGACCCAACCCCAAAACAACAACAAACACCATGGAACCGAACATTTATTTTCATTCCTTCGTTGACCTGTCTGTTTTGCGGCACGGTCTGACGTTCCTCCGGTTCCCCCGGTGAATGCCCCCGGTGTGTTTGGCTCGCCTCACCTGTGTTGTTGTCGCGGTGGAGGTGGGTGTGCTGTCAGCTCGCGGTTTTACAGCGCGTCACTCTGCAGAAGGTCACGTTTCTCATTAAAACGCCAATTGCCGTCGAAACACCGAGCCCCGGCGCCCGGTAGCGACGGCTCCGGTAAAGCGGGGACAACGGCAAACGAGGAGCGGTGTTTCCCGAGGCCCCGGAGACGCGCGCGGGGCGGAAAGATGGAGAGAGCAGTGAAACGCGCTGGTGAACAAAGAGGAACGGGCACGGGGGATATGGAGCTGCAGAGCGGGGGAGCTGCAGATCCAGGGCCGCGGCGCCTACACGACTCTAGTTTGTTTGGCAGCGCCACCTGCTGTCGGGAAGAGCGTGTAACAGCTGCAGTAATGAGATTTATGGCTCTTTTCAAAGGGCCGTTCGAAAGACTGGCTCATTTTATGGCGTTTTTTTGTTGAACAATGAACATTTTACACAAATCAATCTACTAAACATCCGATTTTAGCATTTTGGCTCAGTATAGAGTACTGATAGCGAGGTTTAACGCACATGTTTACCGGTTAACAAAACTCGTGCTGCCGGTTAGGGCTGCACGATTAACCTTTATCGCATCGATATTGAGGTTTTAACTCCTGCGATAACCTAACCTCAGGAGGCTGAGGTTTTTTCCCCCGCCCCTGACATTTGATTGACAAACCTATTAGCCAATCAAAATGGTCGAATCTCGCGTTCCTGGCTTGGTGGCCAATCAGAAATGACAATGGAAACAAGCTTGTATGCAGTACACCGGCTTTCAGCAAAGCAGCTAACACACACGACATGGATGCGCACGGAGGGCACTTCTCAGAACCGTGCGTAATTTTTCTTCATCCCGTTTGTCAATATGTAGCTGTTGTAAAACGCGCAGGATTTCACACATGGCTGGGGGCATTAGCGCACCTGAACCGTGGGTTGCGGGTTCCCCCGCGGTCTCCGCAGCCATGCTCGCAGATCGGGTCATAAATTCTCCTTTGATGGCGGGTCTGGTTGTGGCGGGTCGAACAATCTCGGCCTGCTGCTGCGCGTCCACTGTATTCAGCCACGACTCATTCTACCATCTTTACAGCAGGTGTTTGACGTCAATATGCGGCAGATTTTCATAGAATAAGCAGCGTTTTGTTGCTTGTGATCCAGAGAACGCTTTTGTGGAACCAAATGTCTATTTCCACGGCATGTGCGTCTGTGCACGAGTTTGCGTTACCTAACATCCAAAGCTTACAGAGTCTGCCCTCAAAGTGCTCATGCCCTTCCCAATACCTGTTAAGTTAGGTTTTCCAGTGTGAGACTGAAATTCTCCTCTTTAGAGCCAGACATTCAGAAACCGATGTGTGATAAGCAGCACCACTCATCTCAACATTCACGTTGAGTTTTTGATGGAAATCTCGAAATGTAAAATCCACAGATTAGTTTTGTAATGTATAGTTTTTGTTTCATGTGTAAAATCCCAGTAGTTTCAGTAATTTTGGACATTAAGGGGAACATTTAATAATCACGAAGCATCGAACAATCTCGAACAATCTCATTACCTTAATCACTATGTACAGTGGGGGAAAAAAGTATTTAGTCAACCAACAATTGTGCAAGTTCTCCCACTTAAAAAGATGAGAGAGGCCTGTAATTTTCATCATAGGTAAACCTCAACTATGAGAGACAAAATGAGAAAAAAAAATCCTGAAAATTACATTGTCTGATTTTTTATGAATTTATTTGCAAATTATGGTGGAAAATAAGTATTTGGTCAATAACAAACAAGCACGATTTCTGGCTCTTACAGACCTGTAACTTCTTCTTTAAGAGGCTCCTCTGTCCTCCACTCATTACCTGTATTAATGGCTCCTGTTTGAACTTGTTATCAGTATAAAAGACACCTGTCCACAACCTCAAATAGTTACACTCCAAACTCCACTATGGTCAAGACCAAAGAGCTGTCCAAAGACACCAGAAACAAAATTGTAGACCTGCACCAGGCTGGGAGGACTGAATCTGCAATTGGTAAGCAGCTTGGTGTGAAGAAATCAACTGTGGGAGCAATTATTAGAAAATGGAAGACGTACAAGACCACTGATAATCTCCATCGATCTGGGGCTCCACACAAGATCTCACCCGTGGAGTCAAAATGATCACAAGAACGGTGAGCAAAAATCCCAGAACCACACGGGGGACCTAGTGAATGACCTGCAGAGAGCTGGGACCAAAGTAACAAAGGCTACCGTCAGTAACACACTACGCCGCCAGAGACTCAATTCCTGCAGTGCCAGACGTGTCCCCTGCTTAAGCCAGTACATGTCCGGGCCCGTCTGAAGTTTGCTAGAGAGCATCTGGATGATCCAGAAGAGGACTGGGAGAATGTCATATGGTCAGATCAAACCAAAATGTAACTTTTGGTCAAAACTCAACTCGTCGTGTTTGGAGGAGAAAGAATGCTGAGTTGCATCCAAAGAACACCATACTGTGAAGCATGGGGTGGAAACATCATGCTTTTGGGCTGTTTTTCTGCAAAGGGACCAGGACAACTGATCCGTGTAAAGGAAAGAATGAATTGGGCCATGTATCGTGAGATTTTGAGTGAAAACCTCCTTCCATCAGCAAGGGCATTGAAAATTAAACGTGTCTGGGTCTTTCAGCATGACAATGATCCCAAACACACCGCCCGGGCAACGAAGGAGTGGCTTCGTAAGAAGCATTTCAAGGTCCTGGAGTGGCCTAGCCAGTCTCCAGATCTCAACCCCATAGAAAATCTTTGGAGGGAGTTGAAAGTCCGTGTTGCCCAGCGCCTGCCCCAAAACATCACTGCTCTAGAGGAGATCTGCATGGAGGAATGGGCCAAAATACCAGCAACAGTGTGTGAAAACCTTGTGAAGACTTACAGGAAACGTTTGACCTCTGTCATTGTCAACAAAGGGTATATAACAAAGTATTGAGATGAACTTTTGTTATAGACCAAATACTTATTTTCCACCCTAATTTGCAAATAAATTCATAAAAAATCAGACAATGTGATTTTCTGGATTTTTTTTTCTCATTTTGTCTCTCATGGTTGAGGCTTACCTATGATGAAAATTACAGGCCTCTCTCATCTTTTTAAGTGGGAGAACTTGCACAATTGTTGGTTGACTAAATACTTTTTTTCCCCACTGTATGTAGTTTATTTAAGAAGAAGAAGAAGAAGATCTTTATTTATATAGCGCCTTTCACAGACATGGTCACAAAGCGCTTTACATGAGACATAACCCTTTGTTTCATAAAACAAAATATTTTATTCATAATTTTGGTTTTACGCACTTAAAAGTATTGAACAGAAAAATCGAAAATCGCATCACAATCGCAATATTTGTCAGAAAAAACGCAATTAGGTTTTTCTCAAAATCCTACAGCCCTACTGCCGGTGCAGTTTTCCCCAAACTCGCGCGCCATCACCTTCATCACATCACCTGCTTTACAAACATTGTTCCTTACCTTGGAGAAGCTGGTCAGGCCCTTTGTAACGATGAAGACAGGGAAACACGCTGTCCATCTGCCGCTGACGGTACTGTTTCTGCATGCGATAATCCGAGCCAAACTCCCAAAACACGATGCACGTGGTCCTTGTGCTTTGGTCAAATCTGTCAATCCGTCCAACGATAAGCCTCCTGTTTTCTAAGTTTAAAGTCCTTTTACCCCGTTAGACAGAGCCATGTTTTCATTTGAGCCGCTGTGGCAGGTGATGGTCGTAGAGTCGCAGACGCTGCGCAAAGCGGATGCGCCGCGAAAGTAACGCCAATAATACCTAAAATATAGGCCTATGTTTTTATGGAAAATGAGACATGGGCCATATTTGATTGTTTGGCGGGCCAGATCTACCCTCCGGGCCGGCCACTGATCAGGCCCGGCCGCCCGGTATACGGATCAGCCCAGTGAGGGCTGCTACACTGCAGCCATGACTGTGGAGGCCAGGCAAAATCAGCGGCCAGACCGGCCCTTTGGGAAATCTCCCAACTCTCTCGATTAGCCACGCCAGCACTGCTCATGCTAATCTTGTAAATCTACTGTTTGCCTTTTGCCTGCTCTAAACCAACTCTAAATCTTCAGTCTGGCCTCATAAGTTCAGTATAAAGGTGGTGTTAAAGTAACATGATGCTATTTTCTGCTATTCCAAAGCTTCATACAGAGCTGTCCTCAGAGAAGTCCATCAGATTTGTTTAAAGTCAAAACATGTAGCTTAATCAACATGGTAGGCTACATGTTTAAATAAAAAATACAATAAATAGTAGCATGTTCCCAGTGTAACCGTTTCCCATTAATAGAGGACATGGGTGAAAGAATAATAATAAGTAGGTCTGAGTAAATATTTAGCCAAAACAAAATGACATTTCACTCTAACCTTGCATTTGATCTTTTCAATATTTTTCTAATAAAAAGGATTGTTTGTTCCATCATAGTGTGTGAGACAGTCTGTCCCAGACACACCAAGCATTGTATTGTTTATTTTCCAATAGTGGAACGATAATTTGAAAACTTTACAACATTTGAGTGAGCCTTTCTATTGATTGTTAACATCAAAATAAAATTTGTCAAATATCGGATATCGGCGACACAGCAGCGAGGCAAATACCGGATATCGATATCGGCAGAAAATTTTCATATCGGACCATCCCAACTGCTTATTGGTGTCTAATAATAAAATGTATAAAGAAAACTGATGGTGAGGATTAAGATGCATTGATTTGACAAAACAGGAGAAAACTTGCACAAGAACGTAGTTACTTAACTATCTTTAATTTGACATTTTTGTTTTTATAATGCTGTGGTTCCCAAAGTGGGGTCCGGGGCCCCCTGGGGGGCCTTGGAGACACTACAGCTTGTCTAGAAAACAAGTACATTGAAAAAATATATATTTTAAAAGGAAAAACGCATTTATTCGCTAAAATGTATTACTTGAAACCAGTTTTAAACCCCAGTCATTGCTAGATGTTGCTTTTTATGTAATTTTAGCTGTAAAACAATAAGAAAATTCCAATGAATAGGATGAATTATTTTCTATTGGGGGACCCCGAGAGAATTTTGGATCGACAAGGGGGCATGTTCCGGACTTTGGGAATGGCTCATATAATGGATTCTTAGTGGTGTGTCATTTCAATTTCCAATCTTTCTTCATCAAATTTTCCCTTCACTGGCACTTTCATGCCACTCGTCATAATTAGAACAAGATCACTATGGTGTGCTCTTTGAGGGTTTGAGTGCTGTCTGACAGTTGCACAAATCAAAAGTTTATCAAACAGCAGTTGGCGCTGTCTCGGGAAAAACTCGGGTCGCGAATCTGCGGTCGTGGATCTACAGCGCTTCTTTCCGCGGGTTCCCTCAGCGGAGCGGGAGCTAGCCGTGTTGTTAGCCGCGGGAGCTACAGCGGGAGAGCTAACGGAAGCTAACGGGGCCGCGGGGCGCTCACGGCGGGGCAGAAGCGGGGCGGGGGTCCCGGGGGGTCCATTACTCACCGTGCACCGACCAGAGCTGCAGAAGAGCGGGCGACGACACGGAACACAGCCGCCGCGGAGCTCCAAACGATACAACGGTAACGTTAAAGGTGAAGAGCCGAGAGCGGGAAGGAAGTCAGCCCTTCACAATAAAACACCTGCTGTTTGGGTATGCTTTAAAGTACCTGTATCATGCTATTTTAGCCATTCCAAAGTAAAGTATAGGCATTTATATGAGATATTGTACCTCTATCACTATGGAGTACTCATTTTGAGAGAAATATAAGTATTTTTGGGGGGTATTTTCCCTACCCGGAAGACAAGACGCTTCGATTCAGTTAACTCCGCCCCTCTTGTTTCGTTATGTATTTGTTTGAGTCAGTCACAGCACGCACCGAGTCGATTTAGCCATCTCGCTTACTTTATCTATTGCCGCCTGGTGGTCAGTGCATATAACAGCATCAACATCATCATAATAAACATATCATGACATCTTCCTTTTTTCTTTTCTTTTTTTTAAGTAGTCACCAAACCAGTGACCTGTACATAAAGGTTGCAGAAAGTTTTTATTATTTTTTTTTCCGATTCTTATGCTTTCAATAAACACATGCATTTTTATTTTATTTTTTGTCTGGCATAGCATATATGTAGTTAAACCTTTTTTTCTTTTCTTTTTTAAAGAACTGTTTAACATAAATGGCACAATATGCTACTCCTCAACTAGCCTTTTAGGTCTATTAACAACACGACCACTAGCTGTTCTTGTATGAAGCATTTCTGAGCTGACATTATCGGCAGTAGTTACAGGTTGATTATACATTTCAGGTTCTTTCTGTGAATCTGCACTGTTAACTACATTCTGCTGAGTAACATTTCGCTCATCATTTAGCATATTTTGATTCTTTGACAACATCAAAAACTTTCGATTTCTTCTGTACCTTTGTCCATCTGGTGTCTGAACTACGTAAGATCTCGGGTGGTCAGACTTTCCTGAAACCTGAGCTGGACACCATTTACCATCTTGCCACAATCTCACAGTGTTTCCAACCTGCAGTTGTTGTAATGGTTTTGCTCCTTTGTCAAAGTAGTCCTTTTGTTTCACTTGTCTCGCCTGTAGCATCCGCGGTACTCCGGTAGTGACTGTTTTGGGATCCAACATGCATGAAGGTGTCGGGAGCTTGGTCCTCACGCAACGTCCCATTAACAGTTGAGCTGGTGATCTTCCGATGTCCTCAAATGGTGTACTCCTCAGATTGAGCATTGCCAAATATGGATCTTTTCCATCTGCTTTGGCCTTTTTAAGCAGTAGTTTGACGGTCTGCACTCCTCGTTCTGCCATTCCATTAGACTGTGCATGATGGGGACTCGATGTTTTGTGAATAAAGTCCCACTCGTGTGCAAACGTCTGGATTCCCCTTGAGCTAAACTGTGGTCCATTATCTGAAATTACAATTTCAGGAATACCATATCTAGCAAATTGGGATTTCAGATGTGTGATGACAGTTGCACTTCTTGTGTCTGATTTTAACCAATCCACTTCAACAAACTTTGAGTAGTAGTCCACTAAGATTAAGTATTCCTGCTGGTCAAATGTGAATAGGTCGACGCCTATCTTTTGCCAAGGCCTTTCCGGAACACTGTGTGGATGTAATGGCTCTTTGCTTAGTCGTTTCTGATATGTACTGCACACATCACAACTGCTCACTAGGTCAGTAATACTTTGAGACATAGGCCAAAAGGGTACTTCTCTCGCTCTGCGCCTGCAGCTTTCAATACCCAAGTGTCCCTCGTGAATAAGTTTTAGCATGTCCTCTGTTAAAGATACCGGAACTATCAGTCTTTCGCCTTTTAACAGGATCCCTTCAACAAAGGATATTTCTTCTCTGTAGTTCCAATAAGCTTGAATGTCTTTCACAACTTGGCTTTTTGTCACTGGCCAACCTTGTGGTACTGTTTTGGAAAGTTTAGTTAAGGAAGCATCTTTTGCTGTTTCTATTTTGAACAGTTGCAGCTTTTCGTTTGACACAGGTAAGTTGGACATTACCATGTGCACTTGCGCTTCAATGTCTTTGTCAGGTGAGTTTGTCACTGGCAGAAAAGCTCTAAATAATGCATCTGCAATATACATCTCTTTTCCCGGCTTGTACTGCACATTCACTTGGTACTTTTGAAGTCTCAACAATAGTCTTTGTAGTCTGGCTGGTGCGCTGCTCAGTGGCTTTTTCATGATAGATTCCAGTGGTTTATGGTCAGATTGAACATCCATCCATATATGTACTGGTGAAAGCGCTCAGCTCCGAATACTATTGCCAACATTTCTTTTTCTATTTGCGCGTAGCGCTGTTCCGTTTCAGTCAATGCACGTGAAGCATAGGCTACTGGCTTATTCTCTTGCAGTAAAACTGCACCAAGTCCACTTTTGGACGCATCTACTGACAGCGTTACTGGTAGTTTCACATTATTGTTTTCAGCTCGGTATATCCTGTATCCTGATGCTCTTCATTCCAGTCCCATGCAACGTCATCTCTGGTTAGAATGCGTAGAGGTTCAATGTGTTCTGACATATTTGGGATAAACTTTGCAAGGTAAGTTACCATACCCAAAAATTGCTCAACATCTTTTTTGCATTCTGGAGTTGGCATCTTGACTACAGCTTCAATTTTACTCTGATCTGGTTTCAAACCGTCTTTTGAGAAGATGTGGCCTAAGTATTTAATCTCTTCAAGACCAACTTTGCACTTTGCTTTGTTCAGCTTAAAGTTCTTTGCTCTGGCTATTTCTAGCACTTGTCTCAGTCTGTTGTCATGTTGCTCGATTGTCTCCCCCCAAATCAGTATATCGTCAATGTACGTTTCAACGCCTTCAAACAGTTGTTTCACTGTCCTGTGAAACACCTCTGGAGCGGAGTTAATCCCAAAGGCGAGCCTTAGGAAGCGGTAACGGCCAAAAGGAGTGTTGAAAGTACAAAGGAGAGAGCTGGCTTCATCCAGTTTCAGTTGCCAGAAACCTGAGCTTGCGTCCAAAACCGTGAAGTACTTGGCTGTTGATAATCTGCAAGTTATTTCCTCAACAGTTGGAAGCTGATAATGTTCTCTCATGACTGCTGTATTGAGGTCTCGTGGATCTAGGCATAATCTTAATTTGCCTTTATTCTCTACAATAACAATGGGGTTGACCCACTTGGTAGGCTCCTCAATCTTTGTTATGACCTCCCGTTTTTCCATTCTTTCCCGTTCTGTCTTCAGTTTTTCTCTTAAAGTCACAGGTATTTTTCTTGGTGGGTGTACCTTTGGAGTCACACTCGCGTCGATCCGAATGCTGTGTTCTCCCTCGAGGCACCCCTCGAGGAATACATCGGCATATTCTTTGAAAATACATCGGCATATTCTTTGAAAATGTCCATTTTGGTGTTTTTGTCCAGTGCATCAATTCTTTTGATGAGACCCATGTCCTCGCATGCGTTGAGTCCCAGTATTGGCATTGCATCTGGTTTCACCACAATGAACTGTAGAGTGTATGGCTTCTTTTTATACTTGACCATCCAGTTGCATTCACCCATGACTTGAATCTGGTTTCCTGTGTACGCAAACAGTTTCACTTTTGTGGGTCTTAATGTTGCTCTTCTGCCCATGCTTTGCAGCAGCTTGTAAGGGATTACATTGGCCTGTGCCCCTGAGTCAAGTTTAAATTTTATGTGTTTGTGTTCCACTTTCAACTTGACATTGGTCTTTTAGTTGCTGTGCTTTTGCTTGTACACTTCCAACAAACAGATTTGCTTGCTCCATGTCGTCCTCGTCGACAGTGTGCACTTTCTTTGATCGACACATTTTGGCGTAGTGATTCAATTTATCACAATTCTTACATTGCTTGCCATATGCGGGGCATTTCTTTGCTGCATGCTCACTTCCGCATCTTTTACAGAAAAACGTGCCTGCTTTTTCTTTTTCACTTTGTTTAGTTTTATTGTGTTGCATCTTTTTATATGGCTGCTTGTATTTAACTGCATCGATGTGCTTGCTTTCACGTGCTGATGCTTGAGCGCTGAAGTCTTCCTCTTGCATCTGCTTGATTTGCACTTTTGTAGTTTCTGCCGCTAAACACAGTTGGGAAGCTCGTTCAAGATTAAGGTCAGCTTCTCTCAAAAGTCGTTCTCTCATCACATCTGATGTGATTCCACAGACAACTCGATCTCTAATAAGAGACTCTTGTAATTGTCCAAATTCACACGACTTAGCTCTCAGTTTTAGCTCTGTGATGTACTGGCTAACTGTCATGTCCCCTTGAACACACGTGAAAAATCTGTATCTCTCGTACGTAATGTTCTTCTTTCAGTTGCAGTATTCGTCGAACTTTTCCATGATTTTATTAAGTTTGTGCTTATCATCTTTTTCAGTGAACGTGAAGGTATTGTACACTTCCACGGCATCTTCACCGGCAATATGAAGAAACAGAGAGGACTGCACTTTAGCTGTTTTGCTAGCTCCTCCGGTCGCTGCTAGATATAGCTCAAACCTTTGACGGAACCTCCTCCAATTTTCAGACAGGTTACCGTGCTGCAGCTCGAGTCCAGACGGTGGCTTGATATGGAGGACCGTGGCTGCCAAAACAATAAATAAATATATAAATAAATAAATACAATAAAGATCAAATTTGCAAAGAAATAAATGCATTTATTGTAATAGGTGCATTTATTTATTTATATATTTATTTATTTATATTTTTATTTTTTTATTTTTTATTTATTGTTGTATTTATTTATTTATTTATGCATTTATTTTTGTATTTATTTATTTATTTATTTATGTATTCATTCATTTATTTCTGTATTTATTTATTTCTGTATTTCTCTTAATGTATGCAAATCATGGGGTGGGTCTGGATGCCGCTGCTGTAAGGTGATTGGTTAATCTTTCTCCATGCACACATGCCTTGTCCAGCATAGACACTGCCAAACACGAGCTCTGCTTCAGTCTATTGACAGTGGCACAGGGCGGGTTGTTGTGACTGGAGGATCGGCGGTTGGAATCAGGCAGGGGCACACTGTCGTTGTGTCCTTGGGCAAGACACTTCACCTGCCTTGCCCCCAGTGTTTGTGTACACTGGTATATGAATGAGAGTGTGAATGGGTGAGTGGATACTTGCTGGAAAACGCTTTGAGTGCCTAATGTAGGTGGAAAAGCGCTAGACTAAAGCACAGTTCATGTTTGGCTATGTCTATGCTGGAAGTGAGATTCAAACCCTTGACCTTCCGATCATGAGACGACCAGCTCTACCAACTGACGCCTTTCTACACTCAAAGTGCTTTCCAGCAAGGATCCACTCACCCATTCACACGCTCATTCATATACCAGTGTACGCAGACACTGGGGGCAAGGCAGGTGAAGTGTCTTGCCCAAGGACACAATGACAGTGTGCCCCTGCAGGATTCGAACTGCTGATCCTCCAGTCACAAGATGACTCGCTCTGTGCAACTGTCAATAGACTGAAGCAGAGCTCGTGTTTGGCAGTGTCTATGCTGGACAAGGCATGTGTGCATGGAGAAAGATTAACCAATCACCTTTTCCATGATTTTATTAAGTTTGTGCTTATCATCTTTTTCAGTGAACGTGAAGGTATTGTACACTTCCACGGCATCTTCACCGGCAATATGAAGAAACAGAGAGGACTGCACTTTAGCTGTTTTGCTAGCTCCTCCGGTCGCTGCTAGATATAGCTCAAACCTTTGACGGAACCTCCTCCAATTTCTACACTCAAAGTGCTTTCCAGCAAGGATCCACTCATCCATTCACACACTCATTCATATACCAGTGTACGCAGACACTGGGGGCAAGGCAGGTGAAGTGTCTTGCCCAAGGACACAATGACAGTGTGCCCCTGCAGGATTCGAACTGCTGATCCTCCAGTCACAAGATGACTCGCTCTGTGCAACTGTCAATAGACTGAAGCAGAGCTCGTGTTTGGCAGTGTCTATGCTGGACAAGGCATGTGTGCATGGAGAAAGATTAACCAATCACCTTACAGCAGCGGCATCCAGACCCACCCCATGATTTGCATACATGAAGAGAAATAAAAAAATAAAAAAATACAGAAATAAATGAATAAATAAATAAATACAGAAATAAATGAATAAATACAGAAATAAAAAAATAAATACAAAAATAAATAAATAAAAACAAAATAATGCATAATACAAAATATAAATAATACAGAAATATATAAATAAATACAGAAATATATAAATAAATACAGAAATAAATAAATATATAAATAAATAAATGCACTTATTACAATAAATGCATTTATTTCTTTACAAATTTGATCTTTATTTTATTTATTTATTTATATATTTATTTATATATTTATTTATATATTTATTTATTGTTTTGGCAGCCACGGTCCTCCATAGCTTGAGTCCTTCCATTGCAGTTTTGTTGAATTTATCTTACTTTTTTACTTCTGACACCATGTTTTGTTATGTATTTGTTTGAGTCAGTCACAGCACGCACCGAGTCGATTCAGCCATCTCGCTTACTTTATTATCTATTGCCGCCTGGTGGTCAGTGCATATAACAGCATCAACATCATCATAATAAACATATCATGACACCTCTCTCCGCTCATTCCACATTTGCAGTATTATAAATATAAATATCACTGCAAAAAGTGAAGTTACTTCACATAATGCAGTTATAAGGAGTTGACATGTGCAACACAGTTTCATAAATGGCAAACACACACGCTAACACACACGCTAACACGCGTTTTGATTGACTCACCGCTTAGGCTGGCTTCCCCATCGGGTTATGGGTTATGGTCGCGTTGGTTATACAAGTTAATCTACTTTGATTCTGGCCAAGGTTCACCAAGCATCCATCAGGTTGGTTGATATAGTAGCTAGCTGAATCCCGGAAAGAAATTCCAACTTCTGGCGAGTGCACTCTTCTTTAGGAAGGTCGAATAGTCCTGTTCCTCTCGTAGCCAAACGCGCATCCGTGACATTATCGTTCGGTAAGAAAAAAGAACAGGCGGTGTCCAGAGTAGGTTAGAAAGAGCTCCATCTTCAAAAACAAGACTTCTGCTCGGATCCATGGATGCTCCGGCCGTGGGTGCGTTTGTTTAGCCTCGTGGGACAGCACAGACGCAAAGAGAGTTTTTTTTTTTCTTTATTCCTCTCTTACAAAAAAAAAAATTAAAAAGCTGTTTTATAAATCAAAACCATTACAGACGTAGAGCACTTTCCTTTGTGACGACACAACTGAACAGCTCAGTGGTTTACCAGGAGAAGGCGGAACAGCTGCTCAGAGAGCAGGATTCAGGAGGATTACTTAGAACTACGTGAATGAAGCCAAAAACCGCTCTGGGGGTGTTTTTGATAAGGAAATAGCAAAACAACATGGCCAAAAGCTCCAAAAAGTTGATTTTGCATGATATAGGACCTTTAAAGCTCTTTCTTGCAGAGCATACACGCATTTATAATGAATATATCTACTGTATTGTCTGCACAGCTTTCCTCCGGGTACGCGTGTTTCCCTTCCACTAAAAAAAAAAATACTTAGCTTCTTCGATTTTATAACTGATTGTTTTCCTCTCCCAGTTAAACAAAATACTTTATTTGTCTCCAAATTGGTAAAGGGCCGTGGGCGGGTACAGTGCAGAGCCCAGGGACCCATCTCCAGATGTGTAGCCAGGCTGATGGTCAGTATCACCTGCTGAAGGGTTCACCTATTGTACATGTTTTTAGTGGCAGTGCAAACCGGAAGAAACCTACAGCAGTCTTGTTTCTGGCAGCCCTCTTAGCTTAGATTTTAGTCGTTTGGATGAAAATGCTTTCAGTTTTAGTCACATGTTAGTCGTTTCTAAATGTGATAGATTTAGTCTAGTTTTGGTCGACAAAACTCAAAAGATTTCAGTCTAGTTTTTGTCAGTTTCGTAAGAAAGTAATTAAGTATTAGTTGTTGTTTTTTTGCGATTTGTAATTTTTTATTGAGGACACATAGAAAAAAAAGTATTAGTATCTCAATAAATTAATTTTGTATTGAAAATAAGTAGTACTTATTGGAAATTGGGATGAAAGCTGGCAGGCTGTACTAAGTTTGTGACTAACATATTCCTCCACAAAAGGCAGAAGTGTCATAGGCCGTTTCGCGGATACCGCCAGGTCCAAGACAAATATCTAGCCCAATGACCTCTCAAAATCACCCAAAAAGTACAAAAACTAGCCCAATAATTAATCAAAGTTATATTAAAGTTTATTACACAATAGGTGGGTGTGCGTGTGGAAAAAAAAGTCCTCCTTATTTAATAATCCATATTAACAGTAGCGGACTTAACACAGGCCATGGGCCAGATTCTATTCTTTTTGGCTAATTTTTGGCTACTTTAGCCCAGGCTGGTGCGGAAGCAACAATGGTCAACTATTTTGATTATTAGTAAACATTTAGTAAACATTTTGACTATTAGTAAACATAAATAAAACATACTCAGCTTGAAGCCAATATTATAATTATCAGTATGTTGCAGAATATGCAGAAAAGTGCAAAGCAGAAAGACCAATGCCTCCTCTCTCCTCTGTCTGTCCTGGCTGTCTAACTCCTGCCTGTAGCTCCTTGCCCCTGCTCTCTCTGTCTCTCAATACAGGCACAAACATTATGTGAATGGGCTAAATGACTAAATACCTCCTTTTCAAGTTTCAAGAAAATATTGTTGACAATTTTGAACCACCGCATGTGATGCCGCAGAATTGATCGCTTATGTGCGTATTTTAACAGCCTATTTCAGATTGAAGACTTTAATAGGATGTTTCTCAGCCGTCCACAGGCCGATTTGAGCCAAATAAAAACTCAGAGAAAGGTTAGACTCTCGGATAGAGATCTAACTCTCATTCATCTTTGTTGACGTCGCTCTGTAGCAGACACGGATTGCATTGAATGACTCTGTGTATAATAAACGCTTGTTTGAAGCTATATAAAATGAAGTTGATGTTCTGTACAAATATACTGAACTTAATTTTTTTCAACAGATAACCTTTAACTTAAATGATGTCCCGGTTACTGTGCAGGAAATGTCCTGCGGGGAAGGCCCTCAGTACTTTACCAAACAGCACACTACAGGTAATGATTGGCAATATGAAGCCTCATGAACGAATGGGGCTTCACAGCCATTGTGTCAACAAATTATTAAAAACTAAAGCCTCATTTGACTGATTGAAGATTTCAATGTATTACAATTAACAAAGTAACTTTTTTTTCTTATATTCGAATGCCTCAGTTGAAATATTGTATGTGAAAGCATTTCCATTCACCGAGGCATCGGTCACATAATCTCATGGTTCATTAAACATGAAGGTTCATTTTGGAAACGCTGTTTGAAGCTTTTTTCCTTTGCCTTTTTCATTGTCAATAGGACCATGGGCTACAAAAGTGTGCCTGTTCCTTTATCCTGTACCAGTACACGGCCAAGCACGCAGGTAAAGTTTTTGTAGTGATAGGCTGGGTAGGAACCTTTGTATACCCGTTATGTTCCTGGGGGGAGGACAATAAAATGTTCCGCTTTGACTTGAACCTGCTTTCGTCCCGTCTCTGTTCTAAAGAGTTTCTATGTACTTATAAAACATTAGAACATGGTGTCAGAAGTGGTGCCCAACAGTTTTGAAAAGAGGAGACAACCAGACGAGAGTAAGTCGCCAACAAGAAAAGACTAAAGAAAAAGTTAAAAATAACTTCAGTCCGCGGCAGCTAGCACAGCTAGGCGGGAGCTGACGCTAAAGGAGCTAACCCGTAAACAAGCCGGCTCGTAAAAATGGCGCAATATCAAGTAAAGCCCATCCATCCATCCATCCATTTTCTTCCGCTTTATCCGGGGCCGGGTCGCGGAGGCAGCAGTCTCAGCAGAGATGCCCAGACTTCCCGATCCACGCACACCTCCTCCAGCTGTTCTGGGGGACCCCGAGGCGACACCAGGCCAGCTCGGAGACATAGTCCCACCAGCGTGTCCTGGGCCTTCCACGAGGCCTCCTCCCAATAGGACATGCCTGGAACACCTCCCGAGGGAGGCGACCAGGAGGCATCCGGAACAGATGCCCTAGCCACCTCAGCTGGCTCCTTTCGACGTGAAGGAGCAGCGACTCTACCCCGAGCTCCTCCCGGGTAACTGAGCTCCTCACCCGATCTCGGAGGGTGCGCCCAGCCACCCTGCGAAGGAAACTCATTTCGGCCGCTTGTATCCGCGATCTTGTCCTTTCGGTCATTACCCAGATCTCATGACCATAGGTGAGGGTGGGAACGTAGATCGATCGGTAAATCGAGAGCTTTGCCCCCTGACTCAGCTCCCTCTTCACCACAACAGTCCGATACAGCGACCGCATCACTGCTGACGCTGCACCGATCCGTCTATCGTCTCACGCTCCATCCGTCCCTCACTCGTGAACAAGACCCCGAGATACTTGAACTCCTCCACTTGAGGTAGGGACTCCCCACCGACCTGAAGCGGGGAAGCCACCTTTTTCCGGTGGAGAACTATGGCCTCAGATTTGGAGGTGCTGATCCTCATCCCGGCCGCTTCACACTCGGCTGCAAACCGCCCCAGTGCGCGCTGGAGGTCCTGATTTGATGAAGCCAACAGAACAACATCATCTGCAAACAGCAGAGATGAGATCCTGAGGTTCCCAAACCGGACACCCTCCGGCCCCTGGCTGCGCCTAGAAATTCTGTCCATAAAGGTAATGAACAGAACCGGTGACATAGGGCAGCCCTGGCGGAGACCAACACGCACCGGAAACAAGTCTGACTTACTGCCGGCAATGCGAACCAAGCTCCTGCTGCGGACCCCATACTCCCTGAGCACCCCCACAGGGCACCACGAGGGACACGGTCGAACGCTTTCTCCAAATCCACAAAGCACATGTGGACTGGTTGGGCAAACTCCCACGAACCCTCGAGCACCCGATGTAGGGTATAGAGCTGGTCCAGTGTGCCACGACCGGGACGAAAACCGCATTGTTCCTCCTGAGTAAAGCCACCAGAAAATTTACATTCAAGGCAGAAGACTGGACCAAATGGATAAAACGCTTTGAGAGGTTTCGGATCGCGTCAGGTCTGGAAACTCAAGCTGATGAAAACCAAGTAAACGCACTAATCTACAGTATGGGGGAAGAAGCTGAGGACATTTTAGTCTCTCTACATCTCACTCCAGAACAAATGAGTGAGTACGATACAGTCAAACAGAGGCTAGATGCTCATTTCGTAGCTTGGAGAAATATAATATTTGAAAGAGCTAAGTTTAACCAGCGGCAGCAAGAGATGGGCGAGTCGGCTGACAGCTTTATCACTGCGCTGCATTGTTTAGCTGAACACTGTGGATATGGCCAGCTACACGACGAGATGGTCAGAGACAGGCTTGTAGTTGGACTCCGAGACAAGCGCTTATCGGAACAGTTGCAAATGGATCCAGAGCTGACACTAGAAAAAGCAGTTACAAAAGCAAAGCAAAGTGAAATGGTCAAGAAACAACAGGAAATGCTGAAAACTAATTTCAAGGGAGAGGTCGTCAACGCTCAACTTGACAGTGTGCGCGCAAAACCACAAGGGAGTGCCAGACCCAAACAAAACAAAATGCAGCCCAGACAAGGATTTTTCAAAGCCAAACCATGCACAAGATGTGGAGACACAAAAGGTCACGCATATCAGCAATGTCCGGCTAAAGAAGTCACATGCAATAACTGCAAAAATAAAGGACATTTTGCTAGAGTGTCAATGTGAAGTCAATGTAGAAATAATAACAGAGGATTCTTCATCAGAGGATATCTCATTTTTGGGTTCACTGTCTAGTGATTTGTCAGATCCGTGGATGACCGAAATAAAAATGGACAAGTCCAATGTTGTGTTTAAAATTGACACAGGTGCCGATGTGACAGCTGTTCCAACGGACATGTACAGTGAGGAAAATAAGTATTTGAACACCCTGCTATTTTGCAAGTTCTCCCACTTAGAAATCATGGAGGGGTCTGAAATTGTCATCGTAGGTGCATGTCCACTGTGAGAGACATAATCTAACAAAAAAATCCAGAAATTGCAATGTATGATTTTTTAACTATTTATTTGTATGATACAGCTGCAAATAAGTATTTGAACACCTGTCTATCAGCTAGAATTCTGACCCTCAAAGACCTGTTAGTCTGCCTTTAAAATGTCCACCTCCACTCCATTTATTATCCTACATTTAGATGCACCTGTTTGAGGTCTTTAGCTGCATAAAGACACCTGTCCACCCCATACAATCAGTAAGAATCCAACTACTAACATGGCCAAGACCAAAGAGCTGTCCAAAGACACTAGAGACAAAATTGTACACCTCCACAAGGTTGGAAAGGGCTACGGGGAAATTGCCAAGCAGCTTGGTGAAAAAAGGTCCACTGTTGGAGCAATCATTAGAAAATGGAAGAAGCTAAACATGACTGTCAATCTCCCTCGGACTGGGGCTCCATGCAAGATCTCACCTCGTGGGGTCTCAATGATCCTAAGAAAGGTGAGAAATCAGCCCAGAACTACACGGGGGGAGCTGGTCAATGACCTGAAAAGAGCTGGGACCACCGTTTCCAAGGTTACTGTTGGTAATACACTAAGACGTCATGGTTTGAAATCATGCATGGCACGGAAGGTTCCCCTGCTTAAACCAGCACATGTCAAGGCCCGTCTTAAGTTTGCCAATGACCATTTGGATGATCCAGAGGAGTCATGGGAGAAAGTCATGTGGTCAGATGAGACCAAAATGGAACATTTTGGTCATAATTCCACTAAACGTGTTTGGAGGAAGGAGAATGATGAGTACCATCCCAAGAACACCATCCCTACTGTGAAGCATGGGGGTGGTAGCATCATGCTTTGGGGGTGTTTTTCTGCACATGGGACAGGGCGACTGCACTGTATTAAGGAGAGGATGACCGGGGCCATGTATTGCGAGATTTTGGGGAACAACCTCCTTCCCTCAGTTAGAGCATTGAAGATGGGTCGAGGCTGGGTCTTCCAACATGACAATGACCCGAAGCACACAGCCAGGATAACCAAGGAGTGGCTCTGTAAGAAGCATATCAAGGTTCTGGCGTGGCCTAGCCAGTCTCCAGACCTAAACCCAATAGAGAATCTTTGGAGGGAGCTCAAACTCTGTGTTTCTCAGCGACAGCCCAGAAACCTGACTGATCTAGAGAAGATCTGTGTGGAGGAGTGGGCCAAAATCCCTCCTGCAGTGTGTGCAAACCTGGTGAAAAACTACAGGAAACGTTTGACCTCTGTAATTGCAAACAAAGGCTACTGTACCAAATATTAACATTGATTTTCTCAGGTGTTCAAATACTTATTTGCAGCTGTATCATACAAATAAATAGTTAAAAAATCATACATTGTGATTTCTGGATTTTTTTTTTTAGATTATGTCTCTCAGTGGACATGCACCTACGATGACAATTTCAGACCCCTCCATGATTTCTAAGTGGGAGAACTTGCAAAATAGCAGGGTGTTCAAATACTTATTTTCCTCACTGTATGTAAAAGGACAGTCCACTGAATTAAAACAAACCAGAAAAGTGGTGATGGGGCAAGGCAGGTCACAGTTAAAAGTCAAAGGCAAGTTTACTGCGACTCTCAAAAGAAAAAACAAACGCATAATGGAAGACATGTTGTTGAAGGACTAAGTACAGCTTTACTGAGCAGTCAAGTAGCCACTGCACTACAGCTAGTAGCTAGGCTCGATACAGCTACGTTGGACACTAAAGAAACAGTCAAGCAGGAATTTCCGGAGCTGTTCACAGGACTTGGAACTATGAAAGGAGAATACAATATTGTACTTAAACCGGGAGCTCAACCATTCTCCATCTCAACTCCACGGCGCATTTATCTCCCTCTACTGCCAAAGGTTAAAGAGGAACTGTACCGCATGGAGCAACAAGGAGTCATCTCCAAGGTGGAGCAACCTACAGAATGGTGCGTGCCTATGGTGGTGGTTCCCAAACCGGCACGAGAACGAGTAAGAATATGCTCTGACCTTACTCAACTCAACAAATCAGTGTTAAGAGAGAGGCACCAGCTACCTTCAGTAGAAAACACACTGGGACAGCTCTCAGGTGCCAAGATATTTTCAAAGCTAGATGCCAATGCAGGTTTCTGGCAGATTCCTCTTTCAAAAGATTCATCGCTGCTCACAACCTTTATAACTCCCTTCGGTCGCTATTGCTACAATGGACTGTGCTTTGGACTCTCTTCAGCGCCAGAACAGAAATCCTGGAGGGCTTGGAGGGAGTCGTGTGTCAAATGGATGACGTCCTCATCTGGGGAGAGGATCAAAAAGAGCACGACGAAAGGCTAAGGAAAGCTCTCACACACCTGCGGGACGCAGTAACGGCCATGAAAGAGCCAACCAACATTTCAGAGGTGAGACGGTTCCTGGGAATGGCAAACCACCTGGGAAAGTTTTTGCCACACTTGGCAAAGAAGACACGCCCACTCAGAGATCTGTTGAGAAAAACAAACATGTGGTCATGGGGACCTCAGCAGTTGCAGGCTTTTGAAAGCATAAAACAGGACTTGACAACACCCCCTGGACTAGCACTGTATGATCCCTCCGCGGACACGCTAGTCTCAGCGGATTCATCTTCCTATGGACTTGGTGCTGTTCTGTTACAGAAAACTAGCAGTACAGACTGGAAGCCAGTGGCATACGCATCACGAGCGTTGAGTACCACAGAGCAGCGCTATGCGCAAATTGAGAAAGAAGCGCTAGCCACAACATGGGCTTGTGAAAGATTCGCAAGCCCATGTTGTGGCTAGATCGGAAATAACTTTCACATCCAAACCGACCACAAACCTCTAGTCCCACTGCTAGGCGCAAGAAATCTGGATGAACTGCCTCCACGTATACAACGTCTGAAAATGCGTCTGATGAGATTTTCATTCAACATATCGCACGTGGCTGACAAAGAGATCGCAACAGCTGATGTTCTGTCGAGAGCACCAGTAGCATGTTCAGAGGAGCAACTACGCGAGGAGGAGATCAACCTCTATGCCGACACCGTCGTAGCCAGCCTCCCTGCAACTGAGAAGAGACTCAAGGAGATACAGACTCACCAGGACAAAGATGACATTCTGCAGCAGCTCAAGCAGTTTTGTGTAAGTGGTTGGCCAGACAGGTTTTCAATTGAAAAGACTTTCCTGCCATACTTACCTTTTGCAGGTGAACTGACTGTTCAGAATGGTTTGTTGTTATTAGGCTGTAGGCTTGTCATACCCAAAACACTCAGGGGTGACATACTAAAACTACACGAGGTCCACTTAGGAATAACAAAGTGCAGAGAACGTGCTAAACAATCCGTATGGTGGCCAGGTCTTAGCAAGGATCTAACACAGCTCATTGAGAACTGTGACATGTGCCCGTGAGCGAGTTAACAACAAAGAGACTATGTTAGGAACTGACTTTCCTTCCAGACCATGGTGTACAGTAGGCATGGATCTCTTTCAGTTTGGTAAAAACCAGTATCTCGCTGTTGTAGATTATTTCTCAAGGTTTTTTGAGGTAGCCAAACTTTCTTGCACAACTTCAGAAGCTGTTATTACCCACTGTAAGTCTATTTTTGCTAGACATGGTATACCTGAGGTCGTGCGCTCAGACAATGGTCCACAATTTGCGTCTGAAGCATTCCGAAAGTTTGCACAGATGTGGAGTTTTTCACATGTCACATCCAGTCCGCACTTCCCACAGAGCAATGGGGAGGTGGAGCGGGCGATACGGACTATCAAAAATCTACTAAAGAAATCCAGTGATCCCTACTTAGCTTTAATGGCTTACCGTGCCTCACCCTTAGCCAATGGTTATAGTCCGACTGAACTGCTCATGGGGCATAAGATACGTACTACTGTTTCTGTCATTCCTTCTCAGCTCAATCCAAAAGGAGCTGATTTGGGAAAAGTGAAGAAGAAAGAACAGAGTTACAGACAAAAACAAAAACTGAACTTTGACAAAAGACACAGAGCTCACAACATGCCCAGCTTACATCCTGGAGACCATGTGTGGGTAAAGGACATGCAACAGAGAGGAACTGGAGTGTCTACTACAGATCACCGTCCCGGATACGGCGGAAAGCAACCCTACAGAGACTGTGAATAGACCGGTCTCACCTGTTGTACTCCATGAATCTAACCAGCAAACACCTGAGTCTGAAAGACGCTATCCTTCTCGCGTCAGGAAGACACCGGAGTACCTTAAAGACTATGCAACATGAGTTGACGTTATTTTGGAGCAGAATAATCCCCATATTCAACTCTAGGGATTGGGCAGTCTACCCCATTCCCTTGTTCTTCCCAAATGTTGTTGAAAGAAAGAAAGAAAAAAAAAAAGATACATTGTTTAAGATACAAAAGAAAATGTAATTACACATTTTATTGTAAGTTGTTTTTTTAGGGTACACAATGTGAATGTATTGATTGCATATAATTTCAACCTCTCCAGCACATGTAATACACTAAAAATGTGTTCCTGTAAAGAAACGGGGATGTAGTGATAGGCTGGGTAGGAACCTTTGTATACCCGTTATGTTCCTGGGGGAGGACCATAAAATGTTCCGCTTTGACTTGAACCTGCTTTCGTCCCGTCTCTGTTCTAAAGAGTTTCTATGTACTTATAAAACATTAGAACAGTTTTTGCCTATATGTAACCCACCTAAAATTAGCACAGTATTAAGTGGTTATATGCCTTTAAATTGAGTGTACACGAGTATTACCGCATGTGCCCAGTAGAGGGTGCTGCAAGTTTTGCTGTAAGCACACCTCCATCTTGTGGAAAAGCCAAAACAGCACATAGCAAAGCTAATTGCCAGAGGTACTGGAGGAGAGGCTTTCTCCAGTTTTTGTTTTATCTTTTCTCCGGTTGGTTTTGATTGACCTGATTTGAGACGGACCGTTCGGTGTGAGCCTGGACTGGAGTGCTGGATCCTAAACGGAGGACGTTCTGGACGCTCTAACATCCTTGGTGGACCTGGGCCCCATCGTACACCGTTAAGCTGAGATATTGTGCACAAAAAGGGTCATACTACCCGGGTAGTGGTAAATCAGAGCTCTGATCATTTTTTATTATTTTCAAATGGACATTTGAGCCCTCTTGGGTATTTTTTTAGCCCTCTTGGGTATTTTTGAGTTTTGTGATCTGTATCGAGGCTCGAAGGACTGTAGGGAATCAAGGGACTAAACTGGTTAGGGGTAAACAAAAGAAACATTGTGGAAATGGAAAATAAATGCCGGCTTTGTCTCACCTTCATTCCTCCTTTAGAACCTAGATTCCTGGGTACGTGTATTTATCTAAGTAGTTCACTTTATACATGCTACATATAGTTCTTATTAGTGGCTCTACTGTCAAGTAATAAGTATCTGTCATTTTAGGGAACTGCACAAGAGGCTACTACAGAAATGGTGATAAAAAATCCACAAATATGACAAAAATAAACCTCTTTGTACAGAAAATCAACATCATTTTATGGAGCGTCAAACATACAATACATATATTATGCAGAGAGTCATTCACAATAAAGGCCTGCAGCTAACAATTTCTGTCTATGTCTGCTACACAGCAACTACAGGAATGATTGAGACTTTGATCTCTATCCATGTTACACGATTGCTGAAATAGAACCTGAAGATGTGCTGAGAGAGGAGGTTTGAAGCAGCTGGACCTCTTATCTCTCCTACGCCGTCAACACTTCCCTTCAAGGCCAAGCCACGGAGCTAAACCTGATAAGGACTGAGCTGGGTCATATTTTGCAAAACACTGACTTTCAAACTGTAAATAACCACACACACATAACCCTAACCACGCACCCGTCATTCTGCGTCTGCCTCAACACGTTTCTTCAGCGCCACCCCCCGGTCAATGGCCAGTCATCGTGTATTTCCCATGTCTTGATGTTTATATATATATGTGCTTTACCTTAACTTAAAGGAGCTATATCATGCAAAATCGACTTTTTGGAGTTTTAAACCATGTTGTTATGCTATTTCCTTATCAAAAACACCCCCAGAGCGGTTGTTAGCTTCATTCACGCAGTTCTAAGCAATCCTCCTGAATCCTGCTCTCTGAGCAGCTGTTCCGTCCTCTCCTGGTAAACGACTGAGCTGTTCTGTAATGTCATCAGAAAGGAACGGAAGTTCTCTACGTCTGTAATGTAATGCCTTAAGGCCTGATTTTAATTTATAAAATAGCTTTTTCAATATTTTTGTTGTAAGAGAGAAATTGTTTACCCGGGAGGGTAAACAAACGCACCCCAGACGGAGGATCCGAACATAGGTCCATGGATGCGAACAGAAGTCTTGTTTTTGAAGATGGAGCTCTTTCTAACCTACTTTGGACACCGCCTGTTCTTTTTTCTTACTGAACGATAATGTCACGCATGCGCGTTTGGCCACGAGAGGACTAGTCAACCTTCCTAAAGAAGAGTGGACTCGCCAGAAGTTGGAATTTCTTTCCGGGATTCAGCTAGCTACTATATCAACCAACCTGATGGATGCTTGGTGAGCCTTGGCCAGAATCAAAGTGGATTAACTTTTATAACCAACGCGAGTCCCATAACCCGATGGGGAGGCCAGGTTGAGCGGTAAGTCAATCAGAACGCGTGTTAGCGTGTGTGTTAGCCATTTATGAAACTGTGTTGCACATGTCAACTCCTTATAACTGCATTATGTGAAGTAACTTCACTTTTTGCAGCGATATTTATATTTATAATACTGTAAATGTGGAATGAGCGGAGAGAGGGGCGGAGTTAACTGAATCGAAGCGTCTTGTCTTCCGGGTAGGGAAAATACCCCCCAAAAAATGAGTACTCCATACTCCACAATATATCATATACATGCCTATACTTTACTTTGGAATGGCTAAAATAGCATGATACAGATCCTTTAACCTGATTGTAATTTCGTATATCTTCTTTTGTAAGGCGCATTGAGTTGCCTTGTGTACGAAATGGGCGGTATAAATAAAGTTGCCTTGCCTTGCTTTCTTGATTTTTTCATGGGCCTTTGGCATCTTCCCCTGACACTCGCCTCACTCTGAGTCTGCACTATATTTGAAACTGATGGGAAAAATGTTAGACAATACACTACTCACGATCAACTGGAATGAACAGTGTAATGCTAATCCCACTTAAATGAATTTACAAAACATGAAAATGATTTGTTATAGTTAAAGCAATGAAAGCACACTTGTCTGCCAACATATCATTTTAAACTTAATGTCATCTTTTCATGAAGAATTTAAAACCCTTTTCCATTTTCAATACTATGTGTGTCCTCAAATCAATCAACACTTTGTCAGTCATTTAAAAAACGAAATTTTGTTTGGGCATTAGAACATTAGAACATATGGTATGTGGTGAAAGTGCATAATACTGTAAGTGTGCAGATTCCATTAATAAATACCCACTGTGTAAACCGGCCACATCAAAAGTTTATTGTCGTTCCAGGCATAAATACAGTAACATTAGACAAACAGATCAAAAGTGCATCAAAAACACAGGATATGGTCAGAGTTGGATATAGATGTAATTAATGCAGCCATGCAAAGTCCAGCTCACCGTAGTTATTGCAGAGTGGGGTATGGTTTACTGTCCAAGGAAGGAGGGGAGTGAGGTGAAGGGGACATCATTATGCAGCCTCACTGGACCTTCTTCCTGAGAGTAGTGGGTGGAACAGGTGATGAGCTGGGTGATGCTGGTCCCGCAGGATGTTGTGCACTGCCTTCAGACAGTGGGTGTTGTAGATGGTACAGATCTCTGGAAAAGTAGTGCAGACACAAGGGTTAGACACAGCACACATGCAGACGCAGGGGTTAGACCATAGACATATTATTAATAGACCGTCAATACTCACTCCTCCCCATTTACCACAATGACCACGTTCGAGGGGAATTCATGGCGGATTTACAGGCTCCTCCTCCCCAGCTCTGACGAAGCATGTACCTAATAAGGGCGGGATTTTCACTGTAGACTCGGCCCTTGCGTGACATGTAGCTCGCGCAGCTCCAATGCTAACCCCCGTTAAGTAGGAGATTAAAAAAAAAAAATTTATTTCGAAAACCAGCCTGGTTTCTTTTTTGGTGACTAACCCAACGTTATCTCAGGAGGAATATGTAGCCGTAGAAAGTGTTGAAAAAATAGAAACCAGGCATTAAAGTTGTTTTTAAGGTGTCTAAAGTCCAATGCTTTTCAATGGGGGCCTAGCGGTGATAGGGAGGTACTACAGCAATGTCGGAGCAATGGCGGCCTCCAGTGTTGTGGTCATAAAGCAGAGCAGCCAGCGGCCATTGGGTTAGACACACAGCACACATGCAGACACAAGGGTTAGACACACAGCACACATGCAGACACAGGGGTTAGACACATAGCACACATGCAGACACAGGGGTTAGACACATAGCACACATGCAGACACAGGGGTTAGACACACAGCACACATGCAGACACAGGGGTTAGACAGCACACATGCAGACTAGGGGTGGGCCATATCATATCGCATTTTGGATATCGTTGTAATTTTTTATATCGTTGTGGACATGATATAATTTATGTTACGCTCAGCTCCATCAGAGTAGCAGAAACCCTGACTGTAGAACACAGGGACAGGCGCTTACAAAGTAAAATGACATGAAGGATGTAAACTGCTTGAGTAGATCATATTTGCTAGGAAATTAGTATTAGCGTAAAAAAAAAAAAAAGAATAAAATATCAAGGCAAGGCAAGGCAAGGCAACTTTATTTATACCGTGCATTTTGTACATAAGGCAACTCAATGCGCCTTCCATCAATGAATTAATCTTCCCAATAGGCGTAAGGCTGGGATTTTGTAAGTAATTTGTCCATTGTCAATTATATCGTTAAATATATCGTTATCGTGATATTTCTTTTTATATCGTGATATAGATTTTAGGCCATATCGCCCTGCCCTAATGCAGACACAAGGGTTAGACACACAGCACACATGGAGACACAGGGGTTAGACACACAGCACACATGCAGACACAAAGGTTAGACACACCACACATGCAGACAGAGGGTTAGACACACCACACATGCAGACACAGGGGTTAGACACACAGCACACATGCAGACACAGGGGTTAGACACACCACACATGCAGACAGAGGGGTTAGACACACAGCACACATGCAGGCACAGGGGTTAGACACACCACACATGCAGACACAGAGGTTAGACACAAAAGCATGCTTACAGACACAGGGGTTAGACACACAACACACATGCAGGGCCCAGGATTTGGTGCTACGCCCCTGACCGCATAGCCATGCGAGTGAAAGTAACCAATGAGGAGTCTTCAGCATAGTGTGCGTGCTCTGTGATAGGGTCTGTGGCTAAATCGGGCGCAGTTCCAGAGCCAAGTGTATGTGCTGGAGGCGGGACCTGTGGCACTGCCATCTATCGATCACTGTCATATTCATGTGCGTTCTCGGGATTAATCAGAACTAGCCTTTTTTTGTTCTTGTGGTAAAAATCGCGATCAAATGTATAAAACTACAATGATTATACTAGGGGTGTCCATGGTTATCCAATTAACTGGTTAACCGTTAAAAATTGCGTACACACGCCAGTTAACCAAGCAAAATGCTTTTACTCGGTTAACTGGCGTGTGTAATTTGCCATACCATTGACAATACTTGTAATACATTACATACATGACCTTGGTTAATGGTTAATGAAAAACTTGAAAACGTGCAGCCCTAGATTATACACTGTAATGACCTTTGGCAATTAGTTATGATATACTGTAAAATTAACTATAATAAATTAAAAATACAACTTATTCTTTTTTCTTTTTATTGTCTAAAAAATGAAAGGAGGGGCTTAGCCCACCTAGCCCATTGATACCAGCAGTCCCTGGATATCACCAACAGCTGGTTCATAAAAAACTACATCACCCAAGTATTGGACTACAAAAAACACTCCTACTGCAGCCACTGACTTTAATGACTTGTCATAACATGAATGACAATAACAATTTGAAGCCACACAGAAACAGACAATGATGAAAAGATTTATTTTGTCACTTTTATGAAGTTTGCCTTGTGTGCATTAAATGTGTGCCTGTCAATCAATAGTGGTTGCGCATGAAGAATTACTCGAGGGTGGGGGTGGAAGGATTGCCGCGCGGTGGCTTATGGGATGGCACATACCTGTAGCTCCTAAACGCCGTTAAGGAACCACCAGAGGTCCCTATGCTAAAGGAAGTATGATAGTTAGCATTGGTAGGCTCCTTTCCCTACCTCCTTCCTCACTGACAGCCCTATTTGGACGCTTCTTGTCATGGCGGACACTGACGCTCATCCATTTTGGCCTTAAGGTGCGTTCAGACCGAATGTGCGTCCACGCTCCGTCAGCCTCTAGTTGGACGCCAAACATTGCCGCTTCACACTCGCGAGAAACGCCTGTTTGTTGGCGCGTGAAGTTTTGCAAGCGTCATAATTAGGAGGCGTGTCATACAACTCAGGCCGAGCGCAAACCGCCATGATCAACTTCTCCTCCATGCTGCAGGTCAGGGGCGCAACTACCCCCCTCCCACACACAAACACACACATAAGCTTCTGTTGCTTCATTCACGTAACTTTTCCTCCTCTCCCTCTCTCGCCCTCGCGCAAGAGGGGAGAAAACAACGCAAGTGAAAGCGGTGTTTTGCTTCTACGCGATCTCCTCTGTAACCGTGTTTATTATTTCATTAGGACTTTTATTTCTCAAACTTGTTGCCTTATGCTCACTTTGAGCTCCTCGTGGGGGTGGAGATGACTGTCCCTCTGCCAATCCTCCACTCCTCTCTGCCCCACTCCAGCAGTGACTTTTGTTTCGCAAAATAAGCACAACTAAAGTGACGCCCCTCCCCCAAAGAGGAATAAAAAAAAACACTTCACCACCGCGAACCTGTTCATATCGTTCACTGTAAAGACTCGTTCAAAAGAGCCGGATCGTTCACGACCGACACATCACTATTGGCGCCCCGTCCTTTCGGCGCCCCTATGAAAGGCATATATTGCGTATGCCCTTTTTGCGCCACTGCTGCAGGTAACAGGTGACGCTTGTGCTCACTATAGGCTCTTTTCCACATGCAGGCGCGTGTCAGCCGAATGGCTCTTTCACCCGCTTTGTCGAGCTTTTCCATAACAAAGGCCAGTGCCAAACCGGCCTTCGAGGCTCCGAGCTGGGTGGGAGACTGTAGAGCGGGACAGTGTGTGACTGAGTGTCCGCTGAAGGCAGAAGGGGAAGTGGGGAGGTATTAGCGCCAAATGTCCGCCGCCGAGCGTCCTCCAGTGGACAACATACATTTAGATAGGCCTTGTTTTGAACCTAACATTTAGCTTTAAAACGCATATTAAAAAGGTTAAAATATAGTCCGAAAAACTGTATAAATCAGCTGACCAGACACGTCACAGCAACACCACGTGACAACCTCTGAGGAAGGCCACAGTTGTAGCCGAAACCGTCAGGTAGGAAACTAACTCTAAGGTCTGTCTATAGGAAGAAAAAAAAAGCTACATAGGTTAAAATATACTTTGTCTGTCTTTATCTCATTCCTCATATTGATTTTATTTCATGTTGGCCCCAGGCAGGTGACAACAGTAAAACCTCTAAAATCCCTAATCAAGCTGTAAAAGTGCTGTATAAAATAAAAAAAAGCCAATGAGATTCTATCACTGTCTGATCCTTGGAAAATATAATATGCTGAACTTTGACAATTGAATTGTGTATTCCAATGTGCGACTAGTTTTAATTTTTTTATTTTTATTATACTGTTCCTCCACCATTTAAAAAAAAGCTCCAACTTTGGTCTGAGCACACAACCAGGACCTCCAGGTCAACAAACTGTAATAACTGCAGAGTATGGCCTAAACGTAGCTCAGCCTTTGCACAGATGGCCTTTCTCATTCACAGGCATCAAAGAACAAACCCCTACAGAGTCAGAAACTTTCCTCAGACCTGAAAGATTTCTCTCGCAATACAAGGAAAATGTCAGCCTTGATAACTGTGAATGTAAAATGACCTTCTGGCTAATTCTGGCTTTTTTAACCATGTTTGTTCATGTGTTATATGAAATTGTGTTGTGTATATATCACTTATGGAGAGACCCAAGTTGTCATTGGGGTGAGCAACGCTACCGCCCCATTTATTCTACAGAGTTAAAAGTATTTGTATTCCACTTGTCATGGACACTGGTGTTATGGTGGGGCAGCGCCCTCTTGTGGTGACAAATTCTATAAGTCTTGGGGACGAAGTGTGCTCGGTGCCATTTTGACTATGAGCAGGCCGAGGTAAGGTCATGATTGTTGGGGTGTCTGATGAAATTATATTTTTACGTTTATTTTACATTTGTATGGCTGTGGTATGCGTGTAGAATTAATAAGGACCATTTTTAGTTATGTACTTTTTATTTGATTATATATAGAAATGTTGTTAACATTTTATAACGTGTACCCCCACTAGCTGCATAGGTTCGCTTGTTGGTGTCCCATGTCCAAGGCTGACCAGCTATTTTGTGTGTTGCACAGGTACATTTATTTTATTGTATATTAGTTGGCCATTTTGACTATGAGCAGGCCGAGCCGCTGTTCGCTTGTTGGTGTCCCAGGTCCAAGGCTGACCAGCTATTTTGTGTGTTGCACAGATAAAGAACCACCTTTCAAAACAACCCCGTCTTCTGGCCGTTACTGTTTCCACTACACACCACAACGCAGAGTCAACCACGTTACACAGGCAGAAACAAAAAGAATGGCGTTAGCCCAATATTACATGTGCCGACCCAACGTGGTCTATGGACAGAAAGGGAACAAAAACACGTAAGTAAATAATGACATATGTGACGATAAAACAATATACTAACACAAAGGACAGATTAAAACCTCAATTAAGTGGGTTTTAATAGGACGACGGCGACCGATGTGAAATAAACTCACCTCCTTCCACAATGGCAAAATTCAGAAGGAGGAAGAGGAGGAGCCAGCTATATATAGTCTCTAGACCGGACATACAAAACGTTGGACGGACAGTCAAAATAAAATACAATACATGGGCTACATACCAACACTGCCAGGCAACACAAAACACAGTGATGAAATAATAATAGGGACTAATACAATATAGTCCCCGATATAAAATTACCCTGCGTGCAATCCCACGCTGCGCCACACGGTGGCGCTCCAACCCAATACCCCAGAATTTAATGAGCCCATAACAACCCTGTTCACATGAGAATGAGGAGTTGATGTCACGGCACAGAGCCCCCCCTCCCCATCCCCCCTCGCAACCATATTGGCTGCGCTCCGGCGGCAATACACATCGTTTACGTGTGTTGTTAACGCAGTAGTAGCGGAGGTTCTTGTGTAATGGTGTTAGTATAGACGGGTTAAAATCCTGGTAATGGGTTTTGAGCGCCACGGTGTGGCAGGGTGTGGGAGTGCCCCCGAGTAAGTGTTACTCGGGGCTGTGTATATATTGTCCCACCTTTTTGGTTATATATTTGTTTTATGTACCTGGTTGAATGTGCGTTAGTTGTCTTGTGTATTTTATTTTGTTGGTCCAACGTTGAGAACATCCGGTCTGGGAGTATATAGGGATGGCTCCTCCTCTTCCTCCCTCTCTGATATCTGTGTCTTGAGACGAGGTGAGCGGGTTTAAGGCATCGTTAGCCATCATATTGTTAAAATGTACATCATAAGCTTTTAACTTGTCTATTATGTTGTTTATATTGTTTTATCATTAGTCATGTCTGTATTTTGTACTTACGTGTATTTTGTTTTGTTTTATTCCAAAGACCACGTTGGGTCGACACCGCATGACAATTGGGCTAACGCCAATTATTGATTTCTGTCACCAGGTATATATGTATATTCTTTATGTTCCTCTCTGATATCTGTGTCTTGAGACGAGACCACGTTGGGTCGACACCGCATGACAATTGGGCTAACGCCAATTATTGATTTCTGTCACCAGAATAAATGGGCTTGGAGCGTTGCTCCCCCCAACTACAGTCTGGGTCTCTCTGAGGGTGTCAGAGCACAGCAACACAACGCAGAGCAACATAATATAGGTCACATTGGTGCCGTGACTCCGTTCGAACCGGACCAGACGTTGCTGGGTCCACGGGTTCTCGTAATTGGGCTCCAGGACGGTTCTCCTGTGCCTTCGCCGCTGGGAGCCGCCATCGCCACACGTAGGGCCGCTAGCGCTCGTACCAACGGGGCGGGAGCTGATCTCATCAACGTCAACGCCTTCTTCGTGTCGCTGAGATGGATTCGGAGGAGCTGCACACGCCTGCCATGGCCGGCAGGGGGCGCGGAGCTTTGGTGTCTCCTCTCCCGTTTCCTTTAAGTGATGTGGGTGTTAATGTAGCTCGGGGCAGAGCTGTGCCTCGTAATATGAACAATGTGAGTTTTGATCTGCCTAAGTGCAGCACGGGACATGTATCTGATGATGAAACTGTGGGGGAATGAGCCAGATGAATGAAATGATGCAACAGATGGGTCACATGTTAGCTGATAATATTGTGTCTAGGTTGAACTCGTCTAGCTCATCCGCCGAGTCTCCCAGGGCTCCTGCTTCGCCTCCACAGGCAAATGATTCCATGAATAGTCACAGTTTAAACCTTTCAAATGTCACTTTTGTCGAAAAAGGGGCCAAAGAGCCACCGGTGTATAGAGGGGATGGTTCAGATGTGTTGGCCATCGATGAGTGGGAGGATTTGATGAAGGTATATCTCCGAAAAAGTAATATTCCCGTTGAATGCAGAACGGAGGAAATTCTTGTCCATCTACGGGCCAAAGCTAGAAATGTCGCGAAGCTGGGTATTAAAAATGGCGGTCTGAATTCTACACAAGGGCCCGAGGCCATTTACGGTCTCCTGCGTAAACATTTTGGCGCTGGTCTGTGCTCCTCGGTTCCCCTCGCTGATTTTTATTCCATCCGCCCCACAGTTAATGAGGACCCGTATGATTTTTGGTTACGGTTGAACAATGCTGCGGACACTGCCATTAGCTGCCTTGCGGGTCTGGGGAAAGTCTCCGATATTCCGGGGGAGGATGTCACGCGGTTGTTCATAAGACATTGCCCGAACAAAGAGCTTTCTTACACGTTCCGGTCTAAGACCATTGATAAGTGGACGGCTCGTGAGGTACAGGAGGTGCTGGACGAGTACCATTTAGAAAATGTTTCTAGAAGGGCCAGTGTAACGAATACGGTTACTGTGAATAAAGGCGATATCCCCGCTGTCGTAGCCCCCACTGCTAACGTGTCTGACCACTCAGCGCTTGAGAAGCTAGCCGCCATGTTGGAAAGGGTTTTGTCGCAAACTCAAGATGGCGTCCAGATTGCCCAGACACCGCGTCGAGACACACGGTATCCCAAAATAGACGGTTTAAACAGCATGCCGTGTGCGGTCTGTAGAGATGTGTCCCACACCACGTACACGCATTGTTGGAAGCATAAACTGTTTTCGGTGCCACGCGCAGGGCCACTCCAGCCACGCTTGTTCCCGGGGCGTTAACACTTCTCCCTCCGGGCCTCAAGGGAAACTAGTCAGTCTGCGCGTAGGGGAGGACAGCGTAGATGGGGATTCTTCACCTCCCACAATGGACAGTGCGGTACATCTTGGTTCCGGGCGTGCAGCTTACAACGACAAAGTGCCGCTGGGCAAGACACCAGTTGTACAGGTATTACAAAGACTTTCAGAAACCGACTCGTTATTTCACACGGACGTTATCATGGACAACGGTTACGTAATCAAGGCCTTAGTGGACAGTGGATCTATGGCGTGCACTATTAGCGAAGAGACTGATTCAATACTGAAGAGGGATTATCCGGAGATTGACAGGAAGCGAGCGGATGAGTATGTCATCGTGGGCTGCGGAGGTCAACCGGTAATGCCTACCGCTCTGTACGACCTCTCTGTTTTAGTGTACGGTATCAAAGTCATCGTCCCAGTCCTAGTAGTACCAGGCCAGTCCGACAGCATGATCTTGGGAAGCAACGTCTTGAAATGGCTCATGATGCGGATCGAAAATGGAGCAATAGACTCGAGTAAAATGGGCGCTTTTGGCAAAGAGCTACCCCAGCTGCTGTCACTGTTGTCCCATACAGTGCACCGTACTGACACCTCGCCTTTGGATTTTGGGACTGCGAAATTAAAGAGAAGTGTCACGTTACAGCCTTTGACTGAACATTTGGTGTGGGCTAAATTACCATCTGTAGACGCTTCGGCAGTGGGGAGCTCTGTCATCGTAGAACCCACTCGATCTAAAACGAGACCAGCGCAGATCTTGGTGGGGAGAGTTGTCACCACTCTGTATGGGGATGGGTGGGTTCCCGTTAAAATAGTGAACCCTACGGAGAAAGCACTCACTCTGAAGAAAAATGCCAAGCTGGTGGATGTTTCGCCTAGTTTGTCAGTGCAAGATCTACCGGAGCCACAACGAGTTCAGTCAAATATCCAGCGCACGACGGAGACTCCAGTTTTGAAACCGAGAACGAGATAAACAAGACCCTCATCGACATGGGACTCTCGGAAGTTGATATCACGTCGTGTGAAGTGTCTTTGGAGTGGAAAAACAAGCTACTCAACCTGATCGAATGATACGACTCCACATTTTCTAGGCACAAGATGGATTGTGGAGAGGCGAAAGATTTTGTACACAGGATACGGTTGATGGATGACAAGCCGTTCAGACTTCCATACCGGCGTGTCCCTCCTTGCCATTATGAGAAACTGAGGACAGCTTTGAACGAGATGGAGGAAGTCGGGATCATCAAAAGTCCCAGAGCGAGTATGCGTCTCCGCTAGTCCTCGTCGTAAAACCCAATGGTGATTTACGCATCTGTAATGACTTTCGGTGGCTTAATGCAAGAACTATTAAAGATGCGCACCCCTTGCCCCACCAGACTGATGCGCTCGCGGCGCTTGGGGGCAATGTGTTTTTCTCCACCATGGATCTCACCTCGGGGTTTTACAACGTTCCGCTACACGAGGATGACAAACGGTACACCGCATTCTCCTCCCCGTTCGGGCTGCACGAGTATAATAGGATGCCCCAAGGACTGACCAACAGCCCCGCGACGTTCATGCGTATGATGATGTCGATTTTCGGTGACGAAAACTTTACCAGCCTGTTGTGTTACCTGGACGATTTGATGGTGTTTGCGCCGTCCGAACAGATTGCGCTAGAGCGTTTGGAGATGGTATTTTCGCGGTTAGCTGCAAACAATCTTAAGCTTTCCCCCAAGAAATGTCATTTCCTCCGGCGTTCTGTAAAGTTTTTGGGCCACATCGTCTGCGAAGAGGGCATGAAAACCGACCCCAGTAAAGTCCAGGCCATCGGGGACATTAGGGAAACGGACCTCATGGAGGCAGACGGTAAAACCCCCTGCGCTAAAAAGATTAGGTCCTTTTTAGGCATGGCCTTGTATTACCACCACTTTATTGAAGGCTGTTCAGCCAAGGCTAGGCCCCTGTTTAGTCTTGTGTCAGAGCCCTCCACTCCCAAGAAGAAGGGTAGACCTCCCAAGCCTAAGTTCAAGAAAAGTTTAGTGAGATTGACCCCCACTGACTGGACTGACGACTGTAGGGTAGCTTTTGAGACCCTCAAACATGATTTGATACACAGTGTGACGTTGGCTCATCCAGATTTTGACGCTCCTTTTATCCTCGCTGTAGACGCTTCTTTCGACGGGATAGGCGCTGTTCTTTCGCAATTGCCACCTGGTAGTAAGATCGCCAGACCTGTGGCTTTTGCCAGTAAAACTTTGTCTCAAGCCCAGTTGAATTATCCAGCTCACCGCCTGGAGTTTTTAGCTCTTAAGTGGGCTGTGTGCGACAAATTCGGCCATTGGTTAAAGGGACGGACCTTCTCTGTTTGGACTGACAATAATCCACTGACTTATATATTGACTAAGCCCAAACTTGACGCTTGTGAACAGAGGTGGGTGGCGAAGTTAGCGGCGTATAGCTTCGATCTTAACTAATACCCGGGCCCTAAGAACGTAGTCGCTGACGCACTTAGTAGGGAGCCGTTTGTTAAGTCCTGCGTGGCCCACCGTCTAGTGTCTGAGCCGTACTCTCATCTACTCGCCCAAGTTAGTGAGCTAGCGGACCAGAGAGTCCAAGACGCGTTTAGGTGCACAAACAACTGCCAACGCGTAGACGAGTCTGGGGATTTCGCCAATTCGCTTTCCCCACAACCATCTCTGTCCCTCGATGAAGTCCAAGTGGTGTTAAGCGCCCAGAGTGAAGGGGACGCCAGTCCGTTGCGTGTCACTTGTGCTGATGTCCCGCAACTAGCGTGTATCACCGACAGTGCTTCGCTCCCGCTGAGCCAGCTTGTGTCCATGCAAGGACAGGATGGCACCCTGAATAGAGTCTTCTATTACGTGCAAAGGCGAAAAAGACCCACCAAGCGTGAGCGCGCACGTGAACCAGGTGGTGTGAAGAACCTTCTCAAACACTGGGCGAAGTTGTCCATCAAGGACGGGTTGTTGTTCCGGTCGAAAAGAGACAATAAAATGAACGTGACGCTCCATCAGTTCGTTGTGCCGAGCGCTTTGAAACAACAAGTCCTCACTGGCCTCCACGACTCAGCGGGTCACCAGGGCCAAGCGCGGACGCTATCTTTGGCCAGGCAAAGGTTTTTCTGGATAGGGATGGAAAGAGACGTCATCAATCACGTCAGGAAATGCTTCAGATGCATCGTCGGTAAAACTCCTGAGCCACATGGACGTGCTCCCTTGGAAAGTATCCAAACCTCGGAGCCGATGGAGTTGGTTTGCATCGACTTTTGGACTGCTGAACAGACGGACAAAAAATGCGTCGATGTCTTGGTCGTCACTGACCATTTTTCGAAATTGGCGCACGCATTTCCCTGCAAGAATCAGTCGGCTAAACAAGTCGCCCGCCGATTGTGGAATGACTTTTTCTGCGTGTATGGCTTCCCAAAGCGCATCCACTCAGACCAAGGCGCAAATTTCGAGAGCAGTCTCATGAAAGAACTTTTGACGCTGTCTGGGGTCCAGAAATCGCACACGACGCCATACCATCCTATGGGGAATGGCATCACGGAACGGTTTAACAGGACTCTGGGGAACATGATCCGTGCTTTGCCCCCGCAGTCGAAAGCAAGATGGCCCCAGATGTTGCAAATGCTGACTTTTTGCTACAACTGCACAGAACATGAGACTACAGGATTTGCGCCCTTCTACCTCATGTTTGGGAGAGTTCCACGCTTGCCAGTCGATATCGTTTTCCAGCATGTGCTCGAAGGTACACCTGTCGTTGACCACCATGAGTTTATTGCAGCTTTGAGGCGGGATTTAGCTGAGGCATCGCGTATTGCCCTCCAAAACAGTAGGACAGCTCAGGCCCGTCAGACAGAAAACTACAATCGTAAGGCTAAGGGCGCGGCTCTCATCGTGGGTGATCAAGTTTTACTCGCCAATCGAGGGGAGAGAGGGAAGCGGAAAGTTGCGGACAAATGGGTTTCGACGGTGTTTGAAGTTATCTCCGTGAGACCGGGCGTAAATGTCTACTCCATCAAAGACCCTGACACTCAGAAAGTCAAAACGGTACATAGAAATCTTCTACTCCCTGTCAGTTTCCTTTCGTCGAATGTAGAGAGCCCATGTGCGTCTAATTGCCCCTCATTAGCGAACGACGAACCAGAAATTCCTGTTGAGACACAGGACAGTGAGACTAGGACGATTAATTGGCTTTTGAACACTGAAAATGGTTCTTACCAGAGTGTAGAAGCGAGTCTAGTCGACGAAGAGACCGTGTCCGATCCGTTTGCTGAATCTGATGTGGATTCTGTGGCGTTGAGTCCGTGTGACGGCGCTTCAGTCCGTGTTGAATCTGATGGCGCGCTCTCTCAATTGCCAATTAGTGTGAGCGACCACAACACACCTGAGAACCAATCAGAACTAGCCTCCGCAGACGTAGTGACGTGTGACGCAGTAGCTGACGCGCAACTGTTACCTGTGCGTACCAGAACAGGCAGATTGATTAACCCCCCGCTCGGTTAATTTGTGAAATGAATGAACAAAATGTAGAGTTAGGGGGACCCTCAATGCCTGTGAGATTCGTTATCTCTTTTGTAAATAGTATGTTCACGCAAGGGAAGGCTTACCAGCTTCCATTGGTTTTGTGTTAGGGAGGTTTTGTAACTCCCATTGAGAGGAAGAGGTGTAAAAACATTTTTTCATGAGTATCACTGCAGTACGAGGGGTGTAAACGGCACTCTTCATACCCGCGTGGAGTAGGGCTCTACTCTGTGCGATCCTTTGGGATGGATTATTCCGGTTTTGGGGTTACTCTTGTATATATTTTTTTCCTCCTCTTTCTGTATTTTGGTTATGCATCCCCGATTACTCAGGATTTTGGGGGGTGTATGTAATGGTGTTAGTATAGACGGGTTAAAATCCTGGTAATGGGTTTTGAGCGCCACGGTGTGGCAGGGTGTGGGAGTGCCCCCGAGTAAGTGTTACTCGGGCTGTGTATATATTGTCCCACCTTTTTGGTTATATATTTGTTTTATGTACCTGGTTGAATGTGCGTTAGTTGTCTTGTGTATTTTATTTTGTTGGTCCAACGTTGAGAACATCCGGTCTGGGAGTATATAGGGATGGCTCCTCCTCTTCCTCCCTCTCTGATATCTGTGTCTTGAGACGAGGTGAGCGGGTTTAAGGCATCGTTAGCCATCATATTGTTAAAATGTACATCATAAGCTTTTAACTTGTCTATTATGTTGTTTATATTGTTTTATCATTAGTCATGTCTGTATTTTGTACTTACGTGTATTTTGTTTTGTTTTATTCCAAAGACCACGTTGGGTCGACACCGCATGACAATTGGGCTAACGCCAATTATTGATTTCTGTCACCAGAATAAATGGGCTTGGAGCGTTGCTCCCCCAACTACAGTCTGGGTCTCTCTGAGGGTGTCAGAGCACAGCAACACAACGCAGAGCAACATAATATAGGTCACACTTGCACTGTTTTACCGCCTGGAATATGAGGAATGCGTGAAATTCTGGGAGCGTGCCCCAATCCGCAGCCAATATGTCCGACAGGCTCAGAGCCCCCCCCAAATCACCCCAACTTGGCACGTGACTTTTCATTCTCAATACATTTTGTATTTTTTGTATTTATTTTCTTTGCAAAACTAAACTACAATGTGACGTCACAAACATTTAACCAGTTGCTCCGCAGTGTGGTTTTAGGTTAAATTATAATAATAATAAAAACTAGAAATGCAGCAATGGCTGCGCCATTGCGATTGACTGCGGAACTGCGGGAATCGAATGCAGAAATTGCATAAATTTGCATAAATTGGTTAATTTGCATAAACTTATGTTCATAAACTGGTGAAATTGCATAAACTGGTAAAATTGCAGAAAAACTGTAAAATGCATAAATTGGTTAATTTGCATAATCTAATTTGCATAAACCGGTAAAATGCATGAACAGTTTAAATTGCACAAACTGTTATGTTGCATAAACTGGTTAAATTGCAAAAAAAACGGTCAAATGCATTAATTGGTTAATTTGCATAAATTATATAAACTGCATTAACTGTTTAAATTTCATAAATCCTAAATGGCATAAATTGTTATGTTGCATAAACTGGTTAAAATGCGTAAACTGGTTAAAATGCGTAAACTGGTTAAATTCCATAAAGTGGTTAATTTGCATAAATTGTTTATATTGCATAAACTTTTTAAATTCCATAAACTGGTCAAACTGTTGAAATCGCCTAAATGCTGAAGATGCAGAAGCTGCACAAATGGCTGAAACACATGGAGAGCCAGAAATCCCATTGGCTGGATTCGCCATACACACTAATGGAGCAGAGACCACATACACACCAATGCAAAAAGTTCAAATTCCTGTAGAAAAAAACTGGAAAACTGCAGAAGGCCAATTTTGTCTCAAATCCCACAAGTTGCGGAAGCTGAACATGCACAAGTTGCAGAAATTGCAGAAATTGCGGAAAAAAATGCGGAAAAGCATGAATTTGCGGGAGCCCCATTATGCGTCAATGGGAAAAATGTGCGGTATTTCGTCCGATTGCGGAAAAACCGTAAATCGCAGAAGTCCCAAAAGTAATAGCAGGATTCTCCTCAACATGCGGAACGTTTTGATGCATAACTTGCAGAAATTGCACAAAGCATGAAAGTGCTGAAAGCTGCAGAAAATCAGGAAAAAGATGGAATAATATTAAAGAACATGAAAACCAACTAGAAATGCAGCAATGGCTGCGCCATTGCGATTGACTGCGGAACTGCGGGAATCGAATGCATAAATTGCATAAATTGCATAAATTGGTTAATTTGCATAATCTAATGTTCATAAACTGGTGAAATTGCATAAAATGGTAAAATGCATAAACTGGATGAATTGCATAAACTGGTTAAATTGCAGAAAAACTGTAAAATGCATAAATTGGTTAATTTGCATAATCTAATTTGCATAAACCGGTAAAATGCATAAACTTTCATGTTGCATGAACTTAAGATTGCATAAACTGGTTAAATTGCAAAAAACTGTAAAATGCATAAATTGGTTAATTTGCATAATCTAATTTGCATAAACCGGTAAAATGCATGAACAGTTTAAATTGCACAAACTGTTATGTTGCATAAACTGGTTAAATTGCAAAAAAAACTGTAAAATGCATTAATTGGTTAATTTGCATAAATTATATAAACTGCCTTAACTGTTTAAATTTCATAAATCCTAAATGGCATAAATTGTTATGTTGCATAAACTGGTTAAAATGCGTAAACTGGTTAAATTCCATAAAGTGGTTAATTTGCATAAATTGTTTATATTGCATAAACTTTTTAAATTCCATAAACTGGTCAAACTGTTGAAATCGCCTAAATGCTGAAATTGCAGAAGCTGCACAAATGGCTGAAACACATGGAGAGCCAGAAATCCTATTAAAATGCATTGGCTGGATTCGCCATACACACTAATGGAGCAGAGGCCACATACACACCAATGCAAACATTTCAAATTCCCGTAGAATAAAACTGGAAAACTGCAGAAGGCCATTTTTTTCTCAAAACCCACAAGTTGCGGAAGCTGAACATGCACAAGTTGCAGAAATTGCAGAAATTGCGGAAAAAAATGCGGAAAAGCATGAATTTGCGGGAGCCCCATTATGCGTCAATGGGAAAAATGTGCGGTATTTCGTCCGATTGCGGAAAAACCGTAAATCGCAGAAGTCCCAAAAGTAATAGCAGGATTCTCCTCAACATGCGGAACGTTTTGATGCATAACTTGCAGAAATTGCACAAAGCATGAAAGTGCTGAAAGGTGCTGAAAATCAGGAAAAAGATGGAATAATAATAACTAGAAATGCAGCAATGGCTTCGCCATTGCGATTGACTGCGGAACTGCGGGAATCGAATGCAGAAATTGCATAAATTGCATAAATTGGTTAATTTGCATAAACTTATGTTCATAAACTGGTGAAATTGCATAAACTGGTAAAATGCATAAACTGGATAAATTGCATAAACTGGTTAAATTGCAGAAAACTGTAAAATGCATAAATTGGTTAATTTGCATAATCTAATTTGCATAAACCGGTAAAATGCATGAACAGTTTAAATTGCACAAACTTATGTTGCATAAACTGGTTAAATTGCATAAATTATATAAACTGCATTAACTGTTTAAATTTCATAAATCCTAAATGGCATAAATTGTTATGTTGCATAAACTGGTTAAAATGCGTAAACTGGTTAAAATGCGTAAACTGGTTAAATTCCATAAAGTGGTTAATTTGCATAAATTGTTTATATTGCATAAACTTTTTAAATTCCATAAACTGGTCAAACTGTTGAAATCGCCTAAATGCTGAAATTGCAGAAGCTGCACAAATGGCTGAAACACATGGAGTGCCAGAAATCCTATTAAAATGCATTGGCTGGATTCGCCATACACACTAATGGGGAAGAGACCACATACACACCAATGCAAAAATTTAAAATTCCCGTAGAAAAAAACTGGAAAACTGCAGAAGGCCAATTTTTTCTCAAAACCCACAAGTTGCGGAAGCTGAACATGCACAAATTGCAGAAATTGCAGAAATTGCGGAAAAAATGCGGAAAAGCATGAATTTGCGGGAGCCCCATTATGCGTCAATGGGAAAAATGTTCGGTATTTCGTCCGATTGCGGAAAAACCGTAAATCGCAGAAGTCCGAAAAGTAATAGCAGGATTCTCCTCAACATGCGGAACGTTTTGATGCATAACTTGCAGAAATTGCACAAAGCATGAAAGTGCTGAAAGGTGCAGAAAATCAGGAAAAAGATGGAATAATAATAATAATAATAATAATATTAAAGAACATGAAAACCAATAATTGACTGCGGAAGATTCCGCAGTCAATCAACTAGAAATGCTGCAATGGCTGCGCCATTGCGATTGACTGCGGAACTGCGGGAATCGAATGCAGAAATTGCAGAAATTTGCATAAATTGGTTAATTTGCATAATCTAATGTTCATAAACTGGTGAAATAGCATAAACTGGTAAAATTGCAGAAAAACTGTAAAATGCATAAATTGGTTAATTTGCATAATCTAATTTGCATAAACCGGTAAAATGCATGAACAGTTTAAATTGCACAAACTGTTATGTTGCATAAACTGGTTAAATTGCAAAAAAACTGTAAAATGCATTAATTGGTTAATTTGCATAAATTATATAAACTGCATTAACTGTTTAAATTTCATAAATCCTAAATGGCATAAATTGTTATGTTGCATAAACTGGTTAAAATGCGTAAACTGGTTAAAATGCGTAAACTGGTTAAATTCCATAAAGTGGTTAATTTGCATAAATTGTTTATATTGCATAAACTTTTTAAATTCCATAAACTGGTCAAACTGTTGAAATCGCCTAAATGCTGAAATTGCAGAAGCTGCACAAATGGCTGAAACACTTGGAGTGCCAGAAATCCTATTAAAATGCATTGGCTGGATTCGCCATACACACTAATGGGGCAGAGACCACATACACACCAATGCAAAAATTTCAAATTCCCGTAGAAAAACACTGGAAAACTGCAGAAGGCCAATTTTTTCTCAAAACCCACAAGTTGCGGAAGCTGAACATGCACAAATTGCAGAAATTGCAGAAATTGCGGAAAAAAATGCGGAAAAGCATGAATTTGCGGTAGCCCCATTATGCGTCAATGGGAAAAATGTTCGGTATTTCGTCCGATTGCGGAAAAACCGTAAATCGCAGAAGTCCGAAAAGTAATAGCAGGATTCTCCTCAACATGCGGAACGTTTTGATGCATAACTTGCAGAAATTGCACAAAGCATGAAAGTGCTGAAAGGTGCAGAAAATCAGGAAAAATGTGCGGGAATAATAATAATAATAATAAAGAAACGAAACCAATAATTGACTGCGGAAAATTCCGCAGTCAATCAACTAGAAATGCAGCAATGGCTGCGCCATTGCGATTGACTGCGGAACTGCGGTAATCAAATGCAAAAATTGCATAAATTGCATAAATTGGTTAATTTGCATAATCTAATGTTCATAAACTGGTTAAATTGCAAAAAACTGTAAAATGCATAAATTGGTTAATTTGCATAATCTAATTTGCATAAACCGGTAAAATGCATGAACAGTTTAAATTGCACAAACTGTTATGTTGCATAAACTGGTTAAATTGCAAAAAAACGGTAAAATGCATTAATTGGTTAATTTGCATAAATTATATAAACTGCATTAACTGTTTAAATTTCATAAATCCTAAATGGCATGAATTGTTATGTTGCATAAACTGGTTAAAATGCGTAAACTGGTTAAATTCCATAAAGTGGTTAATTTGCATAAATTGTTTATATTGCATAAACTTTTTAAATTCCATAAACTGGTCAAACTGTTGAAATCGCCTAAATGCTGAAATTGCAGAAGCTGCACAAATGGCTGAAACACTTGGAGTGCCAGAAATCCTATTAAAATGCATTGGCTGGATTCGCCATACACACTAATGGGGCAGAGACCACATACACACCAATGCAAAAATTTCAAATTCCCGTAGAAAAACACTGGAAAACTGCAGAAGGCCAATTTTTTCTCAAAACCCACAAGTTGCGGAAGCTGAACATGCACAAATTGCAGAAATTGCAGAAATTGCGGAAAAAAATGCGGAAAAGCATGAATTTGCGGTAGCCCCATTATGCGTCAATGGGAAAAATGTTCGGTATTTCGTCCGATTGCGGAAAAACCGTAAATCGCAGAAGTCCGAAAAGTAATAGCAGGATTCTCCTCAACATGCGGAACGTTTTGATGCATAACTTGCAGAAATTGCACAAAGCATGAAAGTGCTGAAAGGTGCAGAAAATCAGGAAAATGTGCGGGAATAATAACTAGAAATGCAGCAATGGCTGCGCCATTGCGATTGACTGCGGAACTGCGGGAATCGAATGCAGAAATTGCTAAAATTGCATAAATTGGTTAATTTGCATAATTTAATGTTCATAAACTGGTAAAATCGCATAAACTGGTAAAATGCATAAAATGGTAAAATGCATAAATTGGTTAATTTGCATAAACTGGTTAAATTGCAGAAAAACTGTAAAATGCATAAATTGGTTAATTTGCATAATCTAATTTGCATAAACCGGTAAAATGCATGAACAGTTTAAATTGCACAAACTGTTATGTTGCATAAACTGGTTAAATTGCAAAAAAAACGGTAAAATGCATTAATTGGTTAATTTGCATAAATTATATAAACTGCATTAACTGTTTAAATTTCATAAATCCTAAGTGGCATAAATTGTTATGTTGCATAAACTGGTTAAAATGCGTAAACTGGTTAAATTCCATAAAGTGGTTAATTTGCATAAATTGTTTATATTGCATAAACTTTTTAAATTCCATAAACTGGTCAAACTGTTGAAATCACCTAAATGCTGAAATAGCAGAAGCTGCACAAATGGCTGAAACACATGGAGAGCCAGAAATCCTATTTAAATGCATTGGCTGGATTCGCCATACACACTAATGGGGCAGAGGCCACATACACACCAATGCAAAAATTTCAAATTCCCGTAGAAAAAAACCGGAAAACTGCAGAAGGCCAATTTTTCTCAAAACCCACAAGTTGCGGAAGCTGAACATGCACAAATTGCAGAAATTGCAGAAATTGCGGAAAAAATGCGGAAAAGCATGAATTTGCGGGAGCCCCATTATGCGTCAATGGGAAAAATGTGCGGTATTTCGTCCGATTGCGGAAAAACCGTAAATCGCAGAAGTCCGAAAAGTAATAGCAGGATTCTCCTCAACATGCGGAACGTTTTGATGCATAACTTGCAGAAATTGCACAAAGCATGAAAGTGCTGAAAGCTGCAGAAAATCAGGAAAAATGTGCGGGAATAATAATAATAACTAGAAATGCAGCAATGGCTGCGCCATTGCGATTGACTGCGGAACTGCGGGAATCGAATGCAGAAATTGCATAAATTTGCATAAATTGGTTAATTTGCATAAACTTATGTTCATAAACTGGTGAAATTGCATAAACTGGTAAAATTGCAGAAAAACTGTAAAATGCATAAATTGGTTAATTTGCATAATCTAATTTGCATAAACCGGTAAAATGCATGAACAGAATAAATTGCACAAACTGTTATGTTGCATAAACTGGTTAAATTGCAAAAAAAACAGTAAAATGCATTAATTGGTTAATTTGCATAAATTATATAAACTGCATTAACTGTTTAAATTTCATAAATCCTAAATGGCATAAATTGTTATGTTGCATAAACTGGTTAAAATGCGTAAACTGGTTAAATTCCATAAAGTGGTTAATTTGCATAAATTGTTTATATTGCATAAACTTTTTAAATTCCATAAACTGGTCAAACTGTTGAAATCGCCTAAATGCTGAAATTGCAGAAGCTGCACAAATGGCTGAAACACATGGAGAGCCAGAAATCCTATTAAAATGCATTGGCTGGATTCGCCATACACACTAATGGAGCAGAGGCCACATACACACCAATGCAAACATTTCAAATTCCCGTAGAATAAAACTGGAAAACTGCAGAAGGCCATTTTTTTCTCAAAACCCACAAGTTGCGGAAACTGAACATGCACAAGTTGCAGAAATTGCAGAAATTGCGGAAAAAAATGCGGAAAAGCATGAATTTGCGGGAGCCCCATTATGCGTCAATGGGAAAAATGTGCGGTATTTCGTCCGATTGCGGAAAAACCGTAAATCGCAGAAGTCCCAAAAGTAATAGCAGGATTCTCCTCAACATGCGGAACGTTTTGATGCATAACTTGCAGAAATTGCACAAAGCATGAAAGTGCTGAAAGGTGCTGAAAATCAGGAAAAAGATGGAATAATAATAATAATAATAATAATATTAAAGAACATGAAAACCAATAATTGACTGCGGAAGATTCCGCAGTCAATCAACTAGAAATGCAGCAATGGCTGCGCCATTGCGATTGACTGCGGAACTGCGGGAATCGAATGCAGAAATTGCATAAATTGCAGAAATTGGTTAATTTGCATAATCTAATGTTCATAAACTGGATGAATTGCATAAACTGGTTAAATTGCAGAAAAACTGTAAAGTGCATAAATTTGTTAATTTGCATAATCTAATTTGCATAAACCGGTAAAATGCATGAACAGTTCAAATTGCACAAACTGTTATGTTGCATAAACTGGTTAAATTGCAAAAAAAACGGTAAAATGCATTAATTGGTTAATTTGCATAAATTATATAAACTGCATTAACTGTTTAAATTTCATAAATCCTAAGTGGCATAAATTGTTATGTTGCATAAACTGGTTAAAATGCGTAAACTGGTTAAAATGCGTAAACTGTTTAAATTCCATAAAGTGGTTAATTTGCATAAATTGTTTATATTCCATAAACTTCTTAAATTCCATAAACTGGTCAAACTGTTGAAATCGTCTAAATGCTGAAATTGCAGAAGCTGCACAAATGGCTGAAACACTTGGAGAGCCAGAAATCCCATTGGCTGGATTCGCCATACACACTAATGGAGCAGAGACCACATACACACCAATGCAAAAATTTCAAATTCCCGTAGAAAAAAACTGGAAAACTGCAGAAGGCCAATTTTTTCTCAAAACCCACAAGTTGCGGAAGCTGAACATGCACAAAGTTCAGAAATTGCAGAAATTGCGGAAAAAAATGCGGAAAAGCATGAATTTGCGGGAGCCCCATTATGCGTCAATGGGAAAAATGTGCGGTATTTCGTCCGATTGCGGAAAAACCGTAAATTGCAGAAGTCCGAAAAGTAATAGCAGGATTCTCCTCAACATGCGGAACGTTTTGATGCATAACTTGCAGAAATTGCACAAAGCATGAAAGTGCTGAAAGGTGCAGAAAATCAGGAAAAATGTGCGGGAATAATAATAATAATAATAAAGAAACGGAAACCAATAATTGACTGCGGAAAATTCCGCAGTCAATCAATAAAGAAACGAAAACCAATAATTGACTGCGGAAAATTCCGCAGTCAATCAATAATAATAACTAGAAATGCAGCAATGGCTGCGCCATTGCGATTGACTGCGGAACTGCGAGAATCGAATGCATAAATTGCATAAATTGCATAAATTGGTTAATTTGCATAATCTAATGTTCATAAACTGGTGAAATTGCATAAACTGGTAAAATTGCAGAAAAACTGTAAAATGCATAAATTGGTTAATTTGCATAATCTAATTTGCATAAACCGGTAAAATGCATGAACAGTTTAAATTGCACAAACTGTTATGTTGCATAAACTGGTTAAATTGCAAAACAACAGTAAAATGCATTAATTGGTTAATTTGCATAAATTATATAAACTGCATGAACTGTTTAAATTTCATAAATCCTAAATGGCATAAATTGTTATGTTGCATAAACTGGTTAAAATGCGTAAACTGGTTAAATTCCATAAAGTGGTTAATTTGCATAAATTGTTTATATTGCATAAACTTTTTAAATTCCATAAACTGGTCAAACTGTTGAAATCGCCTAAATGCTGAAATTGCAGAAGCTGCACAAATGGCTGAAACACATGGAGTGCCAGAAATCCTATTAAAATGCATTGGCTGGATTCGCCATACACACTAATGGAGCAGAGGCCACATACACACCAATGCAAAAATTTCAAATTCCCGTAGAAAAAAACTGAAAAACTGCAGAAGGTCAATTTTTTCTCAAAACCCACAAGTTGCGGAAGCTGAACATGCACAAATTGCAGAAATTGCAGAAATTGCGGAAAAAAATGCGGAAAAGCATGAATTTGCGGGAGCCCCATTATGCGTCAATGGGAAAAATGTTCGGTATTTCGTCCGATTGCGGAAAAACCGTAAATCGCAGAAGTCCGAAAAGTAATAGCAGGATTCTCCTCAACATGCGGAACGTTTTGATGCATAACTTGCAGAAATTGCACAAAGCATGAAAGTGCTGAAAGGTGCAGAAAATCAGGAAAAGATGGAATAATAATAATAACTAGAAATGCAGCAATGGCTGCGCCATTGCGATTGACTGCGGAACTGCGGGAATCGAATGCAGAAATTGCAGAAATTGCATAAATTGGTTAATTTGCATAATCTAATGTTCATAAACTGGTAAAATTGGATAAAAACTGTAAAATGCATAAATTGGTTAATTTGCATAATCTAATTTGCATAAACCGGTAAAATGCATGAACAGTTTAAATTGCACAAACTGTTATGTTGCATAAACTGGTTAAATTGCAACAAAAATGTTAAAATGCATTAATTGGTTAATTTGCATAAATTATATGAACTGCATTAACTGTTTAAATTTCATAAATCCTAAATGGCATAAATTGTTATGTTGCATAAACTGGTTAAAATGCGTAAACTGGTTAAAATGCGTAACTGGTTAAATTCCATAAAGTGGTTAATTTGCATAAATTGTTTATATTGCATAAACTTTTTAAATTCCATAAACTGGTCAAACTGTTGAAATCGCCTAAATGCTGAAATTGCAGAAGCTGCACAAATGGCTGAAACACATGGAGTGCCAGAAATCCTATTTAAATGCATTGGCTGGATTCGCCATACACACTAATGGAGCAGAGACCACATACACACCAAAACAAAAATTTAAAATTCCCGTAGAAAAAAACTGGAAAACTGCAGAAGGCCAATTTTTTCTCAAAACCCACAAGTTGCGGAAGCTGAACATGCACAAATTGCAGAAATTGCAGAAATTGCGGAAAAAAATGCGGAAAAGCATGAATTTGCGGGAGCCCCATTATGCGTCAATGGGAAAAATGTTCGGTATTTCGTCCGATTGCGGAAAAACCGTAAATCGCAGAAGTCCGAAAAGTAATAGCAGGATTCTCCTCAACATGCGGAACGTTTTGATGCATAACTTGCAGAAATTGCACAAAGCATGAAAGTGCTGAAAGGTGCTGAAAATCAGGAAAAAGATGGAATAATAATAATAACTAGAAATGCTGCAATGGCTGCGCCATTGCGATTGACTGCGGAACTGCGGGAATCGAATGCAGAAATTGCAGAAATTTGCATAAATTGGTTAATTTGCATAATCTAATGTTCATAAACTGGTGAAATAGCATAAACTGGTAAAATTGCAGAAAAACTGTAAAATGCATAAATTGGTTAATTTGCATAATCTAATTTGCATAAACCGGTAAAATGCATGAACAGGTTAAATTGCACAAACTGTTATGTTGCATAAACTGGTTAAATTGCAAAAAAAACTGTAAAATGCATTAATTGGTTAATTTGCATAAATTATATAAACTGCATTAACTGTTTAAATTTCATAAATCCTAAATGGCATAAATTGCTATGTTGCATAAACTGGTAAAAATGCGTAAACTGGTTAAATTCCATAAAGTGGTTAATTTGCATAAATTGTTTATATTGCATAAACTTTTTAAATTCCATAAACTGGTCAAACTGTTGAAATCGCCTAAATGCTGAAATTGCAGAAGCTGCACAAATGGCTGAAACACATGGAGAGCCAGAAATCCTATTAAAATGCATTGGCTGGATTCGCCATACACACTAATGGAGCAGAGGCCACATACACACCAATGCAAACATTTCAAATTCCCGTAGAATAAAACTGGAAAACTGCAGAAGGCCATTTTTTTCTCAAAACCCACAAGTTGCGGAAGCTGAACATGCACAAGTTGCAGAAATTGCAGAAATTGCGGAAAAAAATGCGGAAAAGCATGAATTTGCGGGAGCCCCATTATGCGTCAATGGGAAAAATGTGCGGTATTTCGTCCGATTGCGGAAAAACCGTAAATCGCAGAAGTCCCAAAAGTAATAGCAGGATTCTCCTCAACATGCGGAACGTTTTGATGCATAACTTGCAGAAATTGCACAAAGCATGAAAGTGCTGAAAGGTGCTGAAAATCAGGAAAAAGATGGAATAATAATAATAATAATAATAATATTAAAGAACATGAAAACCAATAATTGACTGCGGAAGATTCCGCAGTCAATCAATAATAATATTAAAGAACATGAAAACCAATAATTGACTGCGGAAGATTCCGCAGTCAATCAATAATATTAAAGAACATGAAAACCAATAATTGACTGCGGAAGATTCCGCAGTCAATCAATAATATTAAAGAACATGAAAACCAATAATTGACTGCGGAAGATTCCGCAGTCAATCAATGATTGACTGCGGAAGATTCCGCAGTCAATCAAATATAACACCGTTAAATGAAATTGCAAAAGCCCTACATACACTGCCTTTCAACGTTTCTTAAAGTATCTCGCGGTGCAGATGAACTTTAAGCACCGCCCGCCCGGACACTGCTGCTATTGTAAACCCGTGCGGAAGTGTCTCCTACTCGGTTAGACTCCCCCTTCTGCTGCTCCTCCGGTCCACAGTTGACTCGTAGCGGTTGCAGGACACATGAAATCCCGGGACAGGAGCACGGATTTGTTTGCTCCGCACAGAACCTCCGCTACCTCTGCCAGCACCGAGGCCATGTGAGATGTTCTGCGGGAAACCAGCGTCCCAGGTCGGCCACAGCATGTCGGTGCGCGGCGCAGTGAGTTAGCCGCCTTTAGCTCTTTCCTGGAGCTGCTCTAATCCCCGGGGACTGATTTAGTAAACCTGCCTCACTCCTTCAACAACTTTTAACGTCTTTTAAATAGCACATTATTAATTTTATACTAGCTAAAGGCTACAAACATTATCAGCTAAGTGCTAGCAGCAGTTATTAGCTTCCCCAATTTTGAGTAAGTTTTGAACGTGAAACAATCTCGATCGCAGCTTTTATAACTCAAATAACGGCATTTTCAGCTTTGTCATCCACTCCAGAGATATGGACTATTTTGTAAAAGCCTTTGATGACAATTTCGACGCGTTTAATAATTGTTTTGAAGACCTAAACATGTAATTGTGAACATTATCATTACGTCCCGTTGCTTTGTTCGGTTTGACACCTTTTCTAAAACCCTTGATCCTCTGGGTTTTGTTTTCTCTGCACCTTGAGTTAACTTTCTGTTGGTTTAAAAGCGAATTTTATCTTGGAATTTGCTAAAACGTCCTTCCATTTCAGTGGTGTGCTGTTATGTTATCGCAGGTATTTGAGCTGAACCAAATTAGCCACAGATTAAACTTCTGAAACTCTTGAAGTTGTGCCACTATTCTTTTCCTCCTGAGAACGTTTAGAAAGAATTGACACACAGAGATTATTCCTGCAGTTACTGATTTGACAGCTGTTAACAATCAAGGAAAGGAGCTAAAATGTGAAGAGGCGTGAACAGAAAGATAAATATGGGCCATGTTTCCCCTTGTGCCATTTTTATAACACAAACCTCTATGGTACTCATTTCTGAAAAAAAGGTACTGTAGGTCGACGCTAAACCAAATTCACTTTATTCATTCAGCACATCTTGACTGATTCTAAAGAACTGCACTAAAAAGACGACAATTTTATTCAAAAGAACAAATGCTCCATATAACTTTACTTGTCCACATTACAATGTTGTAAACATCAAATAGAAGAAATACCATAAAAGAGCAATAACAGCAAAAAAAAATCTATCAAAATCAAATTTGCGACCAATCCATAGAAATCATACAAACGCCTTGAGCTCAGAGTCTGTTCCTAAAAATATATGTCCTTTAGCCAACGGCTTTACGGACCTGTTTGAATTGAGCGTTCTCTCGCTGTACAAATGAAGTGGAGAAGCCAGTCACTATATTAAAGTGTGGCATGTCCGTTTCATGTAGGGATGCGTGACTGGGCGTTTTTTTCTTTTTTTTTTTTTCTTTTACTGATAGTTTTTTTTTAAATTCATTTATAGATGATAATCTTTAGAGACGGGGAACTCCCGACCACAGCTCTAAACCTGGGCTAATGCGGCAGATAATTGGTGTAAAACATTAGGTCTGGCCTATATTGACAAAAATGTCTATCTAAATATTTTTGGAAATTTCTCTAACGATGATGAAGCAATATTTTTGCAAACATTAGAAATATGTAAAAATGTGCTGCAAACATCTGAATTTACTTTGCCTTGTCGCTCAAAAAGATGATTGTCCTGAACAGACTACAAAAGGGCAGAAAAAATCCACGTTTCCTTCCGCCGCTGTATCAAAAATGGAAAAGAAAAAAAGAAATGGGGCAGACGCACATTAAGGTCCGCACACACAACACGATTTTTATGCCTGATTTTGATACAATTCTCAGTCGCGCCGAGTCTTCCCGAGTCGTGTTTAGTCGAAGGCAGTCACACAGAGTCGTGTCGCGTAGTGTGTGGGGGGGGGGGTCACGACTGGACTGGCGTTCGAATTGTGTAGTGTGGGCAGCAGTGAAACGCAACTGGACTACAGTCGCAGACAGGTCTCCAACTCAAAGAAACCTTATGATCTCTTCCTTAAATACAACAGCACAGCCTTGTGGACCAGTAAGCACTCTCTTACTTTTTTAGTATTTCTAAAAATAGGGACATTTCTCCGGTGCATTTCTCCGTGCGCTAAAGTTAGCTAAACCTACAGGTGCCACAATGACAATCAGCTACAACCAGTTATAAGGGCCGTGAAAAAAATACACAGTTACTGTTATCTAAAAGGGAGGCAAAAACACGTGAGACTGTAGGCTTGAAAAGTTCGCCGCTGCAGTTAAAGTTACAGCTCCAGTTTGTGTAACGTTATGTGACAGTAGCTACGATGTTAGCATGCTAAGGTGTTAGCCTAGCTATAGGCTCTTGCCTTACCTTAGAGCAGACGTTTGCTTGTTTATTTTGAAGAGATTAAGCTGGGCGTAGGCCGTCCACATTGTTTGATCCATTGTAGGCAGTGCTCGGGTTGTATTTTCGCTTTGAGAAGGGAAATAACTGGACTCAGTTGCGACAGCGCTTCTGTCAGTCTCCCCCAGGGGAAATTGAAGCTACTAAGGTAGCTCACCACCAAGTATGGAGTGAATGTAAAATGCTCTCATGTAAAGCGCTTTGTGACTATGTCTGTGAAAGGCGCTATATAAATGAAGATCTTCTTCTTCTTCTTCTTCTTCTCCCCCAGACACACTCTTGTGGTACCTAGTGTCTGATTTACAGACTCCATAGGCAGATCGCTTCACCATTTTGCTTCTTCTTCTTTGTCTGGTGGGTTTTTGGTGGTTACCAGTAAAAAAAAAGTGCATCTGCCTAGTGCTCATTGCTGGTATGTCCCATTGTTTTGCATTGGAGATCTGCGGCATGACGGACCTAGCTTCATAGTAACGGTTGCTAGGATGTCTGATTGGACAATTACCGTTTTGGGGCGTGGTTTTGCAAAAGGTCAATTAAGGCTCTTTTCCACATGCAGGCGCGTGTCAGCCGAATGGCTCTTTCACCCGCTTTGTCGAGCTTTTCCATAACAAAGGCCAGTGCCAAACCAGTCTGACCAGATATAGGTTATGGGACCGACCTCTGGCTGTGGCCAAAGCGCGCTAACCCGTGTCTGATGTGACGTGAACCAACTCTGGCCTCTGATTGGCAACGACAGAGTGGACAGCCCTCACTATTGACACGCAGGTCTTACTGATTTAATATTTCACAACATAATACTGCTGTACTAAAAGGGGATTTTGCCGATAATAGCATTTAGCCACTGTTAGCGCAGCTTTAGCTGGTGTTGGCATAACATTTGAATTTAGCTTACCTTCATAGTTGTATTTAGTGGTTTCTTTTCTGTTTTAATACAGCTTGGCTCCTCTGAATGATTCCATAACTCCCACCAGAAGGCAGCATTTGTCCACATTGGTTCTCTTCGTGGCTCTAAAAACAACAAATGCATGTGTGTGTGTGTGGTGGAAACATAAAGGTCTGCGGGCTAGTGTCAATACGTGCACGTAGATCGTGGCGTGCGCGGCCGGTTCGGGCTATGTGGAACGACGGCTTTAGAGCTGCTCAAATTTTTCAATTGCAATTCTCGGACACAGCCTACAGCATTTCATATTTGGACTGAGAGAAAGATCATAGATTCCAAAGCTTCCAAACAAGGGTTTGGTTAAAATTGATTTCTTCTTCCTTCAACTAACACTATGTTGTTCTCTGTCCTGTCCTGTCATGAGTGAGTAATTTACACATTGTTCTCTTGTCTAAAGCGGGGCCGAGCCACAGTGACCCACGCCGTCATCGTCATCTTCCTGGAGTTCTTCGCTTGGGGCCTCCTCACCACGCCCATGCTCACGGTGAGACCTCGGAAAACGTTTAACAACGTAACATTCATTTTAACACGCCATCTTTTGTACGTCAGGTTCTGCATGAGACGTTCCAGCAGCACGAGTTCCTCATGAACGGACTGATCCAAGGAGTGAAGGTCAGTGCCGGAGAAAGGCCAATCTCCTGTCTAGTCTGAGTAAAACCCATGTAAACCCAAGACGTTTGGGCTGCGTCTGAAACTATCAAATATGTAGCTCTTATGTCCTGATCCTAGCTCCTGATCCTTAACCTTTCATGGGGTCAACTGTCTCTATGCAGTTAGTGAACTCGAGCTTCAGCAGCATTTGCCCAATTCGAACGTCCTCACCCAGGGCGGAAAACACAGGACAAGTGACACGCTCTGTTTCAGATAAAACTACATTACCCATATAGTATTAGATTTAGTATCTAAACCGTGCCAGACACTTTAAACATTAAACAGAAAGTGATTCTACTGTAGTTAGAATGTCCACCCGCGCATGTCACATCCGCGTCGTTTTGCTTTTCCGAGCCTTTAGTTCGTAAATGAAAGAGAAAGTAACGAGGTGCGAGTGTGGATCTGCAGGCGTGAATCTGCAGCTGCTCCAGTCTGCAGGTTTGAACACCGAAGCGGTGGTTCCAAGCGACTGACCTTTAAAAATGTCAAAGTTTTCTTTCTTTTTAAGTTCCAATCAATATATAGTACACATTATTAGAGAACTATTGCCTAAATATTCCCATGAGTCCTATAAGCAGTCTACAGGAAGAAGGTCTATATCTAAATTTCAGCCTATAAAAAAAAAAAAATATATATATCACGAGATAATTTCACATTGTGACGAGAAATCTCGTGTCAATTTGACCTTGCGAGATCTCGTGCCAGGAGATCTCGGCCCATCCCTACCTTCCACACCTTCATCACAGAAATAAAAAATGCTGTGGTAAAATATTCCACCAAATCCTGTCCTTTGGTTCTTCCTCAGAGAAAGATGCCGCATTAACACACACTGAGGTCTGCTCCTTCTCTACGCCATGTAAATAAGCCATGTGGCTTTACGTTTCCTCTAAATGAAAGCAAAATGATTGGCGGTGTGGTGGCTTATGTGATGGGACATGGCTCCTAATCGTTGGTAAGTTGGCACCGGAGGTCCTATGCTAAAGTAGATGATGTTAGCTTTGAGGCACCTTTCCCTAACTCCTTCCTGACAGGCCAATTCGTTCAGGGGAGTTCTGGGTAAAATTGACTGAAACAAAGATCCGGCTCTTTTCACAACTGAGATCCCATTTGACCCATTCACCTTAAGAGCCGTTCAAAAGAGCCGCTTGCTCATGAACGTCTGGATAAAATAATGATTTTGTTTTGTTTCCTCAGGGCTTCCTGTCGTTCCTCTCGGCGCCTCTGATTGGTGCTCTCTCTGATGTCTGGGGCAGGAAGTCCTTCCTCCTGATGACTGTCTTCTTCACCTGTGCCCCCATCCCCTTCATGAGGCTCAGCCCCTGGTACGTCGAGTCCACCACTCACCCACAATCTTTACTGACATATTCAGATTAGGAAAGATTTAATGAAACAATTTTCTTCCGTTTTAGCTGAACCTAAGTGGGGCTGAACGATTAATTTCATTTGCAATTATATCGCGATATTACACTACGCAATTTCGTAATCGCAGGGTACGTGATTTTAGAAGTGAATGGAGCAGCGAGATATGGCAGCAAAGTCCGCTCCGCTGCGTGCTTTTGTTTACGTTTCAGTAGGGATGGGTACCGAACCCCGGTATCATAACGGCCCCGGGGCTCACGTGTGCCGGTCCACCCGGACCGATAAGCTCCAGCCTTAACGGTCTTCTTAACGGGGCTGCTGCGCTCAAATAATCACTCCGCCCTCATGGATGTGTTCGCTGCATCGGATCTGTTCATCCCTGCTACCCCACACGAGAGTGCAGGGTGTCCACCCATCCCTGCGCTCTGCCACTGCCCTGTCTCCCCTCTGCAGCCGTGTGCAGCGAGACAGGTGCGCGCGTGGTGTTACGTGGTGTTACGAGCTGCTACCGCTAACCCGCGGTAAAAAAAAGTTAAACGTAACGACTTCGTATTGAACAGACAGACGAGCAACTCGCACTTTTCTTCTTTCACAAATACCCAAACTAAAGAGTTTCGGGTGAAGTCTATTTTTCCACAAACGGCGTACAGAGTGGCATGTACGTGCACATGCGTGCGCGCTCCCACGTGCACGTCAGCGCGAGCCAGTGTCGACCCCACTGGACACAAGCTGAGAGGCAGAAAACAGTTCATTATTTTACTGCACTAAGTTTTCATTTGGACTCAGTCCCCAGAGCTACAGCCAAATGGTAAATGGTCTCAACTTATATAGCGCTTTTCCACCTTCATTAGGCACTCAAAGCGCTTTACAGCAAGGATCCACACACCCATTCACACTCTCATTCATACACCAGTGTACGGAGACACTCGAGGCAAGGAGGGTGAAGTGTCTTGCCCAAGGACACAACGACAATGTGCAGCTTCAGGAGGCGGGATTCGAACCCCCGACCTTCCGACCATGAGACGACCCGCTCTACCATCTGTGCCACCGTCGCCCAAATCTAACCAACAGCCTTGATTTACTAGATAATAATAATGATTTTTTTTTAAATAGCAACGTAAGTGAAGTATTTTAACTCCCATATATTAAGTGTATGCGCAAAGTGGAAATGAAATGTAGAGTAATAAATAAATAATATAGACCAAGGATTAATGCCTACGTATACGGTAGTCTCAATCTACCTATATATATTTTTCTATGAAAGTACCGATAAGAGTACCGTTAAAGTACCGGATCGATAAGGAGTATCGATAAGAGTAGTAGTATCGATAAATCCTTAACGATACCCATCCCTACGTCTCAGTCTAGTTAAGGTGCGCGGTAGATTGTGGATGTGCAGTGAAAATATCTGTTTATCATGCAGCCACCGCAAAGGACTATTGCTTTCTTCTCCGTTAGCATTGCGTTAGCCGTAGCGCTCATCACGCCATTCTCTCGCTGCTACTACACGTTCTGATGATCCCTCACCTCCGGATTCTTACGTCTCTGCCTCCAGAGAGATATAGGTGAGCCTGTGTTGCTTGTAAAGAGTCGTTTGTAGCTCAGTTTAGGAGGCTTATGTTTGGGAATGTTGTGGATAAAGAACTTGTCTCAAAAGCATAATGATGGTTCATGACCGTATCCGCGGAGGCGATGTGCCTCTACCTTTGCATCTACCGCATATATGCGCTCCCGTAGGTAGTACAGACGCAAGCTATAAACACTAAACTGCTGTATGAAAAGTGTTGGAAACTACGATCCGAGGCAGGAGTCTGTGTCATGTCTTATTTTGCTGAGTAAATGTGCTGTTTAGTGCTGAAATGTCACTAAATGGCTGTGAGTCAAAGAGAAAGTAAAGTGTCTGTGTTTGGCACCTCATGTCGCCGTCTCCTTGCGTCAATGTTCTTCACTTTCTTCATATTGTCCAAAGTTACATCCCAAAACCAAAATGCTGCTCCTAATTCCGCTGTGTTTTGGCGTGTGCTCCATCTGCCCTCTCCATGTCAATCAATAACGCCAACTGAAGCAACTACGAGTCGCAGCTCAGACAGGGATTTGATTGGCCGAAATAATAAATCGTTTATTTTGTATTAATTGGGATTTTGATTTCCTACAACGTTTCCAACTAGTTAAAGCAGACGTTTGTTCTTACTTTTCCTGCACTTTATTATGGGTGATGTTAGTGCTGGGCGATATGGAAAAAACTTATATCACGATATGGATTATTTTATATCACGATAACGATACATATCACGATATACCACAATAAAGTCAGTGTTCAGTTATTCTTTGAAAAGTTTGACAAAAATATCATTGCTTACTTTTTTTCAACTTTATTTTGAAGCAGTGGTTTTGCTATGGATAATTTATATAGCATATATTGTCAATGTCAGGAAAAATGTGAGACTGCAGGATAAATGGGCTAAACATGATCTGACCAGAGTCAACACGAATTTAACAACAGAAATGTGTAAACTCGTGCGTAGAGAACGACTTACTCAGAGCATCATCTGCTCCTCAATATCAAGGCTCATATTACACTAAAACAAATGTAAATTGGAGCTTATTACCGCCATTTTCTCAACTTTAATGTAATGTTTAAGAAACAGTGGGCGAGCAGTTTGTATTGTACGTCTTTAGCTGCTCTACGCGCTGCCCGATCAGTCTCTTACCTCCTGCACCACGCCTCTCCTCTCTTCTCTCTCGTGTGTTTAATCCAGATCCACGCGCTAAAAAGATCCATCACTAAAAAGCTGTTTAGTTGCCGTGCGTAAAGCAGAGTGAAACCACGCGGTGTTTAACAGGGAGAGAGAGCCCCGCGTGTACGTCCATTAGATGTCGCCGTTGCTACAGCAGGTGTGGCGGCGGACAGAGATATCGTAAAGCAGTGGTGTCGCAAAACCACAAGGCAGAGTTTCTTTGCGAAAAAGTTATTTTTTATTCTTGTTTATAATCACTTAATATAAACTTAGAGGATGCATAGTGACAAGACGACACTAATACATTCTTGTGGCCTATTTAATGAAATATTTGCTTTAATAATTGATTAAATTAGGTTAGAAACGATAGAAACGATAGAAGAGAAATGGCACGATAGGCACTTTTCTATCGTCCCCACGATATGTATCGTCATATCGCCCAGCACTAGGTGATGTTACTGACTGGATCAGTGAGTTTTATTTTAAAAAAAATTATATATAATTTATCTTATTTATAGACTCTACTAAGTTCAGACAGTTTTTAAGAAGTGCAGTCCACATGTTCACAAAATTTGAATAGGTCAAGCAACAAGTTTGTTTTATTGTTGCAATTTTCACTTCAAATTAATCTAATATTGTTTATTATGAAACAGACTGATTTATTGCTTGTGTTAGGTAGGGGGTGGGCGATATTGACAAAAATGAATATCTCGATATTTTTTTTCCATATCTCTATCGATATTCAGACGATATTTTTGCAATCCTTCACAGAAATGTGTGCAAACTGGCAAAGAAGGTTCAGTTGGTCTTTTGACTTGCTGTATCTGACCTATTATTGTATAGAATTACTAGTACATAAAGATATGACACATTATTGATTTAAACTTTAGGGCAGGGGAACAAAAATGTATATCACGGTATGAAAAAGAAATATCACAATAACGATGTATTTGGCGATATAATTTACACCTGACAAAATACTTCAAAATCAAAGCCTTTAGACAATAGGGCAAATTCATTTAAAGCTATTTTATTCTATTTATTCATCTAAAGCTCTACCTTCATCTGGAAGAACCATACTGTCAATGGGAAGAACACGGAAGATAAGATAAAATAATTTTGCTACAATATCTACAACTTCATCTCCATCACAGTGAAATGCTCCTGTAAGTTCACCTGCCTCTGGCCAGTTTCCTTGTGTTTTATTGTAAGGAGACTGGGGATAGATCTGTGAGTATTAACGCGTTTTTCAAAGGATCCAGTTTTTCCCTATTTCTCCTTTTCGCGTCTCTCCTGATGCACGGGGGGGGGGCCGGGGGGCAGACGCACAGACACACAGGAGGGAAAGAGACAGAGAGGGAGACACGTTTGTCCTGGAACTTACGTGATCTGAAGAAAACAGGTGAGGAGGATATTATTAGCCTTTAACCGCGTTTGCATTGTGGTTTTCTTCATCACGTTGTTAGTTAGCGCGAGGCTAAAAGTTAGGAAAGTTAGCTAGCTAGCAAGCCAGTGCTACAACTTGTCCTGAGCCCTTTCCTCGCAAATAGCGACTCAAGTGACAAACTTCATTCATATCATTAGATTCTTCATCTCTGTAATCGCTCCACGCTGCCATGTTGTTGTTTTGAATGTGTTACGCAGCGGAGGGGGCGGCTGGCGCGCTACGGCCACAAGGACAACGCGACAAATTCCGAATAAAAAAAACAAACATGTTTGGGGGGTCGGATTGTACAAATTATGAAATATCTCGATATCCAATTTTGCATATCGTCCAGACAACAATTTCGATAATATCGTCTAAACGATATATCTCCCACCTCTAGTGTTAGGTGAAAAATACACGAGAAGATGACCTTGCAACAATAATCGCATATTTAATCGCAATCGCAATATTAAAGAAAAAAATCGCAATTAGATTATTTTACGAAATCGTTCAGCCCTAAACCTAAGTGCAGGACTGCAAACTTGTCACAATTTTGATCCGCTGTGCTAAAAGGGGATTTTGCCAATATTAGCATTTAGCTGCTGTTAGCGCAGCTTTAGCTGGTGTTAGCATAACATTTGCATGTAGCTTACCTTCATAGTTCGTAGCTTACCTTCATAGTTCGTAGTTTAGCAGTTTCTTTTCTGTTTTAATACAGCTTGACACCTCTGAATGATTCCATAACTCCCACCAGAATGCAGCATTTGTTCACTTCTGTTCTCATCGAGGCTTACAAAATTTTTAATGATGATCTGTACAGCGTGCTCCTCTGTGGGGGCTCCGCCCACAACAAATGCGGGTGTGTGTGTGGTGGAAACAGAAAGGTCTGCGGGGTAGTGTCGATACGTGCACGTACAGTAGATCGTGGTAAGTGTGGCCGGGTCGAGCTATGTGGAACGACGGCTAAATAGGCCATTTTGGCGCCACAACAGGCCTGCTCCAGCCCTGCTCCAGCCACAACAGGTGAACGCAGTAATGTTTTGCCCACTCTCCCCCGCGGCTGTATAATTTATCTATAAAATTGTACACACAGGTCTGCATAACATTGTATGCTTATTAACATTAAAGAAAACCAAATATAGATCAACTTACAACAAAGAATAACTTTATTAACATTGTTTTTTTCCCGGTAGTAACAGAAAAGATTTAAAGTGCATCAATTTGCCTGAAGTAATTGGCAAATTTGATTGTGAAAAATAAAATAAATAGATACATTTTAATTGATCAGCAACATTAGGTCAGGAGCACAATATATAAAACAAAAATGAATAAAACAATTTGTGCTGATTGTTTCAAAAATCAAAATGAGGAGGTCAGTATTAATGGCTAGAATGAGCACGTTTTGCACTGCCAGCTCCTTCTCAATGATTAGCTGGGACGTGTACTTGGTCTTCAGTGCAGCAACGGCAGAGAAGCCAATCTCACAAAGATGAGATGTTGCAAAAGGTAGAAGCATGCACAGAGAGGATACTGCCTTTCTATACACCCAGCCAGAATTCACCCAGTGTCTTAGGGTTGGGCGATGTCCCTTTAATTGGCAGTTGACGATGTTTACAGTGAATCATTGTGATGGACGATGATATCGGGGATGTGTAAACTTCTTCAATCCAACCTGCTCGTCACCTGGCACATCGCTGAAAGCAAATCATCACCGCTCTCGCATAATACAAAACGTAAAGTCACATACGCAATGTCAAACACGTCTTCAAAGGTCCTGGCAAAGAGGTTTGCAGCTTGTAGCGCGATCTATGGCGCTGTCCACACAGCACAGAGTGAGGAGAGTGAAGGTGCAGAGTGAAGATAGCCTGGTGAGACCAGAATGATTCCCCTCTATATTTTTTTATACAGAGGGGGATCAGTCTGGACACCCCGCCCCCGTTGGCGGTATCCGCAAAATCAAACCGTTCCCGTGCAATCAGATTTATTTATTTGCGTCACGTGTGTTGTCGTCACTCACGAGACGCGGAGGTTCCCTCAATAACAATCTACGAACGGCGCACGAGATAAAGAGCATGTCTCCAATTGACGGTAAATGACAAAAAACACATCGACCTAAAACCGCTTAAAACACCACACTACACGTGTACTTATTATTATTATTATTATTATTATAATAATAATAATAATCTCTTGGATTTGTATAGCGCTTTTCAAGATTCCCAGAGCGCTTCACAGCTCATTATTCATTCACTCCATACTTGGTGGTGGTAAGCTACTGTTGTAGCCAGTCTGCGCCATCGGCCCCTCCGACCACCACCTACCACTCACTCACTCATTACATTCGCTAGGCTTCCTGGTGTTACCAAACGGTCTCCCATCCAAGTACTAACCAGGCCCTTCCCTGCTTAGCTTCCAAGATCTGAAGGGATTGGGCATAGCAAAGGCGGTATGACCGCCTTAATTATGAATCAAGTCAGCATGAGTGAAGCCGCTCACCTCCCTGTCCACTGCTGGACTCCACAGAGACAAGCTTCTCGTTAAAGACATTGCTGCCTCTGCTCATCAAAAGTCCATAGTCCAAAACACTGTCTCTCTTCCTTCTTAAAATGATTTGGTTATTGATGTGGATGGGTGTTGGATGGGTGTTGTCGCGGTCGGGAGGCCTTTAGTGAATTTCACCAGCCGTCTTCTCTGCACCAAATACACAGCTTCCACGCTTCCAGCGATGTTAGCTGATGGAGACGCGCGGTGTGCCCGAAGGGGAGGGGCTGTGTGTGTAGGCTATGTGGGAGAGACGCGTGAGTGAGAGTTACGGAAGAATAGCTTGCCGCCGCATTTTAAACCCCCTTCCCCACAGTCAAATTGACCGCTGCGGTGGTTCTATACGTTGCATGTTTTAAATGGCGTTTTAAAAAAAAAAGACGAAACGAAAAGAAAAAATGAAACGCATTATGTGGCGGGCGGTGTTGATTCTGTGGCGGTGCGCCATAGATAGTCTATGTGTGGGAAATGTTCGTTTTCTGATGCATGTGCACGACGAGAGGAGTGCGTTAGTGTATGTTTGAGAGGAGGCGAGCGCTTCGTGCTTGTTTTGTGCCCTCCGCGCACTTTGATACCATTACAAGAGCCCCTTCGCCAGCCCTGATGGTGCTCAGGCCTAATTATATAACTAATTTATACACAATGCATTATGAGATTAAATTACTAACATTAACATAAATACTGCCTATTGCTTACATTTATGGTTAACTTTTTAAAAACTTCTATTAAGACTTATACATGATGTAAATATGTTAAAATATAGCACTTTTTTACTCTTGCACAGATTTGTCCAAAGCATAAAAGTGCATCACTATAGGTGACCCAATCATCATGAATTTATGAATGAACTAAGGATTAGCTAATGATGAGTTAATTACAGCAGTAAATGGTATATTAAGGTATATCTTGCAAACTAATTTTCTTAAAAATCATGATGAATCGTGATATTCATGCATAAACTTCATAATTATGATTAGTTAATATTTTTGTTAAAAATTGTAATGTTTTAATGAATCATGATTCTAAGATCATGATATATTAAGATTTTCTCATGAATTCATAACAGTAGTTAATGAATTCATGCATGAATACATCATGAAATCATGCATTATTTCATGTTATTCATGCCTGACTTCATGTAAACCTTATCATACAGTGTTACCCTACAGTTTTCAAAGAAATGAACTTGCGGATCAAATAATAAAAGTGCTTGTATATCGCTTTCATAAACTGTCACCAACACAAGCTTGATTGTAAGCAGCTGCTTTGGATCAAAATATCTGCAAAATGTGAATGATGTTCCAGTCCCAGTCTCCTCCAAACTGTGGACAGAGGCTCCAGGACGAAGAGATCAGAAAGACCATACCCTTCAGCAACATGGAAACACAGGAAAACATGGACCTGAGCAAAACCAACGTGATTTTTGGATTCAGCATCAACACTGTCCTAAGTTAGCTCAAAACTTAGACTCCACATTGTGAAGGCTAGTGTAAAATGTTGGAAATGCCTGATGAAAGTGGCCTTTATGGAGTCGTCGGCCTCAAACTGAGCTTCACATGATCCGCATGTGACTAAGTGGAGAGTTGCAGCTTTAACCATTTCTGCTGCTGGCAATGTATTCAATGTATTCAAACAGAATTAACCCTTACAGAACCCTAATGAACCCCCGATTAAAAACTGCAAACAAGTGACTAAATATTGGCTAAAACTAAATTGAAATATGTTGTCAGAATGACCCTTGGGCCTTGTCCTTGAACTCATGAATTTCTTTAGATGTCTAGTTTTAATGCATTAATGCTGGTGTGGTTTTATCCAGGTGGTACTTCGCCCTGATCTCTGTCTCTGGCGCCTTCTCGGTCACGTTCTCCGTGATCTTCGCCTATGTGGCTGACATTACAGAGGAGCACGAGAGGAGCACCGCGTACGGCCTGGTCAGTGCCTCACATGACACAGTCACATGATGTGGTGTGTGGAGGGATTAGCCCCTAGACTCCACTCTGTGAGGGGTTTGGACAGAGCTGTGATGTTAAACTCATCCAAGAGCTTTCGGGCCGGGATAAAAAATTGTACGTGGTTGTGATGTTCGTACTGTATCGGAAGCATTGTTTTGCAAGTTGTTGGCTTCAAATGCTACAATTATAAAACTGTTTTAGTTTGAATGTAATATGTCCATATTGGCCTTTATTTGACCAAAATCACCTTATCATTTAAAAATTAAAAGCTAAATCCAAAGCTGCTTACATGTTTATAGAAAAGTCTGTATTAGGGCTAGGCAATTTTGGAAAAAAAATAATCACCATTATTTTCCCCATATTGATCAATCTCAATTTTCGATTAGATTTTTTCTTTTAAAGAAAAATACGATAAATGTGGTCTTTCCTGGACTAGCAAGTAAACTGATTCTGCGGCTGCACTGGAAATTGCATCTAGAAAAAACAAGCTCCACACTTCTAGCCTCACACTACAACATCCCCTCACCTGCCCACGCAACACACAAAACAACACAAAAGAGTGTTTGTAGAATGTCAGAAACAGACAGTGAGAGTTAGCGCATGGTTTGTGTTCAGTTCAGAGCATCACAAAGCCACGACTTACAAAGTGAAGCACTAACAACTTACTATGTACACATAGAGAAATACTAGTGAACAGCGCATTTATAAGTATAAAAGACGATTAAACTTACAATTCACAGTTAGAAGTCCAGCTAATCCACGGCTGCAGCCTCAAAAATAGTCCACATGGTCCAAATAGCAATTGATAGTTTTTCTCTTCGAAGGTAAACTTTTCATCCCCGTGCGCGTGTCCTGATCCTCTGACGACTCCTCGTGTGTTTCTGTTCTCGATTAGATGAGTTAGCGCGACTTTGTAGCTGATTTTACACTTAAAATCAACAGGTCCTCTCCTCTTGCTGCCACATGTGCCATCCTGTGCTTCCTGTTTGTTTGGGCCGAGTGCTTCCCTGGGCTTGATCTGACTGGCCAATTCTTCTGCTGATTAAAACACACCATGCGATTATCGAGCTCGACCTTTATTAAATAATTGCCCTGCCCTAGTTTGTAACAGACGCTGTTCGGTGAAACTAATGTGCGACAGGTCACAATTTATTATTCTTACAAAGAATTTAAATATATTATTTATCCACTAAATAGCACATTTAAACAACAAAACGTTTCCAAAGTGCTGAACAATGAGATGATAAATAATAATAATAATAAATAATGCCTTACACTTGTAATGCCCTACAAGCCTGTAAAGCGCAAGTTTCTCAAAGCGCTACACTGTCGTCATTATTCAGTCACACCATACTTAAAACAAAAACCAATACATTACAAAAATGCTCCACCACAATATGGGTACTTTTGTTGCTATTCAGAGCCGTTTGGGTGCACAGTCACTGCTGTATGATGTAATGCAAAGAAACGTTTTAAATAAGATAAACAAACAACTAGTATTAAGAATTTATAAAAAGTGTATACCTTGCATTAGACACAATTTCTGCTAAAACACACATCTTTAATATTTTTTCTTTTCCTCGGTTTGACACGGTTTCTTCTGCGGCAGGTATCGGCGACCTTTGCAGCCTCCCTCGTGACCTCCCCTGCCATCGGGGCGTTCTTGTCCCATCGCTTCGGGGACAGCCTGGTTGTCCTGGTCGCCACAGTGATCGCGGTCCTGGACATCGCCTTTGTGTTCTTCCTGGTGCCGGAGTCTCTCCCCGACAAGATCCGCGCCTCGGGCTTCTCCTGGCAGCAGGCCGACCCCTTCCACGTGAGTCTCTTTACCAATGGGCTGACCCCTTCCACGTGAGTCACTTTACCAATGGGCTGATCCCTTCCACGTGAGTCACTTTACCAATGGCCGACCCCTTCCACGTGAGTCACTTTACCAATGGGCCGACCCCTTCCACGTGAGTCACTTTACCAATGGGCCGACCCCTTCCACGTGAGTCACTTTACCAATGGGCCGACCCCTTCCACGTGAGTCTCTTTACCAATGGGCCGACCCCTTCCACGTGAGTCACTTTACCAATGGGCCGACCCCTTCCACGTGAGTCACTTTACCAATGGGCCGACCCCTTCCACGTGAGCCACTTTACCAATGGGCCGACCCCTTCCACGTGAGCCACTTTACCAATGGGCCGACCCCTTCCACGTGAGTCACTTTACCAATGGGCCGACCCCTTCCACGTGAGTCACTTTACCAATGGGCCGACCCCTTCCACGTGAGTCACTTTACCAATGGGCCGACCCCTTCCACGTGAGCCACTTTACCAATGGGCCGACCCCTTCCACGTGAGCCACTTTACCAATGGGCCGACCCCTTCCACGTGAGTCACTTTACCAATGGGCCGACCCCTTCCACGTGAGTCTCTTTACCAATGGGCCGACCCCTTCCACGTGAGTCTGGGTCCTGGTCCCACTTTACGTGCCGACCCCCTTCAATGTAGGGGTGGGTGATATGACAATATTGACTGTCTTACGGTCTCCAGAGCTGATGATATGTAATTTTTTGGGGATCGTTTTATCGCGATTCAAAGCACTTCTGCACAGACCGCTATTTCTCCTGCTAGTGTCAATGAAGGAAATCCAAGCCCCAAATGTTCTGCAGGTCATGAGGCTAATGAGAGTTACTCATTTGGCCACGAGCCACTCCTCTACTCAATTCAGAGCTTTTAAACCCGGCGTTTGTCTCTAATTCAGCAGGACATAACTCCCTGGCCCACGGGGGAGTTCCTTATTTGTTAAGTAGCCCGGTGCTAACTAAATGCTTTCTTAGTCTTCTTCACAATAAAAGCCCTGGATTATAACACCGTAAGCAGGGTGCGATTTGCTGGGGGGCATGGGGATTTTCCCCCTTCTGGTTTTCTTGTCCCCGTCTCTGTTTCTTTTATCCCTATCCCTACTTCTGCTGTATTATTGTATTAAACGTAAGGGGGGATACAATTGTAAAACTGGCTGTGTGTTCAAGGTCCGTGTACCTGCTGGCCAATTGATTTCATTTTACACGCGGGTGATCTCTGCTTTAGCGGGCTTTGATGCGCCCGGGGTCTATACTCTACAGATGACTGCTGCAGAGAGCGAGGGTCTGCGGAGTCAGAAACACTCGTGGATCGCATGTCTCGTCACCAGCAACTTTGCAAATAGGTGTTTTTCTTTTCTTTTTTTTATTATGAATGTCTGAAAGCTGACGTGCTCCCGGGATGGCACAGGCCCGGGGGACTACATTGTGAGAGTGGACTTTTTAAGTGTAGCCTGTAAGGCTGCATGTGTCATTTCTGATGGATGAATATGCACAGGGAACTGTTATGTATCCTGACTGACTTTATGATCAGTTAAATCTATTTTGCACACATACAGAAATGAGCTTGAAATGAACAGGACTGGCGTGTTTTATCCCCTGGCGCTCTCTCTCCCTCTGTGTAGAGCGCTGCAGGAGAGGGGCAGAGAAGTCGCGCACAGACGCACATGCTGTGGAAAATGGGGCTTCACAAAAGCGTTCTCTGGACCACAAACGGCAAAACGCTGCTTATTTTATGTAAAAAATTACATAAAATAAGTCTATCATAAGTCTATCATCCTTAAAACGCTGTAAGGATGGTAGACTGAATCGTGGCTGAACTATGAATGCGCTCATGGCGGCAATGAGTGGAGGCAACCGCCCCAACCCGGCCCGCGATCAAAGGAGAATTTTATGACCGGACTGCGGGTTCCTCCGCGGTCTCTGCAGGCTGCCCGCGGAGGAACCCGCGCAACCCGTGTGTTAATGCCCCCAGCCATGTGTGACACCCAGCGCGTTTTACAACAGTTTACGACAGTTTGACAAACAGGAGGAACCTTTACGCACGGTTGTGAGAAGTGCCAGCCGTGCGCATACATGTGCATGTTGTGTCCAGCTCTGTCCCTCAAAAAAAGAAAGACACCTGTGGCCCTGGTCACACTACGCTGGTTACTTAAAGTTTGATCATCAAGAGTTTTCCAAAACGGCCCAACTCCCTGAGCAACACGCGCTCTGGAGGGGTCGCCCCCTACTGTGAGCTGTTGTCATGGCGACGTGAAAACAGGAAGTGACCTCCCTCTCTCCTTGTGCAGCTGAGTTTTTTGCCTTTTTCTGCGAACTGCATTTGTGGTTTATGTGTTCCACATTGTTTTTCTGGATACTTTTGTACGTCTTTGCCATGTTTTTGTGGAGGTTTGGTGGATTTGTTTACTTTGAGAGTCTAAAATGGTCCTGAAGAAAGCAGCTTTTTAAAGGTAAACAAAATGCTAGCTTATCAGCTAAACCCATTTGAGACCTACAAATTTCTTCTTCTGAGACACTGAAGAGGCACCAAGAGTCCCCACAGCTGCAGCAAACAAACAACAAACAAACGAGAGATGGTGAAAGACTGTTGTGAAGCGGAGAGAGGAAGAGGGAGGAGGTGGAGCTGACCAGTGCACGCTCTGAAACGGGGACAAACCCAGGAGGCACGGCACCATTTCAGAGGATCAGAGGAGAAAGAGGGCAGCCAGCCAGGTTTCTTCCGAATGCTACAGTTTCCCCGACCTCCAAGGTCATGCGGGTCAGGTTGACACACAGTGGCAGCCGCAGCAGCTCAGGACTAACACCTGAATACTATTTCGTTGTACGCTTGTACAATGACAATAAAGCACTTACTTACTTACTTACTTACTACTTCAGTCGTCTATGCACAGGCCATTTGAAGTCTCATCTTCTGTCTCCCTCGCTGCTCCTCGCTGAATATAATCCAAAACTATACAGAGGAACACGTAACATAGGCATATGTGTCTCATATATAAATATCTGCCTCGGAGTAGGCTACAGGCTGGATCATTACGCACTAAATTGGGCTGTGCACGCTTATATTCAGCCCAAAAACACACAAGCACGGACGCCCTGCACACAGCGGCATCAACGTCACTAGGGATGGGAATTGATAAGATTTTATTGATCAATACCATCAATAATTTTACCTATCGATTCGATTCTTTATCGATTCTCTTATCGATACCTGACTTGTCTGTGTGTTGGGGAAAAGCAAGGAATGAATGTGCTTTTGATAAACTCTATCAAAAAAGACAAATTGTTAGTTTTCCCAAGAAAAAAAATTATTTAATAAAGCAAGTTTCCAAATATACTGTGGCTCCTGCTGGCACGCAGCCTGCCTGGCATCCTCTAAAATATAATGGTAACATTTGTACTTTTCAACAAGTGTGTGTAACTTGTAACAGACTGATGCTGATTTGTAACACCTAAACAACAGGACTCGGTCTCAGCCCAAACCCTACAGATTTTCCTCTATTTCTGCTTCATCTGGCGCTACTTTCTCCTTCCCCCTGTCCGTGTGTTGCTGCTTCTACCGCCGGGTCGCTGTGGCTGCAGCTCGTAGCCAGAGCTGCGAGAGATCAGCCGATTCCCTCACAGTGCGCTCAGGGCGGGGACAGACAGTCTCGGACCCGGGCTCAGAGCACAGCGGCACGGGGAGACAGCGGGCGCCGCTGCGAGGCACTGAACCCTGTGTGTCATGTCAATAGCGACGTATCGAAGGTTTGGAAAGAAACTCCAAGCCAATACAGCGCAAATAAACAGAGCGTTCACAGCAGCAAAGCGAAAACGTAGAACTGACACGTTTATAACAATGGACTGTTTTAATCTTTCGTCTCTCGCGCAAAACTGAGGGGAAAGGCGAAGCGGAGGGCTAACGGGTAGAATTGAGATTGGGCCGATGTTTCCCTGCTTACTTCGAAGCAGCGTCAGACTCTGAGAACTATGTCATTACGCACGTGCGTCTAGCTCCGCGGCGCAAAAAGAGTGTTTTCAGAGCGGGAGCATCGATAAGAGGGATCGATAATGAAGTAGACGTCCGGTTCCGATGCTTTGCTCAAACAGAACCGGGTCTACTTGTAGAACCGGTTCTCGATTCCCATCCCTAAACTTCATCCTCCGCTCCACACACACTGAGCTGCTACGAGACAGTTAGAACACATCTTACAACACTGGGTTTCAAGTTCAACAGCATGAAATGTATGTGCTTTTTATGCAATAATAAAGTGATAAAGTAACTATCCCCACTTCTGTTTTTTTGACAAATCGCACCCTGACCGTAAGAGTTTTATTGTAAAAGAGTCCAACAGCGACAGAGCATCACATGACAGCAGCCTGATGTCATGAGAGGACACCACAGAAGCATTTGCCAAACTTACTTTGATTTCCTTTTTGTTTTTATTTAGGAAGTTTGCATTTATAAATAGTAGTATTACTGTATTGATTTTCACAAAGTTGGATAAATTTGGATATTTCTTTGATTTTTCCCTTCTTTAGTTCTTTTAGCTGATAAAGGGTGTTTTGCCTTGAGGGCTAAATCAATGTTGTCCTGTCCTCCGAATCTCCGCAGTGAAATGTTTCTGAGCCATGTGTCAAATACTGTCTCTGTTCGCTGCTGATCGTTGTGAGGAATGTAATGCTGGGTTTACACATAGGCACGAAGCATTTTTCCGTCATTCGTGACATTCGTGACATGACTTAACGCATCTCAATGGGATTCTTAATAGAACGCATCAGCTCATGACATCCGTGATGTTCGTGGAGAAAGTTTATGGCTGTCCATAAAATCTTCCACGAATGTCACGATTCACCCTCTGTTCATGGAGTTCGCAACAGAGCGTGTCCTTTCGTGATGCGTAGTGGTGCTTCGTAATTCAGCGTGAGAGCATTCGTACAGCATTCGTAGTGCAGAATCACTGTTTTCACGCTCAAAATTGATAGAAACACACGCTATGCCGAAAAGTAAATGTTCGTACCTGCACTATGCCAAAGAAAAGTCACACAAAGTCGGCCAGTCCGCGCTCCTGGCCAGGGACAGGCCGCTCCTCAGGTGCTGAAGTTGTTCCTCCGGCTTTTCTTCCTGTGGTCGTTCCTCCTGATGTTCGCGAGCCAGTTCCTGCCACCCCTTTGCTTTTTGTGTAACCCGATTTGGCAAGAGCCCAATGAGTCAGGTGAGAGCACGGCGGAGCAAGACGCCTCTGCTCCGCCTCCAACCCGGTTTGTGCGGCAGAACTCGACAATTCCCAATGACCCCGCAACAGCGCGCAGGAGCGCGCCACGTCCTGCAGTAGAGCGGGACGCATGTTCGTGACCGTGCGTAATAATTCGTGCCATTAATCGTAACGTGTCGTAACAGTTTGTGGCGCCGTGTGAAACCTCTACCCCGAATCATCAAATTCCACTCACATTCGTGATCCTCGGCCACGAATGTGTATTCGTGGCATTTGTGACTCGTCGTCGATATGTGTAAACCCAGTATAAAGAAGTTTGTCTAATGGTATTGTTAACTGTTAAATGCATTGTTTGTGATGTTTTTCTCCAGTCGCTGCGGCGCGTGGGTCAGAACCCCACAGTTCTGCTCATCTCCGTCACTGTGTTCCTCTCGTATTTACCGGAGGCCGGACAGTACTCCAGCTTCTTCCTCTACCTCAAACAGGTACAAATACTGCTACTGCTACTACTACTATAGACCCTTTTCACGACAACCGGAAGTAGTGCCGACTAGTGCCCAATTGCTCTTGTTTTTTCAACAACATCGCCTAATTTGCCCACTTTTCGTTCGCTGATACGGAGGTAATCGCGGCTTTGAGAATGGACTCTAATTATATAAGTTTTCTACCTGGAAACAACGTAAGGGGCGCTGGTGTTGGACTGGCTAAGGGGACACTACTAGCCTGAACTGCGGCAGTGAGATGGGCTGCTCAACACACCCATAGAAGTCTTCAAGTAATGGCTCACTCATTGTTGTACCGGTAAGTGTCTGAAAGCTGTTTTGCAGTTGTATTTCAGATGTGTATTTGATGTTTAGATCTTGTTTTTAGCCCTTGTTTTGCTCGCGTCAACAGCTGCTAAGGCTAAGGCTGTTAGCTTCAGGCTATGTGACATCTAATACATACTTTTCCTCAATCTATCACCTCCAAATCTTTTTCTCACTGGGCTCACATAACTATAATTTTTTGAGACTATTAAGGGAAAAAAAAGACTTTAAGCTATAGACCACATGGCTAATTATGCATAATAACAAAGTCCGTGCTAAGTCACTAGCTGCTGCATCCCGTGAAAGTCAATTGTACATTTATCCTACATAAAGGAATCACAAAGATAACTCAAGTATGTTCTCAGCAATGCTTAGAGGTTTTAGATTTAGCACCTGTATAGATCCAGACCCTCCTTCGCTTTAGCTCGAGCCTCCTCACCTTTTACTAGTATATTTTTTTTCCTGTTAGAAAACACATTATTATATTGAAATAACCATTTGTTTCTTAATCAGTATAAGATGTTGGTTATTCTTACGAAGGTAATAATTATTTGTTATTCTTGCAGGTTAATCAGCGAAGGAAATGGATGCATCATATTCTGATTATGTTCCAACTTTGGGGCCACTTTGAAGAGCAGAAGTGGAGATCAACACAATGTTAAACAGAAACTCGTAAGTCTGTCACCACCGGTACCACATATTGTACCACTCAATAAAAAGGCAACTAAATAGCTCAAGTGGAAAGAGGTAGCAACCCTCTGTAATATATCATAAAACGTATGTGTATTATGTTCAGTTACAGCAGTTCTAGTTCAAAATCAGCATCTATCTTTTGTCCCACCCATTCCATTGAAACGACTGTGACCTAAAAAGAGAAATGACCAGAAATTGTTAAATATTCAAGATTTCTTACTTAAAGATTGATTTAACATATGGTTGTAAGTGTTAAAGGTCCTATATCATGCAAAATCGACGTTTTGGAGCTTTTAGCCATGTTGTTATGCTATTTCCTTATCAAAAACACCCCCAGAGCGTTTTTTGGCTTCATTCACGCAGTGCTAAGTAATCCTCCTGAATCCTGCTCTCTGAGCAGCTGTTCCGCCCTCTCCTGGTAAACCACTGAGCTGTTCAGTTGTGTCGTCACAAAGGAACGGAAGTGCTCTACATCTGTAATGTATTGCTTTACGGCCTGGTTTTAATTTATAAAACAGCTTTTTCATTATTTTTGTTGTAAGAGAGAAAAAAAAAAAAAAAAAAAAAACTCAGATGTGTCTGGGCTGTCCCAGGACGCTAAACAAACGTACCCACGGCCGGAGGATCCATGGATCCAAGCAGAAGTCTTGTTTTTGAAGACTGAGCCCTTTCAAACTCCTACTTTGGACACCGCATGTTCTTTTGTCTTACCGAACGATAATGTCACGGATGCGCGTTTGGCTACGAGAGGAACAGGACTATTCAACCTTCCTAAAGAAGAGTGCACTCTCCAGAAGTTGGAATTTCTTTCCGGGATTCAGCGACTATATCAACCAACCTGATGGATGCTTGGTGAACCTTGGCCAGAATCAAAGTGGATTCACTTTTATAACCAACGGGATCACATAACCCGATGGGGAGGCCAGGCTGAGCGGTAAGTCAATCAAAACGCGTGTTAGCTAGGGCTGAACGATTAATTACATTTGCAATTTTATCGCGATATTACACAACGCGATTTCGTAATCGCAGGGAACGCGATTTTGGAAGTGAATGAAGCAGTGAGATATGGCAGCAAAGTCCGCTCCGCCGCGTGCTTTTGTTTACGTCTCAGTCTAGTTCAGGTGCGCGGTAGATTGTGAAAATATCAGCGTTTATAATGCAGCCACCGCGAAGGACTATTGCTTTCTTCTCGTTAGCATTGTGTTAGCCGCAGCGCTCATCACACCATTCCCTCGCTGCTACTACACGCTCTGATGATGATCACAGAAACTCCCTCACCTCCGGATTCACACGTCTCTGCCTCCGCAGTGATATAGCCAGGTGAGCCTGTGCTGCTTGTAAAGAGTAAAGAGTCGTTTGTGGCTCAGTTTAGGAGGCTTATGTTTGGGAATGTTGTGGATAAAGAACTTATCTCAAAAGCATAATGACGGTTCATGACCATAAAGTATCCGCGGAGGCGATGTGCCATGTGCCTTTATTTACCTTTACATCTACCGCATATGCGCTCCGTAGGTAGTACAGACGCTAGATATAAACACTAAACTGCTGTATGAAAAGTGTTGGAAACTACGATCCGAGGCAGGACTCCGTGTCGTGTCTTATTTTGCTGAGGAAATGCGCTGTTTAGTGCTGAAATGTCACTAAATGGCTGTGAGTCAAAGAGAAAGTAAACGTGTCTGTGTTTGGCACCTCATGTCACCGTCTCCTTGCTTCAATGTTCTTCTCTTCATATTGTCCGAAGTTGCATCCCAAAACCAAAATGCTGCTCCCAATTCCACTGTGTTTTGGCGTGTGCTCCATCTGGCCTCTCCGTGTCCATCAATAACGCGCATCTGAAGCAACTACGAGTTGCAGCTCAGACCGGTATTTGATTGGCCGAAATAATAAATAATCAATAATTTATTTTGTATTCATTGGGAGTTTGATTTCCTAAAACTTTTCCAACTAGTTAAAGCAGACGTTTGTTCTTACTTTTCCTGCACTTTAGTATGGGTGATGTTACTGACTGGATCAGTGAGTTTTATCCTTTATTTTTTATTTTATATACATCTATATAATTTATCTTTTATTTATAGACTGTACTGTTAAGTTCAGGCAGTTTAAGAAGTGCAGTCCACATGTTCATACATTTTGAATAGGTCAAGCAACAATTTTGTTTGCTTTATTGTTGCAATTTTCACTTCAAATTAATCTAATAGTTTATTATGAAACAGCCTGATGTATTGCTTGTGTTAGGTGAAAAATACATAAGAGGACTTTGCAACAATAATCGCATATTTAATCGCAATCGCTATATTGAAGGAAAAAAATCGCAATTAGATTATTTTCCAAAATCGTTCAGCCCTAGTGTTAGCGTGTGTGTGTTAGCCATTTATGAAACTGTGTTGCACATGTCAACTCATAACTGCATTATGTGAAGTAACTTCACTTTTTGCAGCAATATTTATAATACTGCAAATGTGGAATGAGCAGAGAGAGGGGTGGAGTTAACTGAATCGAAGCGTCTTGTCTTCCGGGTAGGGAAAATACCCCCAAAAATACTTATATTTCTCTCAAAAATGAGTACTCCATAGTGATAGAGGTACAATATATCATATACACTCAACAAAAATATAAACGCAACACCTTTGTTTCGGCTCCTATTTTTCATGAGATGGACTTAAAGATCTAAAATTCATTCCAGATACACAATATTACCATTTCTCTCAAACATTGTTCACAAATCAGTCTAAATGTGTGATAGTGAGCACTTCTGCTTTGCTGAGATAATCCATCCCACTTCACAGGTGTGCCACATCAAGATGCTGATCTGACATCATGATTAGTGCACAGGTGTACCTTATACTGCCCACAATAAAAGGCCACCCTGAAATGTGCAGTTTTTTGCTTTATTGGGGGTCTGGGGACTCAGAAACCAGTCAGTATCTGGTGTGACCACCATTTGCCTCATGCAGTGCAACACATCTTCTTCGCATAGAGTTGATCAGATTGTCAATTGTGGCCTGTGGAATGTTGGTCCACTCCTCTTCAATGGCTGTGCGAAGTTGCTGGATATTAATGGGAACTGGTACACGCTGTCGTATTTGCCGGTCAAGCACATCCCAAACATGCTCAATGGGTGACATGTCCGGTGAGTATGCTGGCCATGCAAGAACTGGGACATTTTCAGCTTCCAAGAATTGTGTACAGATCCTTGCAACATGGGGCCGTGCATTATCTTGCTGAAACATGAGGTGATGTTCATGGATGTATGGCACAACAATGGGCCTCAGGATCTCATCACGGTATCTCTGTGCATTCAAAATGCCATCAATAAAATGCACCTGTGTTCTTCGTCCATAACAGATGCCTGCCCATACCATAACCCCACCACCACCATGGGCCGCTCGATCCACAACATTGACATCAGCAAAGCGCTCACCCACACGACGCCACACACGCTGTCTGCCATCTGCCCTGAACAATGTAAACCGAGATTCATCCGTGAAGAGAACACCTCTCCAACGTGCCAGACGCCATCGAATGTGAGCATTTGCCCACTCAAGTCTGTTACGGCGACGAGCTGGAGTCAGGTCAAGACCCCGATGAGGACGACGAGCATGCAGTTGAGCTTCCCTGAGACGGTTTCTGACAGTTTGTGCAGAAATTGTTTGGTTATGCAAACCAATTGTTTCAGCAGCTGTCTGAGTGGCTGGTCTCAGACGATCTTGGAGGTGAACCTGCTGGATGTGGAGGTCCTGGGCTGGTGTGGTTACACGTGTTCTGCGGTTGTGAGGCCGGTTGGATGTACTGCCATATTCTCTGAAACGCCTTTGGAGACGGCTTATGGTGGAGAAATGAACATTCAATGCACGAGCAACAGATCTGGTTGACATTCCTGCTGTCAGCATGCCAAGTGCACGCTCCCTCAATGCTTGTGGCATCTGTGGCATTTTGCTGTGAGACAAAACTGCACATTTCAGGGTGGCCTTTTATTGTGGGCAGTATAAGGTACACCTGTGCACTAATCATGATGTCAGATCAGCATCTTAATGTGGCTCACCTGTGAGGTGGGATGGATTATCTCAGCAAAGCAGAAGTGCTCACTATCACACATTTGGACTGATTTGTGAACAATGTTTGAGAGAAATGGTAATGTGTATCTGGAATGAATTTTAGATCTTTAAGTCCATCTCATGAAAAATGGGAGCAGAAACAAAGGTGTTGCGTTTATATTTTTGTTGAGTGTAAATGCCTATACTTTACTTTGGAATGGCTAAAATAGCATGATACAGATCCTTTAAAACATAATTTTATATTTTACCTCCTTTAGTTCATTTAAATATTGGAGTTTGGTTTAATTAGGCTATTTTCAGTCGTGTCAGTGGACTAGGGATGGGACGATAACCGGTTTCAAGTTATACCATGGAATCCTCACGGTATCAGTACCGTGAGGATTCCCTGTCTGACGGTATTAAAAATGCTTGTTTTATATGCTATTCTTGCCCAAAAAAAATTGCGCTCTGTGCAAACCCCTGCTCTCCCCTTCTGCTCCGCTGCTCTCCGCCTGACCCCGCGGCGAAGTCCCTCTCTCTCTCTTTGAACATGGCCTATAGCAGCAAGGTAAAAAGTCACTGTCCTCTGTGAACATGAACGCTGCCGCGATGAGATGAAGCTTTGTTTGGATCTGTCGCATTAAAAGCTGCCAAGTGCGGCTGAGAAACGGCTGTTTAGCGCTTTAGCTCTTGTTACGCTAAACTGTTTTGTGGGGAAGGGGGAAGGGAATCTTATTTGTATAGCGCTTTTTATATGACACAAATCACTCCCAAAGTGCTTCACACATGAAAGGGAGGGGGGTTCATTCACTCCATGCTGGTGGTGGTAAGCTATACATTTTGTAGCCACAGTTTCCCCTGGGGTAGACTGACAGAAGCGAGGCTGCACACATCTGTGCCAACGGTCCCTCCGACCACCAACAACCACTCACACATAGACATTGGGTGAAGTGTCTTGCCCAAGGACACGACAGTCTGCATCTGCAGGAGCTGGGATTCGAACCCCTGACCTTCCGATCATGAGACGACCCGCTCTACCATCTGCGCCACTGTCACCCCGTTTTGTGGTTTGGATTGTTCATCATCCAGTCAATCGTTCAACAGACGCGCTATAGACGACACTGTTTTACGTGTTATTTTTCAGAAGATGCTCAGCCTTCCTTTGCCAAATGCTCATCAAAGACACAGTTTTTCATTTAGCTACAAACTCCGCTCGCTGTCACGCGCGGCCAGGGCTACTATTACTAGCTACTAAAGTCTCCCCAAACAATAATCTGATGCATCACATAGGCAGATAACATGATTATTCTTTACCCTCTAGTTGTCACTGCAGGATAAGGGTTAGACATAGGTGGGAACCTTTACCTGATGCAGTTTGCTAGTCAGTCAATTATTAGACAAGCACTCAAGTTTGTTGACCGCTTGATGCAACACTTTTTGTATACTATTAGGATTTTTTTTTTTATATGAAATTGAATGCACCGACTACTTTAGTAAGAAATCAAGCAGAAGTTTTTGGGCAGACATCGAACAAACCGTGATTAGAGAATCAGCGAACATGCTCCGTCTGTGAGTAAAGTGATTAAGGTAAAAATATCAAGCACAGAGTAAACTACACTGTAGTAGTGAAGGCAAATTCTCTCAATTTGTACATGAGACTGAAGACAATTATCCTAACTACGGGACTAGTGACTTACTGTGGGAATGCCCGTGTAATTTCAGCCAAACAGGCTATTTGCTGTCCCGCTCTAAAAAAGATCGGGGCAAAACCAGGTCACAGATAGCGGGGACAAAAATGGCAACTCTTTTTTTTTTTAGAAATCTCCATACCTACATATTGACACTATTCAATTAAAAATATTATTTGAGGCCTCAACATTTACCATTTGTACTTTAGTACAGTGACATTTTTGTTAGCTAATCTCACTACAGTGGTAAAAACAATGTAACGGTGCAATTTTTATGTGCTTTTACTATTTTTACTCTGCAACATTTCAAGCAAATATCTGTACTTCTGTACAGTGTACTGTATTATTTTGTCAAACTGAAAGTTTTAATCTAAAAGTATCTTTTAAGCTGGTTGCACTACTATTTGTAGACAAAGGTGGAACAAAATAAAAAGCTTAAAGTATTTTGATCAGAAACTTAAAAACTCCCAACAGTTTTACAAAATCTCAGTGATGTTTCAAAGTATGATTTTCATCTGATAACTGAGCAGCATCAAAACTATTAAGGAAACCAATTGTGTACTTCTGTTATCACTGCCCGACAGTGTTGTGACAACATGGTGATGTGTCAGAAGAACCAATACAATGTTTTATTGCTTCAGGTTTATTTAGTACATTTAGAAAAAACATGTGTTGTCAACGTTTAGGATTTAATTGTATTTTAAATGTTTTCTTGACAGACTTTTAAGATGGAGCAGCAGAGCATGAAGGCGAGGCCACAGCAGAAGGACGAGTGATGAAGAGCTGGGAGAGAAGTAAACACCATTGAGAAGACCTACACCAGCAAGTGGTGAAGGCTGTGGACAAGACGGTTTTGGAGAAAATGGAAGTTGTACTTTTAAATACAGGATGACATTTGTGCAAAAAGAAAAGCTTAATTAAACATATTTGTAAAGAGTCTCATTCATCTAAATATTTCAAATGAAGTTCTGGATGTAATTCAATGTTAAACGTATACTTCTAGTATTACATATTTAAGTAGAAAGATTCACAGAGAAATTGAACTTGAACACCTCTAAAACTATGTGATATATTTTTCATTCTCAACAAACCCAGTGTTGTAGCAGCGTTTTATGAGCCAGGGTCCTTCCATTTAGCTGGCAGAGTTTTTGATACAAGTCTTCTCATGGTTGGCTTCAATGGAAATGCTGCTGTTTTTTTTTTAGTACAGAGGCTTCTTGTGAGCAGTTGAAGATTTGTACTCACTCATTTATAGTCAATGTTTGGGTTCAAATTAAACCCAGATAAAAACAAGTCTACGGTAGTCTGATCATGTTTCAGACACACAACTTTGGCTTCTACTTTGAAGAAAAGAGCTGAACCATTGGTGCAGGTGTCTCTGGTCACACAGTGGACAAGTTCAATCCTCGTTCAGTCAGTCTTTGAATGCATAATCTGTACACAAAGAGAATAACATGGAATTTAATGTTGGGGAAAACCGCAAATGTAATGTCAACTAATAACTGTTATAGCTATATTCTTATTCTTTTACTTTGATAGTAAATCTTTTTGGAATTGTCCACATGACTTCAGCTTAAACCATGATTAAGGTTTAAGCACTATGTGAAAAAACTGAGCAATGTGAGGTTTTATCTAAGATCAATGAACTTTGTCTATTTCAATCTAATTACCAATAGTACAATATAACAAGGTAGTGAGGAACTTTTTTTTATTTTTTTAAGAAAATCAGTAGATTAACAAATAATACACAGATTTCATTATTTCTATGGGAAGATGAAAAAGGGAAAAAAAGGCTAGTACTAGCAACTGTAAATCAGCTACGATTGTGCCACTGAGATGGTTGTAATTAAGGCTTTTGGGATAAATTACATGAAATAAGTAACAAGTGTACCTTCATGAGGTGTGTTGGTGTCTGTGGAATTGTTGAAAGAGTTGTTGTTTTGAGCTGAAGTCTCCCCCTGCGATTAGTGAAGCGCTAGCTGCATACAAAAGTCCCTAGCTTTATGCAGAGGTCTGGACCCTCTAAATGCTTCAATCCACTGCCTCCTTTGGGCTGAGTCCGTCGGAAAAGCGTGTTAAGAGAGAGGTATGGTTGTTTTCTTGCCTCACGAGAGCAAACGGGAACCAAAGCAAAGGCACCGAAACTGAGGCGTTTTCTTTACGATCTAATGCTGAACTATAGCCACCGGATGTTGTAGCGCATTACTTCCGGTTTAAAATGCAGAAGTGTGAAAAAGGTCTATTACTAATACTAATAGTACGACTACTCAGGCCAGGGACAAAATATCGTTTTGCAATATATCGCAGTACAGCTTTAAGCCATGTATCAGAATACTTTCAATATTCAACTCAGTTATAGAAAAACAGGATTAAACTGATTTTAGTTTAAAGACAGTTTTGGCGCTGATTTGTTTAAACAAAAGAGCCAGACTTTTAAAATTTGCTCTTTTCAAAGTGTTTAACTGAATGTCTGATTTATATTTAATGTATTACTTGTGTAACTCAGTGCATTAGAATACCGTACATTGTATCGTATTGGACCCTCTGTATCGTGACAAAAGGGTATCTTTCCAGCTAGTTCTCTTACTGAGACGATTTGTTAGGGACAAAAATGCAGATGTTAAAATAAAGAATCTGAGTCATATTCATATTGTAAAAAAAAGGTTTAAAAAAAATTGGAAATTTAAAATTGGGAACTTAAAATCGATAGTCCAATTGAATCGGGGCTTGAGTGCATTGTTACATCCCCCGGGTCTGCGTAAGTTTCCTCAAGGTACTTCGGTCTCCCCTACCATTAAAAACATATAAAATAGGTGAATCCTCCAGCCAGGTGATTCTGACCATCAGACTGGCTCCACATCTGGAGATGGGCCCCCGTTCCTTACGGGTCGCCCCAGCGGCATGGAAGGATGGGTCAAATGCAGAGGACAAATTTCCTTACGGGGGCAATAAAGGGTACCTTAACCTTTCTCCATCATTTTGAAGTACAGGGTGCTAAAAAATCCATCATGAGCTATATTTAACAGTCATGAATTCATCTCTCATTTGCGTTTCTTAGGCGTCTAAAGATATACCTATATTTATGTTTGGAAATAATCCGAGATTTCAGGATAAATTGAGCTTAACCTGAACAGAATCATGGAACAGGAGTTTAGCAACACTTTTTTTTTAAACTCGTGTGTAAAAGTCTCAAAGGAGTATGACTTATTCAGAGCATCATCTGCTCCTCAAGGCTCCGATTTCACTAATAGAAATGCAAACTGGAGCTTTTTATTTGCATTTCCACAATTTTAACATAATGTTGAAGAAACACAGGGGGCGAATCGTTCGCTGCAAACGGGGCGATATTCAGCAGAACGTGCTGCTATGAAGTGTGCTCTAGTCTACACACTCCGTGTCTTACCTTAGTGGAGCACCACGCCCATTCTTTCTCTCCTCTCTTTGTCCTTCACGGATTTATCAAAGTTAATGCTCTCTCAGTTCTGATGTGTGCAACATGTTGGAACTGTTAATTTGCCGTTCGAAATGTAAAGAGAAACCCGCTGCGTTAGTGATGTAGCTGCTTTAGGCAGAGCCCAGAGTGCTGCTTAGAGAGAGAGCAGCACTGTCTTTATTCTAATTACAGAGTGATTTTTCAATTTGTGAAAGTGACGGACAGCCTTCTAAAATATTCCAAAAATGACCGAGAATTTTCGGCTAATGTAAACTCTGGTACCAGTCGTTAGCTCTTAGCAGTTTAATTGGTTCAGTCGTGTATCATCCATCGCAAAGACAGTGCCGGCAGATCGCGGGACACTGTCTTTCTGTTGAGTGACCTATAGCTTCTGTTTTACTTTTGAGTAACTTAAAAAATACATGACGGTTTGAAACGATTGAGCAGCTTTGGTTTGTTTCTGGTGAACAGCTCTGAGACTCTGTCTAAGCCCCTCCCACAGATGCTTCATTACAGACTCCTCTGTTCTTCAGGTGATCCACTTCACTCCCGCCTCTATCGCTGCCTTCATCGCTATGGTGGGAATCCTCTCCATCATCGCTCAGGTACTGACTAAAACATGTATAATGGGTTACTACAGAGGTGGGAACACTCAGGTAGTGACTTCACAAACAACTGATTTGGGGGTTAGTTACTCTTTAAGCATTGCAGTAAAGTTTAATAAATGGGTATCTAATAGTGTTGTCTACATGTCTTGGTCACCATTTGACAGTTTAGTGCATATTTGTTTAAATCTTGTCTTTGTGCCCAAAAAAACGTGTGTGGTTTGCTAAAGATGTTTCGTCACCAGTACGTCAGCTCTGCTCCGCCGCACCCTCCCACACACCCTGCCTCCAATCAGGGGGGCAGGGGAATAGGGCTGTTTATCTTGGAGCGAAGGCCAGTTAGTATTTTTAGCATCATTTCTCCACTGCTTTTGCAGTAGCTTGCTTTTATAAAAGCTCTTTACATCAGAAATGGCTCTTGGGCAGAGATAGTAATGTTCCTGCAGAATGTTTATTTTGAAGACACTGCTTTTATGTGACATGTTTTGTGTACTTTACTGTAAAAAAAATAAAATAAAAAAATAAGCTTGTAATACATTTAATAATGTCTCTATATCTCACACATTCTCTGCTGAGGACACTGAGATACATTTCACACGCTTATTTAGAGAACAGCAATAAGTCTACATATAAAATAGGTTGGTCAATTCTGTCAGGTCACAGTTACGTTTGGTCCCTCAGCTGTGATGCTAACGCCGCTCTAGCTCAATGCTAAGCCACTAGCTTTGTGGAATCGCCCTAATAAAATAACCCAGTGCATCAAAGCAGTCTCAGGCACATGGCTGCTGTATGCCATGATGCCTCTTGTGAGAGCTGTAGAGTTGTCCCAGTGGAATAGTGGAATATGTCGCTAGACAAGTTAGCTCGCTGTGGGAACTCCATGCGGACTTTGTTTACGAGTAGCATTCAGGTCAGGTGACTAAGGCCTATCACAGACCCAGACCGCTCCCACCCCTAACCCCCCATACTTTCTGACTCGGTAAGCTACGCCTTTATTCTGGCATTTTTCAAATCAGGCCTGAGGCTCTGGAAGGTGGGGTTACTTAGAAGGTGGAGGGGGAGAAGGGTGAAACACAACTAACTCCACCTGACTGAACTTTTCAGTCAGATTTGATTTTGGAGCCATCTCCTGCATTTAGAAAAGGCTAATAAAGATATGTACTGTATTTAATTATTTAATATAGACATATCAACAAGGGTTAATGTTCTCTGTTGCTACAACGAATTTCCGTTATTTTTACCAATTAGGGGAAAATGTCACCTAGAAACTGTCTTTAGCCCACCTAAAGCTACTGTGCTACTGCAGCTCCTGAAAATTTTGAAATCTGCCTGATAATAAAATACACACTTATTTTCTGTTGGTACAAACTACACTAATTGCCCTTCAATAATAAAACTGGAAATGTAAAAAAATCTATTTGTATTCTTTAATAATCTACACACAGATCAAATAATATTTGGGACATTTACAGTACATAAGCAAATATTTCCTGAACCCATTGTATTTGTGACCAGCTTTTTTTTGTACATTTTCTCCCTCCTGTTCTCATTTAAAGTGCACCAGAATGCAGGAAATCTCATCTAAATTCTTAAAAATCTCTCACCCCGGTTGTACCTGTATTCATTGTATTTGGAGTGTCTCCTGACGTCTTCAGGCTTATGTTCTGTTACTTCAGGAGAAGCATACTGGTGAAACAGCCATGCGAGAATATACTGTATGTGTTTGCTCTCTGCTGCTCCATAGTGAATTTCGGTAATGATTTCAGTTGAAAAATTCAGTCAGATGGAAATGGTTTGCTAACCCCTGACATAGTAATAACATTGGACGAGCCAGATGCATTGTTTTTAAGTGTCATTGCACATGCTGATTCCCAACAGGACAATGTTGTGAGTGTTAAGACAAACGTGTGGAGGCCAGAATGATACGTCTGTGTTCAATACGTTTCCTGACCGTGGTTCCTTTCAGACGGTGCTGCTGAGTGTGCTGATGCGCTCCATCGGGAATAAGAAGACTGTTCTGTTGGGGCTTTGTTTCCAGATCGTACAGTTGACCTGGTACGGTGTGGGCTCACAGCACTGGTACGTCACTCAGTTCTTACAGGAGTTAACCTGCTCTAAGGTCTTTAAAGCCACCCTCAGCTACTCCATTTTGCTGGCCCTTTTTTTTTATTTTTTTTATTTTTTTTTTATAAGTTTATTTAAAAGGGACCATGTACCTTACTAAATGTTGCCATTTGATGCATTGTACCAGAGTTAGCCTGAGGCTAATTTACATCTGCAGTCCCTGGCAGGGAACGGACAATCCATAACAGAAAACAAGACAAGATTCACAAGACAAGGGGTTGACCAAGAAAGACAAACCACATACAACATTACAGATTCATAAAGTCCTTCGGCCCCACATACAACCAGACAAGACCATAGACATATTATTAATAGACCGTCAATACTCACTCCTCCCCGTTTACCATAATGACCACGTTCGAGGGGGAATTCATGGAGGATTTACAGGCTCCTCCTCCCCAACTCTGACGAAGCATGTTCCTAATAAGGGTATAAGGGCGGGATCTTCACTGTAGACGCGGCCCTTGCGTGATGTGTAGCTCGCGCAGCTCCAATGCTAACAGTTCGACCCCCGTTAAGTAGGAGATTTCTAAAATTTATCCTACCATAACCACCTCTGATTGTGTCTAACCCAGCGTAATCACAGGAGGAATATCTAGCTTTTAGACAGTTCCAAAAAATTAGGCACCGGGCATTAAAGTTGTTTTTAACGACACATCAACACAAATACAAACAAGTCAGTACCAGAGGGAGTGTGAAACCGAAGAGCATTCCCACATTACATCACTAGATGCGCCACTTTCAAACAGAGATAATTTTGTCCCGCAGAAGTAAAGACGAGCTCCACACCACCCTCACCTCACATCGCACCCCCCCCCCACCTGTCCCCTCACCATGTCAGCACAAACACGTGCAGGGATGGAAAATGTTTGAAGCAGCAACAGTTAAGCCGTCGTTCCACATAGTGTGACCCGGCCGCGTACGCCACGATCTACGTGCACGTATCGACATTACCCCGCAGACCTTTCTGTTTCCACCACACACACACTTGTGGGCGGAACCACACAGAGGCGCACGCTGTACAGATCGTCATTCAAAGTTTTGTAAGCCGTGATGAGAACAAATGTGGACAAATGCTGTCATCTGGTGGGAGTTATGGAATCATTCAGAGGAGCCAAGCTGTATTAAAAAAGAAAAGAAACCACTAAATACAACTAATGAAGGTAAGCTACATGCAAATGTTATGCGAACACCAGCTAAACCTGCGCTAACAGCGGCTAAATGGTAATATCAGCAAAATCCCCTTTTACCACAGTGGTATGATGTTGTGAAATATTAAATCCATATGACCTGCGTGTCAATAGTGAGGGCTGTACACTCTCTCGTTGCCAATCAGAGGCCAGCAGTCTGTTCACGTCACAACAGACAAAGGCTAGCGCGCTTTGGCCACAGCCAGAGGTCAGTCCCAAAACCTATACCTGGTCAGACTGGTTTGGCACTGGCCTTTGTTATGGAAAAGCTCGACAAAGCGGATGAAAGAGCCATTCAGCTGACACGCGCCTGCATGTGGAAAAGAGCCAGTCAGAGTTTAGCATTCACAGCTAACACAGTCAGAGTTAAGCATTCACGGCTAAACACAGTCAGAGTTAAGCATTCACGGCTAAACACAGTCAGAGTTAAGCATTCACGGCTAAACACAGTCAGAGTTTAGCATTCACGGCTAACACAGAGTTTAAGATTTGCGGCTAACACAGCCAGAGTTTAGCATTTGCGGCTAACAGTCAGAGTTACATTATGACAGAGGTTTACAAAGAAACATCTGAGTAACCTGCTCTGATGCAGCTGAAATCCTCATCCCATCTACAGGGAGCTGTCAGGTCTTTTTGCTCCTTATGATTAAAAAGCCCTGGAGGCTGTGAGGCGTTAAAGGTTTGTCGGGGAAAAAAGCTCTGCACTGTAAACCTAGTTCTAAATGGAAGTATTATGTTCTTAATGCCAAAAAATCCCAAGACCCAGACTTACATGAAAGTTGCAGTTTAACAAATAATAATAAAGTCTCAAAATGTTTACTTTGCTACAAATCTAACTTATGCTGATAACTGTGTGTTGCAGACAAGAATGAGATTTCCGTTTCTCATTGAATCCATCCTCATTGAGCAGCATGAGAAGGGTGTGAGGGGCAGAGCAGGGTTCACTACTGACACCTGCTAACTAAACAAAATAATCAAAAAGACCTAATTCAAGGCAGGTTAACCTGCGATGATGAGTCTGACGGAGGTAAAGTTTGTCTTTTACTGAAGCGAGCCGTGTCCTAAAGAGAAAGTAGTTGCAGCAGTGGACCCAAAACCAATATATCGTACCAAGCTTCCAAAACTATCGTATTTCAGCACAAACTATCGTACACTATAAATATGCCAGTAGTGTACGATACATGGATATGGCAAAATATGAGCCATATGGCTCATATCATCACCATCCCTAACTACAACACGCACGCACTGTCCCATTTATTACATTACTCACACACAACATTACGACATAGGCAAGCCTATACTCACCTAAGAGATGAAATCCACCTCCTCGTCGGAGTCATTCTCTTCTGTAGGAATTTCTGATGTACAAGTTTGCTAAAGTCACTGACCACAACAAGTTTTTGTAGGTTTGAAATCCGAAAATTCCCCTTGATTCTTCACACACTGATGCCTGGATAAGCCCGTTAAGGGTTGCAGTAATCAGTCGATTGCTGGATTTGGTTTTATCAGATTGGAGAACACACACTCACATGAGGTGTTTGAATAAGGAAAAATAATTGGCTAAGCCGTAATAAAGAAGCGGGTAAATTAAATAGTCGCGAGAGGTGAGACGGGGTTACATCTTGCTGACCAATCAAATGCCACGGCTGCAGCCAAGGCAGGAGGATAATGCCATAGTGGAACTGTAAAACTGATCCAGGGACAGTGTCTCTTTCTGACAGACTTGGCCTCCGTATTCACATAGGCGTAATATCTGCTGAGTCCAGATCAGAGCGAAAGCAAAGTGCTGCTGAGAGGGGACGGTGCATTTAACCAGACTTTATCTGGAGCTCTGAAATGATCCTACATTTAGGGCTTTTTTGAATTATTGATGGTACATCGTACAGGGGTTAAAATGATCATACAAATACGATTGTTATCGTACGTCTGGCAACCCTGGTCTGCTTCATCAACTGGTTTTGTCCTGAACATCTGAAGGTGCGTACAGACCAAACGCCACCACGCCACCAACTTCCATGTTAACCCTATGTAGACGGGCTTTGAAATGTAAGCAAAGCCAACACGCGTATGAAGCGTAGCAAATGCGAGCGGATGAGGATAAACGCGCGTCAAAGCCAGGGAGAGCAGTGCGGTACACGAGCAGGGATGCCCCGCCCACTGCTTCATGCACTCAAGTAATCCAATCTACACGTGCGTTCATTTACGCCTTGTTAACCAATCAAGGACTGGGCTCAAATAGTGAGCACAAGCGTCACCTGTTACCTGCAGCAGTGGCGTAAAAAGGGCATACGCAATATATGCCTTGCTAGGGGCGCCAATTAGGGATGTGTCGGTCACGAACGATCTGTTGTAGGGTAATGATATGCAGTCAACAGCGCCCCCCTCGGGGCACAAATGTTCATGTATTGTGATGGTGTGTGTGACACACTTCAGTCTGTTATGTGCACAGCCAGTGAATACATGCTACTGTGAGACACAGCTCGACTCTGTTATCTATGCACCTTCACATACAAACATGGTGTCAGAAGTTATATTGGACCCAGAGTGAGACATACGTTGCCTGTCGCGGGAACAGCATGCGCTTATTTGTTTTACTAGGCTTAGTAAGAAGTTTCGGTTAGTCTGCTAGCATTAGCACCGCGCCGAGATGATGGCTTCCAATATTTCGCCACCGGAGCCCATGAAGATGACTGGGGATCTTCACAGCAACTGGGCTAGCTTTCAGTCAGAGTTTGAGGATTATCTGCTTGCGACTGGGATCAACAAGGCAGAGAAGCCGGTGCAGGCAGCAACGCTCAGGATGCTAATGGGGAAGGACTGCCTTCACGTCTACAAGCACAACCTGGGACTAACGGTGGAGGAACAGCAAGACGCAGGAGCGATACTCAACAAACTTCACACACTCCAAAAATGTAATCTTTGAAAGGTATGTGTTTGGCAACATGAAGCAAGAGGAAGGAGAATCCTTAGATGCTTTTGTCACAAGACTGAGAGAGAAAGCTGCCACATGTGAATATTGAGCTATAAGCGATGAGCTCATAAGGGACCGGCTTGTTCTTGGAATAACTGATGAGGGCGCCAGACGACACATGCTAAGGGACCTTAAGTTGGAAGGGGTTATTGACATTGGCCGCGCAGTGGAGGTGTTGGACAATAAGTTCAAATCCATGTCACTCAGCAGCACGGTGCCTGGAGAGAGCATCAATAGGCTCTTTTCCACATGCAGGCGCGTGTCAGCCGAATGGCTCTTTCACCCACTTTGTCGAACTTTTCCATAACAAAGGCCAGTGCCAAACCGGTCTGACCAGGTATAGGTTTTGGGCCCGACCTCTGGCTGTGGCCAAAGCGGGCTACCCTGTGTCTGATGTGACATGAACAGACTCTGGCCTCTGATTGGCAACGAGAGAGTGAACAGCCCTCACTATTGACACGCAGGTCGTACGGATTTAATATTTCACAAGATCATACCGCTGTGCTAAAAGGGGATTTTTCCGATAATAGCATTTAGCCGCTGTTAGCGCAGCTTTAGCTGGTGTTAGCATAACATTTACCTGTAGCTTACCGTCATAGTTCGTAGTTTAGCAGTTTATTTTCTGTTTTAATACAGCTTGGCTCCTCTGAATGATTCCCTAACTCCCACCAGATGACAGCATTTGTCCACATTTGTTTTCATCGCAGCTTACAAAACTTTTAATGACAATCTGTACAGCGTGCGGCTCTATGCGGCTCCCCTGAGCCTATAGCTGATGACATCCTCGTAGTCGGCTGTGGGACACGGAGGAGGAAGCTGTACGCAACCACGATGCAAACCTCATTGCTCTGATGGACAGATGTAGGGAAGTGAAGCGAAGGCTGACCCTGAAGAAGCTACAGTATCGCGTGAGGGAGGTCCGCTACCACTGCCACATACTGTCGGGGTCAAAGCTGACCCCGAGAAGGTCAGGGCAGTCATGGACATGCCGAACCCCAGGGATGCAAAAGGCGTTAGAGGACAAGGAGGTGCCGTGGCACTGGTTGCCCAAGCATGATGTAGCTATGAAGGAAATCAAGACGCTGTACTACGTTATTATGATGTCAGCAAGCCGGTCACCATACAGAGTCAGACCGGGTTCTCCAGTCAGACCGGGTTGGGCTGCTGCCTGCTTCAGGGGGGCAGCCGGTCGCGTTTGCCTCCCGCGCGCTAACCCAGACGGAGCAAAACTACGCGCAGATTGAGAAGGACTGCCTGAGCATTAGGGCTGGGCGATATGGACCAAAGGTCATATCCCGATATATTTAGGTTGAATATCGATATACGATATATATCCCGATATTTTTTCCACAAAGTGAGAGCTGTGAAATGAAATGTTAAGTCAAAGTCAAAGCCAAATACAAGTGATGATTTCAAGTGTGATTTCGATTTTATTTTGAAATCAAGTAATATAAAGTTACTGTTAATAACTTTATATTGCATATAACTAAACTATAGCAGAGACAATGAAATAGGACTTATTAAAATATTACTTACTTTTTAGTCCTTAATTATGAAATATAATTCAAAATAGTCCACATGGCCATTTACATAATTTACAGTAAGCTTATACTGATATATATATATATATATTTTTTTTTTTGAAAGCCCAAATAATTTATTTATATTTGCTATAAGCCTCCTAAACTAAGCCACAAACGACTCTTTACCAGCTGCACGGTGAGCCTGTGCAGCTGGTAAAGAGTAAAGAGTCGATTGTGGAGAAAGAGACGTGTGAATCCGGAGTTGAGGGAGTTTATGATCAGTGCATCAGAGCGGGTATCAGCGAGGGAATGGTGATTAGCGTTGCGGCTAACGCAATGCTAACGGGGAAAAAGCAATAGTCCTTCGCGGTGGCAGCATTACAAACGCTGATATTTTCACAGTACATCCACGATCTATTGTGTGAAATAGTGACATTTTCGTTAAAATAAAGTCAATTCAGAGGGTATTTTAACGTTGGAGTAAAAACCAGATGTTAAAACTAAGATGTTCAGAAGAAGGGCGGTTTGAGAATGTAAAGGGGAAATCCTTGTGTTCAGGATGGTGTGGGCCGCGGGGACCATCGTGGCGCTGTCCTCCATCACGTTTCCTGCTGTTTCTGCGCTCGTCTCTTACTGCGCCTCAGCCGATCAACAAGGTACTAAACTACTGCATATTTAACAGTTACTGTGACGTGTGAGCCTGGCCTCTGGGTGTGGTGTTGGTGTGACGTTGGTGTGGCATTGCTGTGTGTTGCAGGCGTGGTCCAGGGCATGATCACCGGGATCCGTGGCCTCTGTAACGGTCTGGGCCCCGCTCTGTACGGCTTCATCTTCTTCCTGTTCGACGTGGAGCTCAGCGACACAGACCCAGAGCCACAGACGCCACAGACTGAGGTAAAATACAGTTTATACTGAGGTAAAGTACAGTTGCACCGAGGTCCTCGCCTGTCCAGCTCCACTCCTGCTTTTAACAGATTGGTACTGAAGAAAAAAAAAAACATACAGTTGATGCTGTTTGTCCAGGACAGCATTAAAGGAAATGAAGTTTTTGCCCCATTTCCACCCAGATTTTTTAAACTAATTTTATCCTTAATTTTCACACAGTTCTTGACATTGAAGATGAGCCCGATATTGTACATTTGCAGCTGTTCCACACATGGTTTTTGGTACTAATAGAACCAGAAAACAAAACACAGTATTGTTAAAGAACTGGTATCAAATTCTTTTTTTAATGGTACCCAGCCCTAGTTCTAATGATGCCTTGTTCCTTAAATCTGAGCTTATTATATTGGCTTATATTGGCGAGCAGATGACGCTCTGAATAAATCGACCTCCTTCGACTTTTACACATAGTTTTTAACACATTTTTGTTGCACAATTCATATTTCATGATTCTGTTAAGATCTGGTTCAGTTTAGCTCCATTTATCCTGCAATCTCATTATTTCTAACATAAATAAGGTTTATGTAGAAGAAGAAGAAGAAGAAGAAACTTTATTTATATAGCACCTTTCACAGATAAAATCACAAAGTGCTTCACAGGGGCACAACAATAACAAAGGTTACAGAGAAATGTATTAAAACAAATTAATTAAAACAATCACAGCCTTTTCAACTAAGAGCTCGTCCAAACAGCCATGTCTTCAGCTGTTTTTTAAAGGAATCGACAGTGTCGGTCACACGTAGCGACAGAGGAAGGTCATTCCACAGTTTAGGAGCAACAACTTCAAAGGACAGGTCACCTCTGGTTTTAAAGTAGGTCCTTGGGACAGTGAGGAGGTTCTGGCCCGAAGACCTAAGGGTGCGACCAGAGGAGTAAGGGCACAGCAGGTCAGACGCGTATTTGGGAGCCTGACCATGCAGCGCTCTGAAAGTCAAAACTAAAATGATGGGAAGCCAGTGCAGAGAGGATAAAATGGGAGTAATGTGTGACCGTCTGCTAGAGCCTGTTAAAAGCAGCATTTGAACCATTTGAAGACGATTCAAAGCAGATTTGTTAAAACAAGTAAAAAGGGAGTTACAATAATCTAAACGAGACGAGATAAAAGCATGAATCACCAATTCTAGATCAGATTTGGATAAAATTGGCCTCAACTTGGCAATGTTTCTCAAATGGAAAAAACAGTTTTTGGCCAAGTGTCTCGAGTGGCTGTCAAGAGACAGAGACTGGTCAAACCAAACACCAAGATTTCTGATGTTCGACTGAACCGAGGAGCCCGAGAACCAAGGTGGTTTACAATTGAAGGGATTTTAAGGTATGATATGCAAGGATTAAACAATGTTGTTTGATTCGCTTATACCATAATCCCACAAACTGCTGATGTTAAAATTGATGTTTGCTTTTTTGCACAATAGCAGCTCAATTGACTGTACATAACGTTAGAATCAAGCTAACGGTAGCTCCACACCGAACTTTGAGGCTAGAAGTGTGGAGCTTGTTCTTGCTGCTGAGTTAGCTGCAGTCCAGGAAAGACCACATTTATTAGGCCCGAGCCGGACGCAGTCCCGGCAAGGAACTATTGATTCTGTGTGGTTTCTTATTATTATTATTATTATTTTTCTCCGGAAACGATCGTACTTTTGACCCGCTCAACATTGCCGAAAACTCACCAAATTTGGCGGAGGCATTCGGATGGCGTGAAAATGTATGGAAATAGACAAATTGGCCACGCCCAAAACAAAATGGCTTCACAGCGCCCCCTCAAAGTTGACCCCATTCAAATGGAAACGCGCGTTTTTGGCTGTAGCCCCAAACCCTTGGGTACAGTGAAAGGGGACATCAGGACTAACCAAAAACGCAATTGGAGCGCCACGCCCGGACGCACAGGGAGTCGGCCATTTTGACTTTCAATTGGAAAACCGGCTGGACTCAACTTATGTTTTAACGAACTAGTCCCTGGTTTTTCATCCAAATTAAATCATACTTGGCACAGTGCATCTAGACATCTTGAACTTCAAGAATCAGGCACAGTTTGTAAAACATTTCAACGGTCTCCTCCTCGGTCACTAATGCACCACCCGAAACTGAACAGAACGCAGCCATTAACATATAGGCTGCTCCCAGGCCTACCTTATCTACACATGTTGGTCACTGCATAGTCGGCAGTGACCAATGACCAATGACAGTCACATGTGCCTCAGTCAGAGCTTTCCGAAAATGTATAACATGTGGGGGTCAAGTTAACCACTCCACTTATTATGCCCTTGCAAAATGGCATAACAGCGCCACCTGCTGGCTTAAGATGGCTTGTAAGTGGCCCGCCCATCCTCCCATCAAAATAGCCAGAGTTCTTCTTCCGGCAGCATGTTGGCCTCTGTCAGAGGTTCTCCTGAAAATTGTCAATTTTTCCCAAATTCCTCCTTTATTCACAAAAGCCACACTTTTAGACTCATACATAGTTTTACTACTCCTCTGTCACAGAAAGAAGCTTTAATTTGAACGTTTCTTGCTCCAATTTCAGCTTTTTTGGACTGTACAATCACAGGAAGTTCAGTTTGGCTGTTTCCTGTCCGTCTCCCTGTGCATTCCTCCTACTAGATGGGCCTGATCAAAATATTGTTTTACCAGTCGAGGTTACTGAATGGTTGAAGCATCCTCTCAAATATTTGTCTCCCAGCCGAGTTTACTCTAATTATAAAATGACTCAATTATTCTTGCCCGAACTGTAAAGCCGTTCCGCCGTTTTCTGCAAATGCATGAGCTCAGTGCTTTTCATAATATTAATCCAAGGTCCTCTTAGCTGTGGCTGCCTTAGCTCAATAGGTAGAGTGCTGGACTCACAATCACAAGTTTGCTGGATCAATTCCCACCCTAACCTTTTTTTTTTTGACTGGCCACCTACTGGGAAGAACATGAATCGGTGTCTATGGTCCCACCCTCATTAAAAACAGTTAGAAATATCCACAACTACACAGAAAGACATGGGGGACAGTAGGGAAACAATAGAGGTAAAACTGGGGGAAATGTCGAAAAACAATCGAGACAATGGAGGGGCAAAAATGACCTGAAATGACCTCTCTCCCCAAATGCCTTGCTTGGACATATATTCACACCTGGGGATTCAGAGCAAAGTAGCACACAGCGGGTCAACCTTGGTGTGGTGTTATAGCTCAGTGATAGTGTGCTGGTCTTTAGTGCAGGAGGTTGCCAGTTCAAACACAGCATTGACACTTTTACAATTCTGTTTTCACATGGGCCACTGCACTCTGAGCCTGATACAACTCCAGAATGAGCACCAAGTTATGTAGACACAATTATTTATTGGTCTACTTTTCTACCTTTCACTGCCATTTACTCGTGCAGATCACTGCTCTTTTTTCTGCAAATACAAGAGTGCACCTCTGTCCAGATGCTGTTTTGCCTGCTGGCTTCTCCCGAGTATTGCAGTTCACTGGCCATAGAAGGTATTTCAACTATAAAACGAGTGAAAAGCACCGCTGTGGCGAACGTGAGGCTGAAGCAAGAGTGGGCTGGCATCAGAGTTACCTGGGGCAATATAAGGCTGGGGTCTGACGACGGCAAGGCAGGAGTGGGCCGGAGCAAGAGTTAGCAGAGAGCACACATATTGTGTGTGAGGCCAAGGGGAGAGCAGTTTTGGGCGAGAGCGGGGTCGGTAGCAAGGGGGGGCGGTCGCAAGGGGGGCAGTCGCAAGGGGGGCTGCGCCAGGGGCGAGGGCCTCTATCGCCGCTTTAATTGTTTTTGTTTTTTTCTTAAAAGGGACTAGACGGAGTTTAAAAATGTTAAAATGATGTATTTTCCTCCCCCTACTTGCTCCTGCCATGTCCTAATGTGTAGAATGAGCAGTTCACCACAACTGCCGCTAAAATCCTGGACTGTCACTGATAAAGGTGTTAATTCGTCTGAAGTAGTGACGTCATGCACGAGTTTAATATCGAGCCTGCAGTTGCGCTTAAGACCTGAGGTGGCAGTAGCGAGTATAAAAATGGCAACTTATTTTTTTTCTAAAATCGCCCAGCCACCAGTGCACCGCCTTTAACAGTGCTGAGCATCCCACTATCTGTACACAGCTCTACATGACAATAAGAACTTTAAACAATAGGTGCTCATATCATGGTGAAAAGCCATGCTTGGATAGTTTAAACCTGTGGTTCCCAACCAGGGGGCCCAGAGCTTTGCCTGGTCAGAGGGTCAGGTCATAAATGATATTATTTGAGCAAAATAAATGGTCTAAAATCATCAAATATGACTGAGTAAGGACTAGGTGCATTAAACACTCCAATTTCAGTTTATTTGTTTGAAATAAATACTTAGCAATTAGCAATTACTTTCATGTTTTGATACATTTGTGGGGGCCACGGTTTTGGACTGGGGGGGTACGGCCCCACTACAGCATGCGCAGGGGGAGGCTTCAAGGAAAAATGGTTGGGAACCACTGGTTTAAACAACCACGAGCCGGCTATAGGAAAGCAGAGACCTAAATGTAGCAGCATAAATAAACTATAGGCTCTGTGATTTCTGTGGATTGACTGTTGCCGCACTAACTGTACATTTATGGGGAAATAATGCACGGCAGTTAGCTTTAGAATTCTCACTGGCCATGGTGTAATTCTCTTTAAACACCTAAAAAAAATGCAAGTGATGAGAGATTAATTAATGACACATAGAAACTACCAGAAAAAGCAGAGTGTCTCTTTAATCTCTTAACCCCCGCCTTAACCAAGTGCATTTTCTCCAGTTCAGCTTTACCCGAATCTAAAAGCTTCTGGATTGGAGCTTATAGGCCAGAGTAACACCTCATTTGAAAGCTAAGATCTAAACAACGAAACTGATCTTTTCCTTGCGTTGTTGCCGCGTTGCAGTCACTCTTTTGACATTTCTTTTCATTGCTTTTTTGTTGCATTTTTGTCACTTTTCTGTTACTCTTTCGTGGCTTTTTTGTTGCATATTGGTTGCATATTTATCACTTTTGCATTGCTTTTTTGCCAATTTGCTGTTAATCTTTGGCTGCTTTTTTGTCTCTCTTTTCTCGCGTTTCATTCTCGTTTTTGTTGCAATATTGATGCTTTTTTTCAAGAAGTTTTTAGATTTGGGTAAGGCCAAACTGGAGAAAATGTGCTCGGTTCAGGTGGGGGTTAAGAGGTTAAAGATTAGATTGTGTTAAAGATGGAAGTGGCCTTTTCTTATCCTTTTATGTTTGATATTTTTAAAATGTCTCACCGTCTGTTCCTCCTTTTCTCCTTCTCAGACGCCGCTCGTCCCGGGGCCTCCGTTCCTGATCGGGGCGTGTCTGGTTCTTGTGGCCATTTTCGTGGCCATTTTTATTCCGGAAAACCACAAACTCTCGGACGACAGGAGCCCGAAATCCACCACAGTCGCCACCACACTGGCCCCGCCCCCAGTGACACGGAGGACATCGAGCCCCTCCTCCAGGACACAGTCATGTGACCCAACAAGTTGCTGTTAGGAGTTTTTTTTACCTTCAGACGGCGTTATTTATTGGAATCAAGTTACTGCTTTTTACAGATTTTACAGTTCCGCCATTTTTTATTTTGACCTTTTAGTCGTTAAATCTGTTAATTAGCCACAAAATTGATCAATATGTCAAACAAAGGCCGATTATTTGACAAAACATTTTAAGAGTTAAGTAAAAAGTAGTTTAAAAAAAATAATAATTTTGTTGCCAACAGAGAAAATGTTTATTCCGTGCCATTTTTATTGACCTCTCAAATCTACAATAAATGAATAATGAAATCCATGTAGCAAAAGGAAGAGGCTCATTTCAGAGTTTGATCGATTTTACCTTAACTTTTCATTGCAGATGTTCACAGCTGTTTGTGGTTAATGTTTCTGTAATTGATGCATCATGAGTTTATCACGTTTATCCTAACGAGGGAGACGTGCTTCGAGTTAGTGACGGGCTAAATCCTCATGTGAAATGGAAAAACCCTGGAGCTCCTTAAACGCAGCAGCTCAGTCGTGTGGGCGAGTCCTGCTCTGGCTCTACCGGGTCAGATCTTCTGATGTGAGGCTCAGGCTGATCAAATCTGAACGTTATAGTTAAAGGAACAGGCCACCGTTTTTACATACTGAGATATGTTCTCACCTTAGCTTAGACGAGTTGATGCGTAACTGTCAGACCAAAGATGTTGTTAGCATTTAGCCTCTCCCAGCGTATTCCTATAGCTCCAAACTGGGGTGAAGTTGGGAGTGACCAAGTTGTTCCACGTTTCCCCCAGTTTGGAGCTATGCCTTTGCTGGGAGGCTAAATGCTAACCACATCTTTGGTCTATTTGCGCGCGCCAAGTCACGCAAATAGACCAGACAGTTACGCATCGACTTGTCTAAGCTAAGGTGAGAACATATCTCAGTATGGAAAAACGGTGGCCTGCTCCTTTTAAGTTTAGGTGCTGCTAAACTTAAAGGAGCAGAGTCTGACTTAAATCTGCGACTCAGACCAAGGAAGCCGTAGCTTTCAGATGTAATATGAGACACTCGAAGTAAACTTGCAGATATTCCAGCGACAGAAACAGATTTTAGTTTATTATTTAGATCTACGGCTGCTCTTCCTGGGTCCTTCATACAATTCACAAATAAAATTCATAAAACAATACACTGCTCTTATTATAGAGACGCAGCAAAGATCCAGAGCAAAGATTCTTGAGTTTCTTAAAAGTAGCTTTTGCAGAAGCTTCAGCTACGGCACACAGTTCTAGCTCTGAACTTTACAAACCGCTGCAGGTCCGGGTCCACCTCATCTGGTGGAATAACAGCTAATGGAACTGTTTGCAAACGATGGACGGACAGTAAACCAGTCTGACCTTGGCTCCAAAGTTACACAGCACCGCTTCTGTTTTGTTCTCGGCTTTAGGGGGGAAACTATTTTCACTGTCAGGAGATCACAATGACCGTTTTTGCAAAAGGTCAGTTCCCGCGCTTCTGCACATGAAACAAGTTTATATATTGTCTGTGTCTCGGCACAAATGAACTAAAAAGGTCATTATTTTCCACTGTAGCGGTGTAAAGTAGCGTTTTTTCCCACGCCAACTGTGACAACCAAACTTTATTTCATTAAGTGCCATTTCTGTCACTTTAAACCACATTCCCGCCTCCTGTAACGCTGTCGTCCGATTTCAAAGACTGTTTTATGCTGATATTTCCTCTTCACTTTTGTTTTTGAGGCTTTAAACATCACACATTTTACCTAAATAACTTTAACTCATGTGATACTGACGTCGTCTTATGTGTTTGTGTTTGATGCTGCATTCGAGGCTCAGCAGAAACTCGTCACAAATGTAAACTTTAATTTTGACCGTTGTCCTTATATAGTGAGTGGTTCAGCGTTGCAGTGATGTGGGTTTGACGACGGATTATCCTGACTTTAGGGCTGAACGTTTCAGAAATGGGTCTCATCACAAAAATGTTTTATGATTCCACTAAACCAAAGTTTGTTTCTCTAATTGTGGGATTCTGTAGGAAACGCAAAAGACCGACGCATTTTTCCCTCTAAAGTTTTGAAACAAGTCCATTGCATATTTTGCTGGAATGTACCTGTATTTATATTTTGACTGACAGTATCCAGTATGACTTGGATCTGTCTTCTTTTCTATGAGTTGCACATTTATTTCAGTTAAAATTGCAGTTTCTGAGACTTTTCATGATCTTATTTCAATGTTTCTGCCGAGTTTGTGCTGAGCCTGCATCGCGGAGCAGAACAATCGGCCGCACTTTACGTCTGAGCTGTGCCTAAAGTGTTTTTATGGAGAACAGACGATGCTTGTCTGGGTTTGGACAAATCTAATTATTAAAGAAAGACTTATCTTTAGAAACATGAGGCTGTGTGTGGTTCTTCCCTCAAACACCAGGGGGCAGGTTTTAGTTTGCAGTTACAGCTGTTAAAATTGAAGACTTTTTAGATCATAATATTTAATAAAACTGACCTCTTTTGGCAGTCTTTTGGTCTGTTTTATTAAACATTTTGTTCATGAAATATATACCCTACCGGTTTGGTCACCTAGGTCAGTTCTACAGTTTCTCTACCAGTTTTCAGCAGTTCTAGCATAATTGCTTGAGGGTTTTCTAATCAACGACCCTCTAACATTATTAGCGAACACCATGTACCATTAGAACACTGGAGCCTCTGCACAATGTATTCAAATCAAAAGTGCTCAATGCAGTGAAACTGGAAACAGTAAATACTAGTGATGGGTGGACGATACCTCAAAGTGTGTATCACAGTGTTGGCAGGCTTACCATCTGGTGGTGAAAGGCATTGCAGCAGTGAGCCTAAAAGCGAACTCAACACTGACTGAGCTCATTTATTCTCATTCAGAAATGTGAACCAAATTGTCAGGATTGAGCTGTTTTACCAGCTGCGAGTGATACTTTTAGAAAGAGGAAAAGCGCTCGGATAATCAGAATAGAAACAAAATATAGCCACAAAGCGCCAATTATTGGCCCTGAAATGGTGTGAAAGAAGAATATCCACTTCGCTTCGCACACTGCTGTCTAATTACAGTGTTTGTTTTCTGATACATGTGTACGGCGAGAGGAGTGCGTTGGTGTATGTTTGAGAGGAAGTGACACCCCCAAAGTGTGCTTGCTATACGATTTTAAGAGTCCTTTCACCAGCCCTGATGGCGCTCGGGCCTAATGAATGATAAGTCACTGACCAAGACTTAATAAAGTATAGTGCTTGTGACAATAATAGGGAACTAATCATATTTTTGCTAATGATTAGCAGTGGCTGTCAAGTCAAACAACTAAACTATCATAGTCCATCATCTGACTCGAACTCATGATCCCCCGTTTATAAACCTGATGCTCTCCAGTCCAAAACATGTTAAACTTTGGCCTGAAAACTAATGGGTTGCGCACTTGCGCCCCCTTCAGGGTAAACTCTGCTACTAAATTAGAATTTCTTGATTGACTGGAGACGTGTCCACGGCCTCCACAGAACGTCATAAGCCGCCCCAGCTCCACACATCGGCTGTTTCCCAATTGCAAGGATCCATCCTCCGTCTGTCCACTTCGTTGACGTCCTCGGTGGTGGCTCCTCCCAAACGGAGGTGAGTGTCCTCTCACCGCCGCATTTGAGCTCAATTTTTTTTTTTTTTTTTTTTTTTTTTTTTTATTGAACAGTAATAATATAGTTACAAACACTTATGCCAGGGGTAAAGACAAAACTAAACAAAAACAAATAACACAAAAAAGATTAAAAAAATAAATAGCAGAGGTAGCCCTTAGCAGCAGCACTTAAAAAGGTTAAAGCATCAAGAGTCTTAATAGCTTTGGGGTTTGAAGAGGAATGTATTGATTCTTTGTATTGTATTATTTCGAGCAAGTAGAGTTTAAAAAGGGGCTTTTTACCAGAAAATTTACATTTGTGAATATGAAATTTTGCAAAAATAATGAAAAATTTATCACGTAGAATTCTTTTCGTTGAGAGCTACAGGGATTGTAAAAACCAAAAAGCACATCAGAGTATGAAAGCGAAAAGTTACTGAGAATATTAGTTTGTATATAACGAATAAAGTCTTTCCAAAAGGCTACAGTGAAGGGGCATTTCCAAAATAGGTGGATGACAGTTTCATTGTCCTGATGACAAAAGGAACAGCTACAGTCAATGTCCTTGTGTAGAGATTGCTTTGCTGGATAGCACCTGTGGAGAAGTTTAAAACAGACATCCCGAAATTTGTTTGTCACTAGATATTTAGAAGGTAAAGTCCATACAGTAGTCCATTTGATATCAGGTACAAACTGCCTCCAGTAATGAATGACATAAGGCACAGTAGCAATATCGTTCTGAAGTAAAGCTCTAATTTTTTTGTTACTCATGGAAGGGCTGGAGGCAAAACAGATTTTGCCCACACCAGTCTCAAAAATTGAAAAAGAAGCATTCGGCCTCTCGATAAGTGAAAGAACCCCACCCCGAAATAGCATGAGCACACCTTGAGGAATAGCGTCCATAACAATAGCGTACTCCTTAGGAGTTACCGGAATCTGATAGGATGATAAAAACTCAGAGTATGACATCAGGAACCCCTCAGGATTGAAAAGTTGCTTGACAAAAATTAAATTATTATTATACCAGTTTGAGAAAAAATCGATTTGTTTTTATATAGAATGCACGCATTGTTCCAAATTTGGAATGTGTGGGGAGAGAAAGAGTGTTTATAAATAAGAGACCATGCAAGGAGCATCTGTTTGTGATAATTAGCTAGTTTTACAGGCAGTTTTTCGATGTTAAAGTTTGACATTAGAACTAATGAGAGGCTACCGACTTTTGAGAATATATAATTAGGGATAAAATTCCACACGGAAATAGGATCCATTAAAAACTTTCTAACCCATTTAATTTTAAAAGTATAATTTAAAGTGGTGAAATCTAAGAAATTGAGTCCTCCAGAACCTATTGGGTTTACAAGCACACTATCTTTGATAAGATGGGGCTTGTTTTTCCAAACAAACCTATAGAGCATTTTATCGATGGATTTACAAGTTGAAGCATTAACATTCAAAGCGAGAGCAGCATATGTTAACCTAGACAGCCCTTCAGATTTAGATAACAGGATTCTGCCTCTTAAAGATAGATCTCTTTGAAGCCAGTGGTTCAATTTTCTTTTAGTTTTCTCAAGGATAGGATCAAAGTTCAGAGAGCATCTTTCTTCTATGTTTTTGGAAACAACAACGCCAAGGTAAGTGACTTTGGATTTGACAGGGATATTATATAAGGACGATTGAGTACAAGATTTAATTGGGAGGAGTTCACATTTATTAATATTAAGTTTAAGGCCTGAAGCATCTGAAAATTCTGGATGAGATCAATGGCAATAGGAATTTGCTCAGAGTCTCTTAAGAAAAGAGTTGTGTCATCTGCCACTTGGCTAATCAAAACTTCTCTATCAGCAATTGAGACACCACGCACATTATTCTGTGTAATATAAGTTGTCAGAAGTTGAGCTGCTATTAAGAAAAGGTATGGTGAAACGGGACAGCCCTGCCGGACACCTCTAGACAGGTGGAATCTAGGAGTAGTCCCATATTTAAGTTTGATTGAGCAATTTGCATTATTGAATAATGTTTTAATGGAATCTATGAAGAAACGACCAAACCCAAATTTTTCTAAGGCTTTGAAGAGGAATGTGTGCTCTAAGGAGTCAAACGCCTTATAGAAATCTAAGAACATAACAAAGCTATTTTCATTTATAAGTTCAGAATAGTCCAGCATGTCCAGAACAAGCCTCACGTTATTAGTAATATGTCTATGGGATACGAAACCTGACTGCGATTCATCAATAATAGAAGATAAGGTCCTTTTAATTCTTTTCGCTAAAATTATGGCACATATTTTGTAATCGTTGTTGAGCAGACAAATAGGTCTCCAGTTTTCGATTGATAACTTATCTTTATTGGGTTTCGGAATAAGGGTAATAATGCCTTGAGTCAGGGTTGTTGGTAATTTACCATGATTGATACTTTCAGTGAGTGTGTTAAGAAGGAAGGGACTAATTTCATTTTCGAATGTCTTGTAAAATTCACATGACAAACCGTCGCTGCCAGGTGATTTGTTATTTTTAAGACACCTAATAGCTTCTTGAATTTCATTAAGGGTTAAATTATTGTCACACAGTTTTTTATCAGCATCAGAGATGTTTTTACAATTAATAGAATTTAAAAATTCACTAGTTGCTTGTTCTGAATAATTAGAGGAATACAGTTTGTTATAGAACTCGGAACAAAAAGAAGCTACGGTTTTAAAGTTAGAGATGATTTCATTGTTAATTTTAAGTGTGTCCAAGGAATTATTAAGCTTAGATTTTTCTAGGCCAAAAAAATATGAAGAGCACTGCTCGCCCTCCTCCAGCCAACGAGCTCTGGATCTAACAAAAGCACCACGGGCTTTTCTTTTGTAGATTTCATCAAGTTTACTTTGGCACTCACCAAGGTGAAATAACTGTTCTTCAGTTAAATTCTCATTACTAATAGAAGACAGAGATGCAATCTGAGAGCAGAGATCGTCTTCCTCTTGTTTTCTGAGTTTTGCTAGGTTACTGCTGTATGATCTCATAAATTTACCAATGTCATATTTCAGTAGTTCCCAGGATGGGCTGAATGATTTTTTGTTACAGGCCTCTTGCCAGCGTGACGATATAAGATTTCTAATAGTTTCAGTAACTGAGGCATGAGTCAAAAGGCTGTTATTGATCTTCCAGCATATAGGCCTCGGGATGTTAACTTTAGGCGAAACCTCAACGATAAGACTAATAACTTTATGATCAGAAAATGGAGCTGCATGTGTATTTACATTTGAATTGGTGTGGTTAAATTTATTTGAAACCAACCAATAATCTATACGGGACATTTTAGATAGATCTTTGGAGCTCCACGTGAATGATTTCAGTGTAGGGAATTTCTGTCTAAAGATATCTATAACATCAAATTTCTCCATGAAATCCTTTAAGTAACCATTTGACACATTTAGACTACTAGGAGGACATCTGTCTAAAATATTATCAAACACAACATTGAAGTCACCACCAAAAATTAAGGAAGCGTCAGGATATTTAGCCAACCAAGAAGATATTTTTTCATCCCAAATATCAAAAAGTTTTCTATTGTCTGAATGAGAGTTGTAGCCATAAATATTAGTTATTACCACTACGCTTCTAGAAATGGACAAAACAATAATAATAAAGTGCCCTTTTGGATCGCTATAAACGTTCAAAATTTCTCCAGAAAATCTGTCTTTTAGAACCAAGACACCAGCCATTCTCTCAGAACAATGTGCCCCCCACAATTCCTTACCCCATTGACTTTTCCAAAAGGCCAGATCCTCTTTAGTGCTGTGTGACTCCTGAATAAAATAAAAATCACATTTAAATTGCTTAATAAACAAAAAAACTGCTTTACGCTTTACATTGTTTCTTAAACCCCTGGCATTAAAAGTAACAAAAGAGAGAGACATACAAAATAGAACAAGTTCTGTCACAGAGAACAATAAAGAATAAAGTCAGAAGAAATAGGACCTTACTCTTATAAAGACCTTATGTACTCGAGCTCCAACAACTATAACAATAATAACTGATGAGCCAAAAGGAGATTCAATGCATTAAATAACTTTTTTTTTTTCCTTCTTTTTTTTTTTTTTTTGATAAACTTATTTAGAAGTGTCATATAGACTCCCTGCAGATGATTCCATCATGAGAGGTCAAGATGGCGCAGGGGTCTTCTTTAACTTGATGTCATCCGGGTAGACGTTAAAGGAGAAGAAGGCGGGAAGATTTCGGCGCCGTTTACGAAGGCTCGTCCAGCGACGAAAAACGCTGCTTTCCCTTGAGCGCGAGCCTCTTGGACCTGTGGCCATAGAACACGACGTTTCTCCCGGTCCTCAGTAGTGAGATCTTCGGCGAAGCGCAGGTTGTTGTGCTTCAGGAATGCCGACTGCTTTGCTGCTTTCCACACCAAATCTCTCAGAGAGCGTGACAAAAACCTGATGATGACGTTGCGTGGAGACTTTTTGGTGAAGTCCCGTTTCCCAAGCCTGTGCACAATGTCGATGCCCTCTTCCACTTTCACATTCTCACTAGCAACCGTTTTCTGACAAATGTCAATCACTATGGCTTTAATATTCTCCGCATCAGACTCACGGACCCCAGCCAGCCTCAGGTTCCATCTTCGAGAGTAGCGTTCAAGCTCAGAGATGCGTGTTTCGCAGCTTTTCACTCGAGTCTCCTCCATTGTGGTTTTAGCATCAACCTCCTTCAGCTTCGTTTTCATATCTTTCACCTCGTCCGACACAAAATCAATAGTTTTCTTAAGACCTTCGATTTTTAGAGTTACCATTTTCTCCAGTGAGTCGGCTCGGGAGTTGATGAGGGCAGAAATCTTGGCCACAATGCCGTCTGGGTCTTCGTCAACAGCGGCGGGCTTACCCTTCTTGGTTGCCGGAGAATGGAGCGGGGAGTCCGGCAACGGGGAGAGCGCGAAATCGCCCGCCTCCATCAGGGCTTCTGAAGAGGCAGAGGCGCCAGCGTAGTTGTGAACCTCCATGTCCGCTTGGGATACTGAGAGCGATTCACGTTCCTTCCTCTTGATATCTGATTTAGGCATGTTGGCAGAAAGATGATCAACGTTTATTTTATTTTTTTTAAAGTTATTATATTTTGGCTCAAAATCTAGTTTTTCAGCGGAGCTCGAATGCAGACGCCTTACAGAGTCGCCATCTTGCGCGGACTCCCATTTGAGCTCAATTGGAACGGCCTCCGGAGCGAGCGGCTGCGTCATGTCACGTGTCAAATCATATAATAAAATGTCAATCCATGCTTACAAAAACGACGGTTTTATGAATAAAAGCTGTTTATAAACTGGTTTTGGTTGGATGTCTTACGGTTTGAACATTTTGGCCTGAATAAAATAAAACTTCTGCAAGGATTTGTAAGAAATTCAATTAAAATATCAAATATATTTAGCAGGTCCAGTTTATCACTAATCGCCTTCAATTGCACAACAACCATAGGCCTGATTTATCAATAAATAGGCCTATTTATTAGGCTTTTCATTAACTTCATATAAACCTCTTTTTTTACATCTTTACTTGCTTACAACACGTCTACTAATGATTTTATTACAATTATTTTTTTGCACAAATGTGGAACAAAACTTCAAACTAAGAAAGTTTTTAAAAAAAAACAGTGTTGCAGTGCATCATGGGTAATATTCAGCTCTCCGAGGCAGCCAGTGGGGGGTCCGCCCCCTTTGCTCTGAAATGAGTTGTGATAGTGGCAGGCCGTGATATTGCACCCTACGGCTCAACAGCCTTTTTCGCCATAGACAACAATGTAAAAGGAGCAGCCTGTAAAATGGTCCACGGGGCATCTGGAGTTTCAGACTAAGGCAAATATATTTCTTTAAAATTACTATTTTTAGGACATGGACTTTTTTTCTTCGTAAAAAAATTGTAAAGCATCAAAAACAATTTTTAAAAAGTATTCCAATGACGTGACGTCACCAGTGCTGTGGACGTGCGCGAGCGTGTGCGTGAAGACTCATGAACGAGCAGAGGTCTTCCCCGTTAAGCGGTCTGAGAGCCAAACAGACAACAATACGGTAATGAACGGGACTGGACTAGGATAAACGCTAACAGGCACCTAAAGTAAGTTTTTTCTTTACTCAGTACTAAAATGTATTGCGAACCTACACATGGCAAGCGCGTTTAAATGTTAAAAAGTAGGCCTATTAGCTAACATGAACAACAACAATTTAAACTAATGAAGACGTGATCGTTTTTCTGATTAGGCTGCACGGCTTTGAAAATAGCTTTTTGATTCGATAATAAAAAAATGGTAAATCATTTAAGTTACTTCAGTGGTGATGTTTATACCTTTCTTTTCAGATAACGTAGGTACAGTACCAATAAAACCTATATTGAAACAACAAAACATGATTTCTGCATCTGCCCTGGATCCAGTACAGATAAATGCTGTACTGGTACAGCATTTACTTCAAATTATACTAATGATAATGCAATATAGAACACTTTTGTAGTGCTCCTTTGTATTTCAGCCAAACAATTCTAGTGGTGAGGTTATACTAGCAAATACAGTGAAGTAAAAAGTCGATTTTTATCATTTCTATTGCAATATGAAGACGGCCAGCACTTACGAAACTTCTCAGAAAAGTGGCCGAGCGAGAGTACATTAGCGCGGCGACGTACGTTCGAAGGGCCGCTGTAAGTAACGGTTGTTGTAAAAGAGCGGGGCTATCTAGCTTATTAAGCCCTGCACTGACAAACTGACCCCACAGATCATCTTAACATAGTAACTTAATCGCCTCAAATGGCCTTAAAAATTCATTTTGTATTTAAAGTACGATTATATCAAGAGATTTAACTTACAGCGTAATGGCGTCCGCTCCGCTCTGAGGCTTCGTCGGCAGCTGTGCGCGCTCCCGCTGCTTTTACCCACTTGGGCCGTACGGAGCTTAGATACAGGTGACGCGTCATACGGGTACTATGGGCCGTTATGGCGGACGAAACTGGTTTCATGCGCCACTGAGCACCACTATGTAAAGAGATAGGAGCTGGGGCGGCATGCCTCTTCCATCTATATAATTCAATGGAGGCAGCGGAGGATCCACCGGTGCATCCTTCATAAATGAGCCAAACGGAGGAGTCGAACTGCGAGGAGGCGAGTGGTCTGAGTGAATTGGAACACCACTTGGCGGCGCTGTGATGACGTGAATTATGTCCGAAGTGGTCAAGACGCCGAGGATCCTCGCAATTGGGAAACAGCCATTGTCATCAGGTGCTTCCTATTATCCTGCCCATTGTCCTGCCCCTGTACCTGTGGTTTATCCCTCCCACGTAATCTGTCTGCTGTGATTGTGCCAATGGAGACGTAGCTGCAGCCTTCACCCAATCACGGCCCCAGCGCAAGCCGCACCCCTGCATCAGCAATCATCGCAGCCGCCATTCATCAGCAATCATCGCCAGGATCCCCTTCTTAAGCTCCCTGGTCATTCACTCGGCGTTTCCCAGCTGTGCAGCGACCCTCCTCCGCCCCACCTCCTCCGGGCTCTACTCAGGCTCCGCCCGTCAGGTCCCGTTCTACCACCACCAGTGTCCAGGCTCCGGGGGAAGATTCTGGCATCATCTATCAACACCATGCATTGCCTATCGTTCGGCAATCTTCCGCCGGGGTCTGAGCCCCAATCACGATCCAGGATCAATAAAACCTTCTAATGCATTCTGTCTCTGTGAGTCTTTGCAGGTTGAACTGTTATTGACTGCCTCCTTGGTCCAGAAGGCAAAACTCTGACCATGACTTTTTCCAAAAGAAAGGTAAATGAAATATACACAATAATTAATAGCAAAATCGGTGCCTTGAGAATTATATTTGATATGTTTATTTACCAACAGCGATGTATTGGCATATTATTAAATATTAACTTGATAAATTTACCTGATGTGTACAAAAAATTACTAATAAATAATAAATTGGGTGCTGGGCATGACTGTGGTGGACACTGGAGGCATTGAGGTGCTGGGCACGCCAGTGGTGGACCCTGGAGGCATTGAGGAGTGACCTTTTAGATGTTTTATAAAATTGTCCTTTCGTAAAACAGTTAATTTACAATGCAAGCAGTGATAGTGTAAGTCCTTTCTACATGAGTGGCCACATCTGTGAATGGTAAATCCTGAAAATGAAATGAAATAGCAGGATATTAATGAATGTCTTACAAATATGTAAATTGTTAAAACATTTTTGAAAGTTACCGTCATAATTGACAGATCTAGTGAAGTGCATTTTAAGGTGATGCTTCACTCTTCCCAGCTCTGTCGGCTTGAAATGATTCGGACCACAGAATGGACAGTGGAAATCACTGCAGCAATCTGTGCACCGCTTAATCTCAGGCAGGGAATAATTGTCTTTTTGTATTGTAGGGGAAGAATAATGTAAATTTTATTTTTATTTTCAATTAACATATGAATAATTCTGGGCTAATAATGATAATAATAATAATATGGTCAAAACTAGTCTGGAATGCCATATACATGCAACAATGTGGCATTAATAATGGTGCCATTTTTTACATTTTATTTGTCCTTCATTTATCCAGGATAAAGCTCGCTGAGATTAAAAATCTATTTTTCAAAAGTGTCTTGGCCAAGATTCTTTAAATTAAAATATGTAATAATTTGCCACAGAAAGTAAAGGTATACCCTTAATACATATGAATAATTGCATTTTTTGGGTAGCTTATGTAATTGGGATTATGTATTGTTTTTACTAATTTACAACTATCTTAAACGCTGGCTTAAACGTTATTTTAAGTAATTAGGATGTTGTTTAAAATGTTAGCTTTAGCAAACAACAGAAGCATCTACGATTTAAAAAAGGTGTTCATAAGAAATCAAAAATGAAATAACTCGATTAAAGTCTACTCACGTTCGTTGACTTGATCCACATCAATCTTCCCAAGAGCTAATACCGTCGTATATCTGTCTTTACCAGCAGAGGACGCACTATCACGGTGGATTTGCTTCACGGTAGAGCTGTCTCAGCTCCGGGTCTGCAGCTTTCCCCTACTCGTTTCGCTCGTCACCGACGCGCCAAACTGTGTTTAAAAGGTACCGCATCTGCAAGTGTCAACGGGATGAATCATTGTCAGAAGAAGAAAATTACCCTTCCATAAATAACTTCCCCCCTACATCAATAAAATGGAGCCCGAGAGAAAAAGAACAATTTCCACTGTGTGGGATCATTTTGGACAAACTTATTTTTCTGAATAAAAATTAATAATAAAAAACTCAATGACATTTAAATTGGTAAATCACATTCACAACTTTCACTTTAATTTTCACATAAGATGTAAAATGATACCATAGGAGATAAGTAATGTAATGCCCCGCACTTACAGGCAATAACCAGCCGACGTGTACTTCAAGGTGTTTTATTAATAAACAAGCTGCCAAAAGTACGGCTACCTCTGGCTACTTTCTCGCTCGAAAACATCCTTCACTTGTCTTCCTTCGAACACCAACTTGTAGCGTGGGGCGAATCTCTAGCTTCTGACACCAATGTAATGCCCCGCATTTACAGGCAATAACCAGCCGACGTGTACTTCAGGCCGCAGCTCACGCACAACACACTCAACACAGGCCGAGAGCTAAACTTCTCCCTCTCCCAGAGCACACTTTCACACATGCTCACAGCGCCCCCTGGTAGCATAACAGGTCAATAATAACCGAACACAAAGGAAAACACAACAAGTAATACACAGCTATTACACTGCCCTCCCCTTTATGAAACCCCTTGCCCACAAGGGGACATAACAAATCCCTCAAAACGTGGGGGTCTACGTCTCAGTCGCCGTGGTCTTCGGGGGCTAGACCCACGAGTACTGTCAGAAGTCATTACAGGTTGGATGGGAGAAGCAACAGGGGAAACTGGGGAAAATGGGCCAGCTGAATGTCCAGAACCGGTCTGTTGGGTAGCCCTCAGTTCAAACGAAGGAACAGCCCCCCCTCTGTAAGGAGCCAACCTGTCTCTGTGAAGGACCACTTTTCTGCCTCTGGGGGGTACTTGTACTCTGTAAACTACATTCCCCACCCGCTCTAGCACCCAACAAGGTCCATCCCAGTGGCTATCAAGTTTGGGGCAACGTCCTTTCTTTCGCTTGGGTGTGTAGACCCAAACCAAATCCTGAGCTTGGAAGTCTTTACCTTTATTTCTGACGTCATAGTTCCTTTTCTGTCTCATACCAGCCTTCTCCAGCTGATCTCGCGCAAACACATGAGCCGACTCCAAGTGATCTTGCAGCTTCCTGGCATACTCTAATCCTGGCACGTCCTCCGCACTTCCTGGAGGCTGCCCATACGCCAGTGCCGCCGGAGTCCGGATCTCCCTGCCAGCATTAACAGAGCAGGGGTGCAGTTGGTGGAGTTCTGGACAGCAGAGCGATAGGCCATTAAAACAAGTGGGATGAGTTGATCCCAGTCACGCTGGTGAGCAGCGGTGAGGATAGCCAGCTGTTGTTGCATTGTGTGGTTAAATCGCTCCACTAAACCGTCACTTTGGGGATGCAGTGGCGTGGTGTGTGTTTTCTGCATGTTCAGGCAGTCACACAGGGCTGCAAAGATCCGTGACAAAATTCCTACCCTGATCGCTGTGGATGATGTCAGGGACTCCAAAACGGCTGAACATGCCCTCTACCAGCGCATTTGCAACTGTCTCTGCTTCTTGGTCTGGCAGAGCGCAGGATTCAGGCCACTTTGTGAAATAGTCCATGGCACACATGACATACTTGTTTCCCCGGTCTGATACAGGGAAGGGGCCCATAATATCCACGGCTACCCTTTCCATGGGTGCGCCCACCGCTTGTTGTTGCAGAGGAGTGTGTGACTGGTCACGGGGTCCCTTATGGGCGGCACATTCATCACATCGTCTGCAAAAATCTTCCACATCACGTTGGTGCTGGCCCCAATAGTAGCCCTGCCGGAGACGCCGCAGAGTCTTATTAGTCCCAAAATGTCCAGAACCTGCACTCCCGTGACATGCCCCCAGCACAGCTTCTCTGAGGCCTTGGGGAACCACCACTTGCCACCTCTCCTCCCCGGTGGCAGGTTCCTTCCATGCCCGCTGTAGCACCCCATCCACCATGCGGAGTGTATTGAACTTACTCCACAGGCCCTTGGCAGCGACCGACAGTCCTGCCACGTCCTCCCAAGCTGGCCTCTCACCGCTCATGACCCACAGCCGCACGGAATTCACATCTCCATCCTTCTCCTGCTCAGAGGCCCAATCAGCAGGGCCCACCAGCTCCAGGGAACAGCAAGTGGGCTCGGTTACAGTCACGTCACCTCGGAGCTCCATCTCCCTGGACTCTCTCCGGTCACAGTAGCTACAGCCGACAGCTGCACAAGGACGCCGGGACAGGGCATCGGCATTCGTGTGTTGGGCACCAGGGCGGTGCACGACTTCAAAGTTAAAAGACTGCAGTTCCTCCAGCCATCGCGCCACCTGCCCCTCTGGTTCCCTGAAAGACATCAACCACCGTAGAGCAGCATGGTCTGTCCTAATAGTAAAAGGCACCCCACACAAGTAGTACTTGAAATGCCGGACAGCTAAAACAACAGCCAACAGTTCACGTCTTGTCACACAGTAGCGTTGTTCACTCTTATTGAACACGCGGCTGAAATAAGCCACCACGCGCTCACCTTCGGGGCCCACCTGCGATAGCACTGCTCCCACACCGACGTTACTGGCATCCGTATCCAGCGTGAAAGGCAGTACAGGGTCAGGAGGAATGAGGACAGGGGCATTGATGAGGACCTCCTTCAGACTGGAAAAGGCTTCCTGGCAGTCCATTGTCCATGTGAAGGGCTGATTATTCTGGAGGAGCCGAAACAGGGGTGCGCCGATACAGGAGAACCCCTTAACAAACCTCCTGTAGTACGAAGCCAGCCCCAGGAAGCTCTTGAGTTGTTTCTGGTTATCTGGCACAGGCCAATCTCTGATAGCCTGAATTTTCTCTTGGAGCGTGCTGATACCCTCACCATTCACTTTGTGGCCAAGGAACTCCACCTCCTGCTGCATAAAGTGGCATATACGGGTGAAGTTTCAGTCCTGCAGCAGCAATTCTTCCCAGCACCAGCTGCAGGGAAGCCAAGGCAGCATGGAAGGACTTCCCATGGACTAGGACATCATCAAGGTATACCAGGCACTCCTGCCGGGGAACACTGGCGAGCACCTGATCCATTAGCCTCTCAAATGTCCCTGGTGCATTGCATAGTCCAAAGCTGAGGACCTTAAAGTGCCAGTGCCCTCTGCCTGTGCTAAAAGCAGTCTTTGGTCTCGATTCAGGGGCGAGAGGAACTACTACGTAAATCAAGTGATGAGAACCACGAAGAGCCTGACACTAGATCCAAGGTCTCATAAACTCGTGTGAGGGGGTAGCAGTCCTTTCTTTTTACCTTGTTCAGGGGCCTATAGTCCACACAGAACCTCCATCTTGAGCTCTTCTTCCTCGGGACCATGACCACAGCAGAGGACCACGGGCTGTCTGATGGTTCTATTAGGCCCGTTTCCAACATGTTTTCAACCTCTTTATCTGCCGCCTCCTGCCGTACAATGGGTAGGCGACGGGGGCGTACTTTAATGGGCCGTGCATCTCCAGTGTCAATGTAGTGCTCTACCAGGTGTGTGAGTCCCACCTCATTGTCATTGAGCGCAAACAAGTCCTCATATTCCCACAGAACCTGCCATAGCTCCCCCTGTTGTTGGGCATCCAAACCTCCACAGTTCTTTTGCCATATGCACCTGATGGCCTCCATCCTCTCGTCTGGAGCTCTTATCTGCTGTTGGGATGGGGTTGAGTCACACGGAGGCTGAGTGGCAACTGTAGTTGCCGGGAGTGGGTTGGGCTGGACCACCTCTGAGAGTGCAGAAGTGCAACAGGTGGGTAATACTGGAGAAAGCTGGCTGTAGGGGTAAATTAACTGAATAACTTGACCCCCTGGCAAAACTAGTATGCCCGCCCCCAAGTCTAGCACACCCCCAATAAATCTCAGAAAGTCCAGACCCAGGACGCATGGGTCTTTAACTTCAGCGACCCAGGCCTGAAAGGACACTAAAACATTCCCGATAGCAAAAACAAAAGTGCCTCTTCCTTTCATTGTGGCTGTTTGTCCTGTCACTCTCGCAATTTCACAGAAGTTGGCTCTAGAATGGCCCCTTCTGGAACAACATCAGGCCTCACAAATGTAGCTGTAGATCCTGTATCTGCAAGGGCCGGGCAGGAAACATTTCCAACCAACACAGGAACATGGCAGCGGAAGCCCACCTCCGTCCAGCCTACAGTCTCCACTGCATCAGCATGAGGCAATGTATCACAGACTTCTAGAGATAACTAGTGCTCCTTTGATTTAAATCTTTGGGGGTACTTTGGCCATCTCAAGCAGCCCCTAGCCCCCTCTGGCGCCGTGACTAGGTAATTGAATCAGTGTGTCTTGTTGTGAGTCTCAAATAAGTTGCATGCAAGGATGTATAAGATCCACCAGGTGTCAGTATAGAGCAACACAGCGACACTGTACAGGTGTAACAGGCCACAGTATACCCCCATCTGGACTAAACCCGGGGATAAAGGGGCCTAGGCCATTTTATACCCCGGGTATAAAATGGCCTAGGCCATAATATACCCCGGGCTATATTATGCCCCCCCCCCAGGCCAGATTATACCCCCAATGATAACAGTTATGTTAAAGGATCTGTATCATGCTATTTTAGCCATTCCAAAGTAAAGTATAGGCATATATATGATATATTGTACCTCTATCACTATGGAGTACTCATTTTTGAGAGAAATATAAGTATTTTGGGGGGTATTTTCCCTACCCGGAAGACAAGACGCTTCGATTCAGTTAACTCCGCCCCTCTCTCCGCTCATTCCACATTTGCAGTATTATAAATATAAATATTGCTGCAAAAAGTGAAGTTACTTCACATAATGCAGTTATAAGGAGTTGACATGTGCAACACAGTTTCATAAATGGCTAACACACATGCTAACACACATGCTAACACGCGTTTTGATTGACTCACCGCTCAGCATGGCCTCCCCATCATCGGGTGTTTACGTTATGGCCCTCGTGTTGGTTATAAAAGTTAATCCACTTTGATTCTGGCCAAGGTTCACCAAGCATCCATCAGGTTGGTTGATATAGTAGCTAGCTTAATCCCGGAAAGAAATTCCAACTTCTGGCGAGTGCACTCTTCTTTAGGAAGGTTGAATAGCCCTGTTCCTCTCGTAGCCAAACGCGCATCCGTGGCATTATCGGTAAGAAAAAAGAACAGGCGGTGTCCAGAGTAGGTTAGAAAGAGCTCAGTCTTCAAAAACAACACTTATGCTCGGATCCATGGCTCCTCCAGCCGCGGGACAGCACAGACGCGTAGGAGAGTTGCTGTTTTTTTTTTTTTTTTTTTTTTTTTTTTTTTTTTTTTTTTCAAAAAAAAAAAAAAAAAAAAAGCTGTTTTATAAATAAACATCAGGCCGTAAGGCATTACATTACAGATGTAGAGCACTTCCGTTCCGCTGTGACGACACAACTGAACAGCTCAGTCGTTTACCAGGAGAGGGTGGAGCAGCTGCTCAGAGAGCAGGATTCAGGAGGATTACTTAGAACTGCGTGAATGAAGCCAAAAACTGCTCTGGGGGTGTTTTGATAAGGAAATAGCATAACAACATGGCTAAAAACTCAAAAAAGTCGATTTTGCATGATATAGGACCTTTAAGTGAAATAGCAAGAATTATACAGTAGCTTAGGGTGATAGAGTGGGTTGTCCTTTAACCAGAAGGTTGGCAGTTCAAATCCATGCTCCTGCAGGTACAGGCTGTTGTGTGCTTGGGCAAGACACTTTACCTACCTGTGCATGTATGAATGCAGTGTGTGAGTGAAGTGAAGTCAAGTCAAGTGAAGGCAAGTCAAGTCAAGGCAAGTGAAGGGAAGTGAAGTGAAGTCAAGTCAAGTGAAGGCAAGTCAAGTGAAGGCAAGTCAAGGCAAGTGAAGGCAAGTCTATAAATATGACTTCACTTGACTTGCCTTCACTTGACTTCACTTGACTTGACTTCACTTGACTTGACTTGCCTTCACTTGACTTGACTTGCCTTCACTTGCCTTCACTTGACTTGCCTTGACTTCACTTGCCTTGACTTCACTTGACTTAACTTGACTTCACTTCCCTTGCCTTGCCTTCACTTGCCTTGACTTGACTTCCCTTCACTTCACTTGACTGTATAATTCTTGCTATATCACTTAATATAACTGTTATCATTGGGGGTATAATCTGGCCTGGGGGGTAGGAAATAGCCTAGGCCATAATATACCCCGGGGTATATTATGGCCTAGGCCATTTTATACCCGGGTATATTATGGCCTAGGCCATTTTATACCCGGGGTATAGTCCAGATGGGGGTATACTCTGGCCTGTTACACCTGTACAGTATCAATACAGTTTGGGGGGATGTGCCAAAACGCTTCACGAGGCCTCATCTACCCATCACTAGCACTGGCCTACATGTTTTTGCATTGCACTTCAATATGGACGTCAAAGAGAAGAAAAGAGATGGCTCTTGTGCTTTACTCGTTATCTCTTGAATCATTTTGTTATCAGGGCAGATTCGCTGTGTGCCCAAAGATGTTAGCCTGGAAAAATCCAGACTCACCGCTGTACCAGCGAGTGAGTCTGGTCACTTTTGCGTCAAATCCATTTCCCACAGCGGTACATACGCAAGCAAACAGGAAGCGGAGTAAACCAATCAGCGAAGGGCGGGCGTCTGCCATTGATGCGGTGTTATTAGCGGTTTTGCGTTAATATTTGCGCAGGATTATGAATTACAAAACTCACCTACTGTCGATGTGTTTTTGGTCATTTACCGCCGATTGGAGACACGCTTTCTCTCTTTCGTGCGTCGTTCGTAGATTGTTATTGAGGGACTTTCGCGTCCCATGAGTGACGCTGCTCGCTAACAACACGTCACGGCAAATAAACGAATCTGATTGCACGTGAACGGATTGATTTTGCGGAAGCCGCGAACGAGGGCGGGGTGACCAGACTGATCCCCCGCTGGATAAAAAAAATACAGAGGGGAATCATTCTGGTCTCACCAGGCTACAAAGATGTGGGCGGCCCTGGGCGGACGCTCGGGCCCACCAGCACCACGGGATCCCATGGGATGCATGAATCCCAAATGACAAAATGAGGCCGGCGTTGCTCTCGTTCAACTGACACGCCCTGCTGCTCACCGCTACACGCACTGTACGACACTACATGATACAAAATGACACAGTGACTTTTATTGAAATGATACGCTCGTGACACAACAGCTCGGCCAGGGTGTTGCTTTCTGTGCTTGATACGTGTCGATACCTCGGCTCATTTAGCCCATCACTAGTAAATACAATCATTTAATCATCAGAGTAGTGTTGGTCAGATATCTCAAAGTGTGTGTCACACTTTCATAATTTTATCCAGAAGATACTCAATATTCTTAAGTATAAAAAAAAAAATTCTGATACTTACTTTAGTACATTTTTGGTCTTGTATCGGCACTTTTACTTAAGTAAAAGTGCAAAAGTATGCATTGTAAAATGTACTTTATAAGTAGTATAGAAGTAAAAGTATTTAAGTGTTTAATGTTAAGAGTTTAATTTATTTTTTAATGGTTAAGTAAACCATTAACTCGGTTCAAAACCAAGAACTAAACCAGGTCTAAACCTGGACTAAACTACTCCTTTAGACCTTGTTTATATCTGGTTTAGACCTGGATTAGACCTAAACAACTAAACCAAGTCTAAACTGGGACTAAACCAGTTCATCATAGAGCGGTCACTTTGGGTTAAAAGTAAAAGTATTTTACTTTAATTTAAAAATGTAGTGGAGTAGAAAGTACAGATACAGGCTCTAAAATGTAGTGAAGTAAAAAGTATTCATCATAAAATGTACTTAAAGTAAAAGTACCTATAAGTCACACTGTGTTGGTAGGCTCCTTTGTATAGGCGCCACCTTGTGGTTAAAAGGCATTAGACCAGTGAGCCTGGAAAAAGCAAACTCAACACTGACTGAGCTCATATTTAGAAATGTGAACCATGAATGAGCTGTTTAACAGCTGAGATGGAAAGGTTAAGCAGACTACTGCTTCACAACATACTGAAAAGCGTGCAGGATGCGAAGAACTGTAATTGAGAAAGCAAAAAGTTCCGCACAGCTTGTATGCTCCCAATCGCTTTTTTGTTTCGTGTTCCATGAAAGTGACGTTTCGGGCCTCAAGTCAGTCCTTCATCAGACAAAGCAGGAGGAGAAAACACCTGTATTTGTAGTGCCCCTAATGAGGTCACATGACCGAAAAATACAATTTACAAAATCTAAAAATGTTTCTCTCAAAACAAAACAAAAACAAAGGAACCTTTGTGCTGTTCAAGTTGTATGCAAGCCATATACAAGCCATGCAAAGTATCAGAAAAAGAGCGTCATATGGCACTTGTGTAAGATGTTCCAACTCCTATTAAAGGCAGTGGCAAGTACCCACAGTGATAAATGGTAGAAATATATACAAACATTTACAGTTATTGAGCGAACCACAAAAGTGTATATACATTGTACACAATTATGTACGTTTTTGTATTTTAATGAAAATCTATTTTCTCATGAAAACCAGTTCACACCAAACGCAGAGAGGAATGACACAATTCAATCAACAATACTGCAGTGATGTTTTAGTACAAGGGCAGTGGAGTAGTGGTGTGTGTATTGGTGCAATCACAGACACAGTCTTAGGTCAAACTCTTGGGAAACCGTGGGTGCGCTTATTTTGAACACTGTCCATTTTTTTCTTGTAGAGAAGTGATGGTGGACCAGTCTGTTCACTGGTACCTGCTACCTGGACAATTACAGGAGTTTCCTCTGGGGGTGCTGTTCAGTACTCTGATACAAGAAAAAAATAGTGTAATATTATCAAAATGTATAGGCTACTGTTTTTATTTTTGGAATTGTTGGAATTAACACAACACATATCATGAATGAATAGGTCTATGTCATTAATCATCCAAATTATGCATAATTATTTGGAATAATTACTGACTGTACTGCAATTAATGACATAAATAAACTGTGGGGGTGATGGTGAATGTGCCGGGGGTAGACAAAGTATCGATACATGCTCATATGAATATCTAGCTTCGATACAAACAAATTTAATAGGCCATGTATAATGTCAATATGAATATCCCTAATCACCCATATTAATGCAGCCCTCTGTACAGGGTGCACACCTGCTGGTTTATTATAAATGTAAGTCCTGGGTTGTTAGTACTAATTTGAGCGACACAACCCAGTGACAGCGCCACCGGAGAGAAGGCTCCGGACCTCTAGAAAGGCTCGTAGGTTCGTTCATTGATAGACAGAAAATGTTCCAAAAGTATAAATCATATTTATTTTATCACATTTGTTTCCTTTAAAATCTTTGGTTCATATTTCCATTCTGTTAAGACCTTGGGAAATCATTCAGTCCATAGTTCATCAGTTGACAATTGTTTTTCAGTTAAACCAAAAAGTCCACATAAAACGGACACTAACAAAACAAGGAAACCAAGGGGAAAAACAAGGCAGCAGGAGAACACAAGCAGCAGGGACATGACCCAACCCCTCGACCTATAAATTAAAGATAATGTTAGACTAACATAAAAAGAAAGAAAATGACCGTAACGCTAGCTGGCCCATACCGTCGCTCGCACGCCCGCATGAGCTACTCGGCCATCCCGGTGCTTCGATAGTGCTCACACCGCACCCCAGCAGACCCCGGAATGCCAACCGAGCAGAGCTTTGGACGCCATGTGATGGTGCGCTATGAAGCCCTCAACCATCCGCGACACTACAGAAGAGCTCGTATTAGCGGCCATACAAAGTACGAAGATAAATGAACGGCAAATAGCTGCAATATCTACCTGACAGAAGACGTACACACACCCTGGGCGCTCCCAGCCCAGCGCGGACACAAGGCGGAAGTACGGATAATGGCAGAGGACGAATGAACGAAGTGGAGGGGCTTTTATAGGATTTTATTATACGACCCTTCACAATGCAAGTAGAACGCTCCATTGATTTGAATGTGATTTCCCAACGTTCTACCGGTCATTACTTTTTGATAGAAGACCTCTGAAAAAAATAATGACCGCTGCCAATGGCAACGGAGTTCGTGCTTGTAATACAGGTCTTTCATATCACTCCGCGAGTAGTAGTAGCGGACAGGCGGACACTATCTCTGTCCCCGTCCCTGCGAGAGAAGTTGAGGGAATCACTCGTGAAGTTAACGGGAGTCCGACGTTCAACTTACCCAGAGATTCACCACCATTCCTCCTCTCCAACTGCACCTTCAACTAAGTAGCTAGGCTAGCAATAAGTAGCTAGCTGTGCTGCTACTAGCCTCGCCACACTGCCTGGAATCAACAAACGTTGCCAAGCAACGCGCAAACTTTTGGGAACTATTTGCCGCGGAAATCATTAAATAAACCTTTCTGCCTTCATAAAAGTGTATGAAGTTTATTTGTGTGTGTACAGTTGGCAAACAGCCGTATAATAAGCGGGATAATGTATAGAACGCCGGTCATTATCGGTAAAATAAGTACCGACAGGGCGAACTGGATGACCGGCGATAATGACCGGCGTTCTATACATTATCCCTTACTTAAGGGGTCGAGCGCCATCTGCTGATATTCTGATGCTATATACTAATTGATGGGGAATTATAGAGTTAATTCGGCCCTCACACATGGCCTTATCATATCGTACTACCAAAACAGTACAATTTGGCCTTCTATGACTTGTGGCCTAGAATACACGTGGCACACTGCCAGTGGTAGATGCTTAGTGCCTACGTGGCACCAGGTTTACTTAACTCTCTTGATGTGGAAGGATGGACAGATTTGAATGTTAGGACTGTGCTACTGTACTGTGCTTTGAGCTCATGCCTCGGGTCTCGCAAAGATGGCAATAAAACTTCTCCTGCATAAGACATCCGACTGCTGCCTATTCTTCCCGACCTTTCGATCATCGTTTTGTAGAGATTCTCTTACAAATTGGCGTCCACGAACTCGTTTACACAGCTGCTCTGGTAAGTGCGTTTCTTTTTTTATCCTTGATAAAAAAGGAGGGAGAATGGCCTTACCAGACGCATGCTTGCTAAAAAAAAGAATAATGCAATGGGAAATGTTTAAAGAGTAAAAAAAAAACAGTGTTATTGGTTGATTCTGGATGTTTGTTTCTGGTCGAGAGTAGGGATTTAGGTCCTGTACTAAGACCTAGAGTATTCGGATGCACAAGTTTAGACTAGAATGGCTACAGAGATGTGAGGCTCGATGCAGACTGTAGAGTCTACTGTTTAAGCAGCTAGTCGTCACAGGTATGAGAGGGACACATAATGTAGACTATTTTGAGTGTAAGCTTTGTTTAAGGTTGATTTTAGCGTCAAACATAAGGCACGTTGATGTAGCCACTGAAGCCGAGCTGTGGGCTACTGTGTGTATAGTTGTTTTATGTTACTTTAATCTTGAACTGAGTGCTGAATATTGAGCCGGTAATGGATTACATTGGCCGTGTAATTAATTACTTAGACGGTTGGAGGATAGTATAGTCACGGTCGAGTAGGACCGTGAATACAGACTTTATGTGGCCCTTGTATCGGAAATTGATGCAATGTTTACATGAAGTTTGTCGTTAAACTGCAGCTGGTGGTTTTGTCTGAACGTCGTTTAGAGGAAATCGGGCAGTTGTGGTGAATAACGGTTGGTGGGAGAGAGCCTAGGATAATTTTTCTCACAAGGGAGACCGTTGAAGTTGTTGTGCACAAAAAGAGAGAACGCTTCTGCAACGTATACAACCTACGTTTGTCTTTTGCGTTAACTTGAATTTAACCGTGAAAGTCCAGAATCAACTAATAAACATTGCGATAAATATCACGTTATTTTATTTAAAAAGGTGAAGTTGGCTATAGTTTTGGATGCAGCTAGAGATTTTTTTATGTCCGTTGTTTGCGTTCCGTGTCATGTATCTCCGTGTTTTGTCTGTCTGTCCACCTGCTGCTTTATCTAATTGTTTTGCTTGTCTGCAAGGTCCGTGAAACAAAGTGTTCCTGATAACGTCTGCCTGGAGACAGATTGCTGAGTCAGCATTAAAAAAAAAAAAAAAAAAAAATGGCAACATTGTTTACTAGAACTAGCTACTAAGCTACGGTACAGATTAAGAGTCTCTGTAGGGTAAACAGTGTCGCATTTTGAATGACAATTCAATTGATGATTCACGCTAGTGATAATGAATTGAGATTGTGTTTTGTTTTTCGAAAGTTGATGCTGCTCTGATCTGTCTACAGGCCACGGGAACTGCGAAGGAGGACTGACTTCCGGTGTGACACCGATGTGTTTGTTTAGCTGCAACTTCGTGAGTACAACAACTGGGTTTTTAAAACACATAAGGTTAAAAACAATGAGAGAAAGGCGTATGATTTATGGCATTAGGCTAAAAATATTAAAGATTTGTGCCTGACAGGCAATCAAAACAAACGATATTTGGCAACAGTGAAACAAAGTTAGGATCAAAATGTGTACAATTGAGAAGTAAAAATGTCTTGCTTTTGTTGTTGTTGTTGTTATGTTGTAAAATGTTGACAGATGTTATTCTGCTGTGATTTGTTTTAGAAAACTGAGCTTTAAACCTGATTTTTAAAGTACCAGGACCTAAAGAAAAATAATAATATACTCTGTTTTTTGTAGTTGGATTTGCGGTAAAGTGAAACTTAATTCTGTCTTTAAGGTTCCGATGTCTGTGTAGGTTTTGGGCGTATAGGAATGATGCGACCTTTGTTGAGGTTTTAGAAATGAGATATCCCGAGGCCACGTCAGCAGATGGGCTCTCGCTGGTTCTCTTAAAGATAGTTTAAAGCACTTGCTTATAATTTTTTACATATTTAGAGTCAGCCCCAAGGTTAGATTTGAGAAGTGGTCAAAACACTACCTTTGTGAGGGGAACGGTTAAGATTAGATTAGCTGGTATCCAAACTGGTTTGGAAAAAATGTATTGTTTTGACTAAGGCTGTATCGCAGGCTAAGTGTTTAATATGAAGATTCAACATTAGTCGGAATAATGTTTCCCAAGGTGATGTGGGATCCCCAGGAGATGGCAGCGCCGAGACATAATGAATTCAAAACAATTCTTAATTGCAAACAACACTAATTTGAATATATAGGTCAAATAAAGAAGATAGGTCTAAACAAAACAAAGTTTAGAGTGGTGTTTTGCTTGATATGGTCTAAATTACTAATACACTTTTACATCTCGGTTTTGCTTGCAAGGTTTTTGGGGGTCCTGACAGATCATTGTGCGTATAATTTAATTTCCTTTAAAAATACCAATTTATTTGAAACCTAGAATAGACGATTGACGTTAACATGATAACATAAACTGATCACTAATTGATATGAGAAGGTAAAACATGAACAGGAGATTCTCCTTTTTCTGAAGATTAGCCCTTTTTGATAGTGTACAGAGGATTTTTTTTACATTCTTTATTATTATTATTATTACTTTTATTATTTACTCTTATTATTATTCTTATTATTTACTTGTGTTGCTTTTCTTTCAAATTTTCTTGTTTTATTTTTTATTTTTATTTTTTGTTAGCATTTTTGAATTTTTTCTTATTTTGTAATGCTTTGCGCGATAGGACAACCTGATTTTTTTAAGTCTTTAATTTACTTTTACCTTGCCCCTTTTTGGTGGTTAGAGAGGGAAGCGGCTGGGCCTTTGTGCGATGCGTGAGCGCTGGTCCAAGTGCATGAAGGACAGTTTACAAAACCTGAGAGTCTGCCCTGCTCTCAAAACCAAAACACCTCCTCTGCTGCCGTCCCCCAACGCCCTAAAAAGCTGTCTGCAGGCGGACTAGTGCTGCAAATTTGTCTCAGGTCCGATGCTTCGCCCTGTTCCACCTTTAGTTTACATTTGTTTTGAATTTTTGCGTATAAATAGATGTTTATATATGTTTTAATCAATTTTTTGTGTTTTGCCCATGGGCTAGGCCCCATGGGACTCCGTGTTACTGTAAATTCTCTTTATTTATTTTTTCTAATCTTCTTTTTGACTTTTTTTAATGCTCAGATTGGTCAAACTATTTGAATCTCAATTGAACAGCTATAATTATCAAGATAAAGTAGATAATGAAATAAATAAATAAATGTAATTGAATAGTTTGATATTTACAGAGTGATAAATAACTAACAAAC
>VHKM01000541.1:0-122500 GCA_007210695.1 Neogobius melanostomus | reverse complement strand
GTCTTATTGTGATGTTAGTGTACCTGGCAGTGTGTGTAGCCCATGTATGTCTTTTATTTTGGTTGTCCATCCCAACGAATGGCACGTCCGGTTTGCCGGTATATAAGGTAGACTCCGCCTCTTCCCCTTTCTCTGTTCCTGTGAATCTGAAGAGAAAGGTCAGCTAAGATATAATCTAGAGGCATCGTGTTATTTATATTAACATTCATGTAGTTTTATCTTGTCTTTTATGTTAATATGTTGTTTTCGTACCATCCATGTTATTATTTCGTACTTGCATGTTTTTGTCCCCTTATGTTTTTAGGCCTCGTTGGGCACATGGTATTGGGCTAACGCCAATCTTTTATTTCCCTCTGCCAGGTATGTTTATTGTATATTTGTATTTTCTCTGTTCCTGTGAATCTGAAGAGAAAGGCCTCGTTGGGCACATGGTATTGGGCTAACGCCAATCTTTTATTTCCCTCTGCCAGGGACCAATAAATGGGTTCGTGCCTTCGCCATACGTAGGGCCGTTAGCGCTCGTACCAACGGGGCGGGACCATACTTCATCCACGTCGACGACTTCTTCGCGCCGCTGAGATGGATTCGGAGGAGCTGCACATGCCTGCCATGGCCGGCAGGGGGCGCGGAGCTTTGGTGTCTCCTCTCCCGTTTCCTTTAAGTGATGTGGGTGTTAATGTAGCTCGGGGCAGAGCTGTGCCTCGTAATATGAATGACGTGGGTTTTGGTCTGCCTAAGTGCAGCACGGGACATGTATCTGATGATGAAACTGTGGGGGGAATGAACCAGATGAGTGAAATGATGCAACAAATGGGTCACATGTTAGCTGATAATATTGTGTCTAGGTTGAACACGTCTAGCTCATCCGCCGAGTCTCCCAGGGCCCCTGATTCGCCTCCACAGGCAAATGTTTCCGCGAATGGTCATAGCTTAAACCTTTCAAATGTCACGTTTATTGAAAAGGGTGCCAAAGAGCCACCGGTGTATAGAGGGGATGGTTCAGATGTTTTGGCCATCGATGAATGGGAGGATTTGATGAAGGTTTATCTCCGGAAAAGTAATGTTCCCGTCGAATGCAGGACGGAGGAAATCCTTATCCATTTAAAGGGCAAAGCTAGAAATGTCGTGAAGCTGGGTATTAAAAATGGGGGTCTGAATTCCACACAAGGGCCCGAGGCCATTTATGGTCTTTTGCGTAAGCATTTTGGCGCGGGTCTGTGCTCCTCGATTCCTCTCGCTGATTTTTACTCCATCCGTCCCACAGTTAATGAGGACCCGTATGATTTTTGGTTACGGTTAAACAATGCTGCGGACACTGCCATTAGCTGCTTGGCGGGGCTGGGGAAATTCTCCGATATTCCTGGGGAGGACGTCACCCAATTATTCATAAGACACTGCCCGAACAAAGAGCTTTCTTACACATTCCGGTCTAAGACTATCGATAAGTGGTCGGCTCGCGATGTACAGGAGGTGCTGGTTCCGGGCGTGCAGCTTACAGCGACAAAGTGCCGCCGGACAAGACACCAGTTGTACAAGTTTTACAAAGACTTTCAGAAACCGACTCGTTATTTCACACGGACGTTATCATGGACAATGGTTATGTCATCAAGGCCTTAGTGGACAGTGGATCTATGCCGTGCACTATTAATGAAGAGACTGATTCAATATTGTTCCTTGTCCTGCAGTCGTTCTGTTCCTGTACTGTCTTGTGACTTTGTTGTGTGTCATTGTTAAATGTTCAATGTGAAGTTTCACATCAGCCTGTCTAGGGACAACAGATGGAAATTAGCCTATGGCTAAAATCTGACATATTTACATATTTTATATGTTCATTAATATGTACTGTCCCTACTTAAATAAATAAATAAATAAAATAAAAAAATAAAATACTTAAGAGGGATTATCCGGAGATTGACAGGAAGCGGGCGGATGAGTATGTCATCGTGGGCTGCGGAGGTCAACCGGTAATGCCCACTGCTCTGTACGACCTCTCTGTTCTAGTGTACGGTATAGCAAAGTCATCGTCCCAGTCCTAGTAGTACCAGGCCAGTCCGACAGCATGATCTTGGGAAGCAACGTCTTGAAATGGCTCATGAGACGAATCGAAGATGGAGAAATAGACTCGAGTAAAATGGGCGCTTTTGGCAAAGAGCTACCCCAGCTGCTGTCACTGTTGTCCCATACAGTGCATCGTACTGACACCTCGTCACTGGATTTTGGGACTGCGAAATTAAAACGATGTGTCACGTTACAGCCTTTGACTGAACATTTGGTGTGAGCTAAATTACCATCTGTAGACGCTTCGGCGGTGGGGAACTCTGTCATCGTAGAACCCACTCGATCTAAAACGAGACCAGCGCAGATCTTGGTGGGGAGAGTTGTCACCACTCTGTATGGGGATGGGTGGGTTCTGTGGTATATTAGTTTAATGCTTGCTAATATTAAAACCTATAAAATGTTCAAGGAGTCCTGTAAGCTTCGGTGGGGCCTTGAGCCCCTGAGTGTATCCGTATGAGGTCTTATGCTGAGAGGATGGAGAAGGACTGAGCGCCTCAATGTACAGGTCCAAATATGGTAAAAGAATGTCTAGTCCCAGCTATAATATATCATTCCTGTGTGGAGCCAACCGTTTACGTAAGTCTGTGGGCCGAGCTAGATCTAAGTAAAAAGCTGTGGCTTTGTCTCGGCACTTCGGACTTCTTCTGTACATCTGAGATGAGCAATATCTGCACTATTTGCCGAACGCCTGAATAAAGACCTCCTAAGAACACATCTTTTTCTCTGCTCTGATTTTTCCATCTAAGAAGCTTTGGACGGAGCGTTTTCTTACACTAAATACTGACAGTTCCCGTTAAAATAGTTAACGGCAGGGCGGCACGGTAGTACAGCGGTTAGCGCTCGTGCTTCACAGCTAGAAGGTCCAGGTTCGATTCCCACCAAGGCCGGGGCCTTTCTGTGTGGAGTTTGCATGTTCTCCCCGTGTCTGCGTAGGTTTCCTCTGGGTACTCCGGTTTCCCCTACCACTAAAAACATGTACAATAGGCCAGGATGAATGAGAGTGTGTTTGAGAGTGCGCATGAGGGACGACGGATGGAAATTAGCCCAAGGCTACAATCCGGTGTGGCTTGTTCATTAACTTGCACTGTCCCTACCAAATAAACCAATAAACTAAACTAAACCCTACGGAGATAGCCCTCACCCTGAAGAAAAATGCCAAACTGGTGGATGTTTCGCCTAGTTTGTCAGTACAAGATCTACCGGAGCCACAACGAGTTCAGTCAAATACACAGCGCACGACGGAGACTCCAGTTTTGAAAACTGAGAACGAGATAAACAAGACCCTCATCGACATGGGACTCTCGGAAGTTGATATCACGTCGTGTGAAGTGTCCTTGGAGTGGAAAAACAAGCTACTCAACCTGATCGAACGATATGACTCCACATTCTCTAGGCACAAGATGGATTGTGGAGAGGCGAAAGACTTTGTACACAGGATACGGTTGATGGATGACAAGCCGTTCAGACTTCCATACCGGCGTGTCCCTCCTTGCCATTATGAAAAACTGAGGACAGCTTTGAACGAGATGGAGGAAGTCGGGATCATCAAGAAGTCCCAGAGCGAGTATGCGTCTCCGCTAGTCCTCGTTGTGAAACCCAATGGTGATTTACGCATCTGTAATGACTTTCGGTGGCTTAATGCGAGAACTATTAAAGATGCACACCCCTTGCCCCACCAGAGTGATGCGCTCGCTGCGCTTGGGGGCAATGTGTTCTTCTCCACCATGGATCTCACCTCGGGGTTTTACAACGTCCCGCTACACGAGGATGACAAACGGTACACCGCCTTCTCCTCCCCATTCGAGCTGCACGAGTATAACAGGATGCCTCAAGGACTGACCAACAGCCCCGCGACGTTCATGCGCATGATGATGTCGATCTTCGGTGACAAAAACTTTACCAGCCTGTTGTGTTACCTGGACGATTTGATGGTGTTTATCCTAGCTGTTGACGCTTCTTTCGACGGGATAGGCGCTGTTCTTTCGCAATTGCCAACTGGTAGTAAGATCGCCAGACCTGTGGCTTTTGCCACAAGCTTTTGTCTCAAGCCCAGTTGAATTATCCAGCACACCGCCTGGAGTTTTTAGCTCTTATGTGGGCTGTATGCGACAAATTTGGTCATTGGTTAAAGGGACGGACCTTCTCTGTTTGGACTGACAATAATCCACTGACGTATATATTGACTAAGCCCAAACTTGACGCTTGCGAACAGAGGTGGGTGGCGAAGTTAGCGGCGTATAGCTTCGATCTTAACTATGTCCCGGGCCCTAAAAACGTAGTTGCTGACGCACTTAGTAGGGAGCCTTTTGTTAAGTCCTGCGTGACCCACCGTCTGGTGTCTGAACCGTACTCTCATCTGCTCGCCCAAGTTAGTGAGTTAGCGGACCAGAGAGTCCAAGACGCGTTTAGGTGCACAAACAACTGCCAATGCGTAGACCAGTCTGGGGATTCCGCCAATTCGCTTTCCCCACAGCCGTCTCTGTCCCTCGATGAAGTCCAAGCGGTGTTAAGCGCCCAGAGTGAAGGGGACGCCAGTCCGTTGCGTGTCACTTGTGCTGATGTCCCGCAACTAGCGTGTATCACCGACAGTGCTTCGCTCCCGCTGAGCCAGCTTGTGTCCATGCAAGAACAGGACGGCACCCTGAATAGAGTCTTCTATTACGTGCAAAGGCGGAAAAGACCCACCAAGCGTGAGCGCGCACGTGAACCAGGTGGTGTGAAGAACCTTCACAAACACTGGGCGAAGTTGTCCATCAAGGACGGGTTGTTGTTCCGGTTGAAAAGAGACAATAAAATGAACGTGACGCTCCATCAGTTCGTTGTACCGAGCGCCTTGAAACAACAAGTCCTCACTGGCCTCCACGATTCAGCGGGCCACCAGGGCCAAGCGCGGACGCTATCTTTGGCCAGGCAAAGGTTTTTCTGGATAGGGATGGAAAGGGACGTCATCAATCACGTCAGGAAATGCTTCAGATGCATCGTGGGTAAAACGCCTGAACCACACGGACGTGCCCCCTTGGAAAGCATCCAAACCTCGGAGCCGATGGAGTTGGTTTACATCGACTTCTGGACTGCTGAACAGACGGACAAAAAATGCGTCGATGTCTTGGTCGTCACTGACCATTTTTCTAAATTGGCACATGCATTTCCTTGCAAGAATCAATCGGCTAAACAAGTCGCCCGCCGATTGTGGAATGACCTTTTCTGCGTGTATGGCTTCCCGAAGCGCATCCATTCAGACCAAGGTGCAAACTTCGAGAGCAGTCTCATGAAAGAACTTTTGACGCTATCTGGGGTCCAGAAATCGCACACGACGCCATACCATCCTATGGGTAATGGCATCACAGAACGGTTCAACAGGACTCTGGGGAACATGATCCGTGCCTTGCCTCCACAGTCGAAAGCGAGATGGCCTCAGATGTTGCAGATGCTGACTTTTTGTTACAATTGCACAGAACATGAGACTACAGGATTTGCGCCCTTCTACCTCATGTTTGGGAGAGTTCCACGCTTGCCAGTCGACGTCGTTTTCCAGCATGTGCTCGAAGGTACACCTGTCGTTGACCACCATGAGTTTATTGCAGCTTTGAGGCGGGATTTAGCTGAGGCATCGCGCATTGCTCTCCAGAACAGTAGGACAGCTCAGGCCCGTCAGACAGTAAACTACAATCGTAAGGCTAAGGGCGCGGCTCTCGTCGTGGGTGATCAAGTTTTACTCGCAAATCGAGGGGAGAGAGGGAAGCGGAAAGTTGCGGACAAATGGGTTTCGACGGTGTTTGAAGTTATTTCCGTGAGACCGGGCGTGAATGTCTATTCCATCAAAGACCCTGACACTCAGAAAGTCAAAACGGTACATAGAAATCTTCTACTCCCTGTCAGTTTCCTTTCGTCGAATGTAGAGGGCCCATGTGCGTCTAATTGCTCCTCATTAGCGAACGACGAACCAGAAATTCCTGTTGAGGCACAGGACAGTGAGACTAGGACGATTAATTGGCTTTTGAACACTGAAAATGGTTCTTACCAGAGTGTAGAAGCGAGTCTAGTCGACGAAGAGACCGTGTCTGATCCGTTTGCTGAGTCTGATGTGGATTCTGTGGCGTTGAGTCCGTGTGATGGCGCTTCTGTCTGTGTTGAATCTGATGGCGCGCTCTCTCAATTGCCACTTAGCGTGGGCGACCACACCCCACCTGAGGATCAATCAGAACTAGTCTCCGCAGACGTAGTGACGTGTGACGCCTGTTACCTGTGCGTACCAGAGCAGGCAGATTGGTTAACCCCCCGCTCGGTTAATTTGTGAAATGAATGGACAAAGTGTAGAGTTAGGGGGACCCTCAATGCCTGTGAGATTCGTTATCTCTTTTGTAAATAGTATGTTCACGCAAGGGAAGGCTTACCAGCTCCCATTGGTTTTGTGTTAGGGAGGTTTTGTAACTCCCATTAAGAGAAAGAGGTGTGAAATTTTTTTTTCCGAGAGTATCACTGCAGTACGAGGGGTGTAAACGGCACTCTTCATAACCGCACAGGGTAGGACTCTACTCTTGGGATGGGTTTAGACCGGGTTTGGGTTGCTCTTGTTCATTCTTTTTCTTTCTTCTTTCTGTCATTTGGTTTTACACCCCCTATTACTCCGAATTTTGGGGGGGTGTGTGTAACAGAGTGTAAAGGTTACGTTAAATTCTGGTAATAGGATTAGAGCGCCACTGCGTGGTGCAGCGTGAGATAGCACGCAGAGTGTGGCAACGGTCGGGACTGTGTGTGTGTTGTCCCTATGTGTTGTCTTATTGTGATGTTAGTGTACCTGGCAGTGTGTGTAGCCCATGTATGTCTTTTATTTTGGTTGTCCATCCCAACGAATGGCACGTCCGGTTTGCCGGTATATAAGGTAGACTCCGCCTCTTCCCCTTTCTCTGTTCCTGTGAATCTGAAGAGAAAGGTCAGCTAAGATATAATCTAGAGGCATCGTGTTATTTATATTAACATTCATGTAGTTTTATCTTGTCTTTTATGTTAATATGTTGTTTCGTACCATCCATGTTATTATTTCGTACTTACGTGTTTTTTCTGGGGTTGGGGCTCGAATGCGAGCGTCTGGTGGTCGGGCCTCTGCCCACGGGCCCGGCCGGGCACAGCCCGAAGGGACGACGTGGACCCGGGCTGAGCCTCTGCACTCAGGCCCGTGGCGTGGAGGAGCATGTCGATGGAGCGCGACATTGAATCAAAGCCTGTCCATAAAAATTAAAGCTGTATAGTGTTTCATGTTTAAACCACTAATGAGGATTATGCAATGTGGCAAAGCAATTCATGCTGTTAACACTGTACAGCGCTGGAAAACAGTTTTCATGTTACTGGTGTATCATGTACACCTCTTCCTGACACGGTGTATATTTTGTGCGCACCGTACGCTCACGTCCAGATTGATAAATGCCGAAAAGTGTACATTTTTTCCATACACATCATTTACCCTTGCCGTACGCCAGTTTGATAAATGAGGGCCAATGGGTCTATAAAATTCACATACCAAATAATCTTGAGGTCCAGAGTTTGAGAAGGCCTGCTACCTCCTTTAGAGGCACATTCACCAGATCATTCATTCACATTTTCTCAACAATTCTAAAACCCAAAGTCGAATGGCAGAGGAAACTGGACCTCTTCAGGTCCAATTTTCTCTGTAGAATTAAAGAGCTGCGAATCCATCTGGAGACATATTTGAAATGTTTTGCAGTAAAAGAACGACCCAGAGTCTGGAGTTGATACATACAGTATTTATTGGAGCGCAGCTAAAGAAGAGTTTCCCTCATTATGAAAATAAATAAGTGGATTTGACCCTCGTTTGGCACCGGGTTAAACTGGTTCAGCGCATTCAGAACGACAGCCAGAGAGGAGCGACAGGCCTATTGTGCATGTTTTGGGTTTAGGTAACAATTTGGTTGTTTCGTACTTCGTGTCGGCCACCAGACGGCAGCACTTGGGTCTGTGAAATGAATAAAAACATTTGGCTCCTCCCAGACCGCGCGTCTCGTCAAGAATGTGCCCAAAAAAAGCATTTGAGTAAATATTTATATATAATTTCATCTACAGCTGCAAAAGGCAAAAGAGAAAAACAACATCCGAGCAACAAAACAAAACAAGTCGAAATGAAATGGAGTTCTCGCGGCGGGTAACGCTCTGACCCAGAAAACACTTTACTCCGGAATAAAAGGCTTACTGTTTAGATGTGGCGGAACTGCAGAGAATTTGTTTTGAAAGTGAAAGAAAAAGCACATTTTAAATCTCTTGCAACTTGACAATTACGTTTCATAAAATTATGTATGGATTTGTAGCGTCTTTGGAACTTTAAAGTCGACGTATCTCGCAAACATAGCATATACATGTACAATATCAAATGTTTTAAGTCCGTTTTATAAAGTGAAATAATGAAATACAGGCGTGGGGTAATAAAGTTTACTCGAGTGTTAAACTTATTACTTTTACTCGGCTCCATTTGAAAGATAAATATAGCTCTTTCTGCTCCTCTACTTTGCTATAAAGGCTTCAGGCTTCAAAGTCCTTTTTGTCCAAAAGCCTAACTCTCTATGAACAGTAGGTGGGGCTGTGCAGACGTACTGTCAATGAAAGAAGATTTGAAGGAGGAGGAGGGAATTTAGGCGCAAGTTTGGAAAAATAACTTTAAAAAGAGTTTTCTGTATAAAATACGGTTTCAAGCTTCAAAATCATCCAATTCAGTACAACCTTTTCTTGTATTGGAGTAATATTTGACCAACACTGGCTCTTCCTGCTGGCAGCGGTGGGAATAACTTAAGTTTGGATTTAACTGCTTCAGATCGTCTTTGATAAACGTTGGACCGATATAATGTTGGATTGAAAAATGTGGAGGACAGTTTCGGGTTTTAATAACGTAAATATAAGCAGGTACAGAATGAAGCATCTTTTAAAGTGATAGTCTGGACAAATTTGATCAAATGTGCAAAATCGACCACCTGGTCTTGCATTCTGATGTAAAGTAAGTAATAATATACATATATATATATGTTATTTTTGTCAAGTCCCTCCTTCCCGGATCCCTGCAACTAATCACAGTCTAGTATCCCCTGCGCTGACAAATGAGAAACTTTTCCTGTGAACCAGCCTGTCAGTCAAATTCAAAGAATGAGAGCAGGAACCCCTTCCCTCATGATTGGACCTGTTTACTGTCAAATGTTACTCTTTCTCCTCACTTTGCAAACTCACAGACTATCACTAAGTTTATTTCCCAGATACGTCGCCTTTAAATCCACATTTTTAGTTCATGTCGGAGCTAAACTTTACAGTAAAGTCTTAAAATGTGTTGAATTAAAAATGTTCAATGTGACAATAAAAGGTTTGCTGGGTCTCAGTGATTCCCAGACGTCGTTTTGTTGCAGAAATGAGGAAGTTGAACTAAAATGAAAGTCTAGGTCAGAGCGTCCTGTGGCATAGCCGTTTTCCCGCGCTGCTCGTCGCCTGTAACAGAGACGTGTTTTATGCCTCGCTTAGCCCCGCTGCAGTTCTACTCCATCCGAGGAGAGTCCAGGTCGAAGGCGGAGTCCAGGAAGCGCTTCAGCTCCATTAGGTGAGTGACCTTGTTTCCCGTAGCTGGAGCCGCCGCCGGACCGCGCCCTGCGTACCTGCAACACATGAAGAAACATTAGAGTCGGCAGTAAACAGAGACACCACCAGGGCCACGCCCCACAACACACGAGGATATGTTAATAATAATAATAATAATAATCTCTTGGATTTGTATAGCGCTTTTCAAGATATCCGAAGTGCTTCACAGCTCATTATTCATTCACTCCATACTTGGTGGTGGTAAGCTACTGTTGTAGCCACAGCTGCCCTGGGGTAGACTGACGGAAGCGAGGCAACCAGTCTGGTTTAGAACAACTGCTTAACTGTCACCATAGTCTGAGTATTTTTATATTTACTTTGCAGAGAGTTACACAGTGAAGAGCGACAACATCCAGATTCTTAATTTGTCACTCAAACAACCATACTGAACTGAAATCCCGGTTTTCATAAACTTTAGGCAGTTTTTGGTTCAAATGTTTTTAAGCCGAGTTTATGGAGTAAGCTTGTTTCATGAAATAATTCACAGCCCACAGACTCAGAGGTTTTTCTGTACAGATTTGCCGCTTAGTTCTCTAAAGCAGTGGCTTCTGTTTAGTTCCTCACCACACAGGTTTGGTTCTCTGGATGGTGGTCCTGATCCGTGGTTTGACGTAGTCGTAGTAGCCCTGGTTCTTGTGCTCCTCCTGACACCAGACAAGATCCGCATTTGGGAACTTCTCCACCTCGGCCTTCACCTGATCGAACGGGAATGGGGACAGCTGCAAAGAGAGAGAGAGAGAGAGAGAGACTAACCACTGTGCCACACCGCAGTCTAACGCTTCGTCCAGGTTACATTTTTTATAAAGTACTAGAAAAACATCTCTAAAGACACTACAGCTACTATAGCCATGGAAATGTGAAAAAGAAAAGCTGTGCCCTCCTCACTAAGCACAGTACCTGCTCCACCCTGGCGATAGCGACACGGTCATCCAGCCCGCGGTTCTTGCGCTCTTTGTTGAGTTCGTAGAAGACTTTTCCGGTGCAGAAGATGATGCGCTTCACGGCGTCCGGATTCTGAGCTGCAGCGCCCCCTTCAGGAATCAGCCGCTGGAAGTGTGTCCCTGAAATAAACCACAAACAGCTCAGTTTTTCTTGCCTGGCTCTGCCAAACTATTCCCTGTCCGTGCTACACAGGGAAGTTAGTCTGGTCACGGAGCAATTGAAGCAGTTTGAACAGGCGGGCCTAACACGCACAGATTGTCAGTGAAATAAACCAATCAGCAATTAGCGGACATGACGACAGCTGTAGTCCAACTCAGAAAATATGAACTGAATATAAACTGACGAGAGACTCCTTCGTCCATGATTAGTTTTGTTCTGCGTGTGTCACTGTTGATAGAATTACAACATCGCGGCGCAGCGAGGGACGTACCACTTGTCAATACGGAATTGGTTCGGCCTCAGCCGTCAATCAGTCACTTGTTTACCGTGTGTCCCCAGACTAGGGCTGCAACTAACGATTTGGTAATAGACTAATCTACCGATTATTTTCACGATTAAATCGATTGGCTGTGAATAGTGTATGAAAATTCTTTCTTTTTTTTTTATCACATAAGGCTAAAGTGGCATAGCTTGAGGACGTGTTGATGGAGTTAACTTGAAGTGAATGTTTGTTGGAGGGTCTTAGCACTAATTATGCTTCTGATTGGATGAGACACAGACGGATATTTATGAAATTTTCAATGTACAAAACCCTATAGACCCTAACTTTAAAAATAAAGTAGGTTTTCATTAAAAATACACAATTTTATGTAATTTTTGTTCTATTTGAGTCTGTGTTTACTAAAAAACGATTAATTGATTAATTGACAACTGAAATACAGTAGTTGACTATTTCAATAGTCGTTTCAGCCCTAGTCCAGACAGACCTTCTTTCGTGCAGAAAAGAAGTGGGTGTGGTTTACCAGGCTACAGTTTTTCACAAGTATAACAGCGGTAGCCACTTTCAGTTTTCAAACCACCACATAAGGAGTGTAAGTGTCTAAACCCCTCATTGTGGTCCAAGTGTCCTGATTCTTCTAGATCAGGGAAGTCCAAACTTTTGAGGGCCTCATATTGACATGTATAGGCTCATTTATGCTCTCCATTCGAAACGCATGCAACTTTCTGTCCGTCTCCTGCGTGATTCTGTCCGTGCGCTCCATCAGACGCTTTGTTTATCCAGAGTCATAGCAACAAAATGGGAGCATGAATAAGCCTTATATGGTGAGGAGGGCCACAGATCTGTGGTCAGTGCAGTGGTAATGTCAAGTGTGTGTTTTTTGGAACCTGAAAACTAGCTCTTCCCCACAAGAGCATGTTTGTTTATGAGGCTATTATTGTGCAGAATTATGAAACTTGTCGCAACTCTCACGACGCCTGAGGGCCACCACAAAGGTCTAAGAGCCGCGTTACCACTACAAACATGTACAATAGTAGAATGAATAGCGCGTGTGAGTGAGTGGTTGGTGGTGGTGGGGGCTGATGGCACAGATTGGCAGACTCACTTCCATCAGACTACCCCAGGGGCGGCTGTGGCTACAATAGTAGCTTAGCGCCACCGAGTATGGCATTAATGAGTAACGCTGGTTTATCATTGATGTAGAGTCTAGGTTTTGAGCTGATTTAGGACAGTGTTGATCCAAAAATGACTTTAGTTTTCCTCAGGTCCATGTTTGCCCCCTTAGCCGAATGTTTCCGATGGGTGTAGTCTTTATTCACTGTAAAACTACTTGTATTACAGTAGTTTCCATAGGACTGGAGAAGGCAAGAGAAAATCATTTCTACTCGGACACAAAGCTGTTTTCAGGCTGTGCAGAGAAATAGTGAAGTGTCGACTTGTTGGTGCAAATGAACATTGGACATTTTACACAAATCTACTAATCAGATTTTAGCGCCGAACATTTTCACTCCTTCTCTGCTTAAAGGGACTATACGGAGTTTAAATTCATAACTGAGGACGACTCCGCATACCCAGGAGGCAACAGGTGCGTAGAAGACAGGGAAATTGATGCAAAAATGAACAAAAGCTCCCACACACAGTCTCACTCTTTTAGATATTTATTGCTGCTCCAACGTTTCGGTCAAAGGACCTTCATCAGGCTTGAGGACAGCCTCTTCTGTCAGGTATTTTGTAACTTTAGGTGCTGCCCCCAACAAATCACGACCAATACTATACAGTAGGGTTTGGCGATGTCCCCTTAATTGGCAGTTGACGATGTTTACAGTGAACCATCGTGATTGACGATGATATCATCCATCTCTCATATAAGCATTTTTTAAAGACATTTACATAGCCTATATATAGGCTACATTTTATTTATGTTAGGAAACATGTGAGATTGCAGGATAAATCTATCTAAACTAAACATGATCTGAACAGAGTCATGGAACACGAATTTTGCAACCGAAATAAGTTAAAACTCGACTTATTCAGAGCGTCATCTGCTCCTCAATAACAAGGCTCTTATCACACTAATACAGCGGTAAATCTGAGCTTATTATTTGCATTTGCTCAATTTTAACGTAATGTTTAAGAAACAGTGGGTGAACGGGACAATATTTAGAAGTTTGCGTCGTAGCCTACGTTATTGAAGCTGCTCCACGCGCCGCTGGGTCCGTGTGCTCGTAGCCTCGTACCTCCTGCACTGTGCCTCTTTCTCTCCTCTCTCTCCGTCCTTCGTGAGAACATCCAAACCCATGCGCTCTCAGCTCCGATGTGAGATCCATCGCGGCATTTTAAAACGGTTTAGTTTCCGTACGAAAAGCAAAGCGAGACCACGCGGTGTTAAACAGTAGCTGCTTTTACTGAGAGCCCCGCTCGTCAGAAATAGAGCAGCGCTGAGTCTTTATTTTAATAATTACGGCTAACACTACTAACACGGCTACACGACTTTCAAATTTTGAATTCAGGGGCACCAGTTTTTTTAAGTGATCTGAATCTATTGACAATTAACTTTAGACTAATCTGCAAACCAATCAATTAATTACTAAATTAACTGATTAATTCTAATAAAGTACAGCTTCATACGGAAATTTATCTAATTTAAACTTTCACTAATCCTCTTAAGTGTTTCTTAAATCTAATTATTATGGTCTTTTCAAAGTAAAAATCATTTTCCTTTATGTCTTGTCTGTCCTAATTCATCACCAATAGATTGTAAATCTTTTTACTTCGACTAAAACTTTAGTAAATTATAATGAGTAACATTACTCTTACTCGAGTCAATATTTTTGGCTTTTCTACCCCTTTGATATTTAGAAAGATCATAAAAAAAGGTTAAATAATCGACTGGACTGGGTTTGGTAAAGTTGACGACGTTTCGCTTCTAGTCACAGTCAAAGCTCTTCAGGTCATAAAAGACACTACTTGTGAGAACCTACTCAAACATTTAGGAAGATGCAGAAATATCTGAAATCCCAGTTTCTCAATTCAAAATTTTGGTTTTACCCCAAAACTTCACTTCAATATTTAGCCCTGTCCAGCGCGGGTTTGGGTTAGAAACAGAACTTAAAGCTGCCGTTTTGTGGAGCTTTACCTGGGAGCATCTCGTCAAAGCTGGACCTGGCCTCCGGGTGGCGCAGCAGCGATTTGGGAGTGAACACGATCAGCTGCAAACAGAGAGAAGGAGGCAGGTTTTCAATGTTAAAATCATCTGGATAAGCAGGTTATGGAAAATTTGGGTCTCTGCAGAGGTCTTAGATTAAAGAAAGTCAGTCTGTGGGATTTGTTAATTACAACGGTTGTAAATTGTAACATTAATGTTAATGAGCTGGTGAATAATCATGAACGAGACTGACTGGTTTCCTGAAGGGCAGCAGGATCTGGCGTCTCAGGACGTGGAAGTAATTTCCCGGATTGGAGCAGTTCACAACGATCCAGTTACAGTCGTACAGCTGCCGCACGGCAAAGTCGTCTGTGATTGGCTGAAAAACACAAACTTTACCATGGAGTTCTTTCCACTCACCAATAGGGCTGTGCAATTAATCGAAATTCAATTACAATTTCAATTATTACACTAGACCATGCGGCCCTCAGACCAATTTTTGGTGGCCCTCGGTACACGTCATCAGAGATGGTCCTTTTTATTTGAAATGTAATAATTTTACACAATTCGAACCTAACAACTAACATTTTATTGTGAGACAGAGCTGGTATGAATACATATACTGTACATACGCACACATGCATACCCATACAGTAGGCACACATGCATGTAAGCAACATTATAGTCTGTCAAATTTTATACAATTCAATGGGCCGTTGGGCACTGACATTAGACTGACAACACATTAATCCCTCTTGATTAACATGTAAATGTATACCTGTACGGTAGTGATGCATTAAAAGAAAAAGTGACTTACTACCACCTCACTTAGTGGTGTGTTATATCAATGTGTTGTGTGATGTGAGAGTTTTGTGGTGGATTAAAAGCTGAGGGATAATGTGCTGTTGGGTTTGTGCCATTTTAGTTTCACTTTTGTTATAATCATGAACATTGTTATTGCCATTATTAAAACATATGTATCTGTATCCACTGTTACTTGTTTTTCTGTTCTCTGTGATGCCTTTTTTTTCTTTATTTCCTTTTGCCTTTTAGAATGTATATAGAAGGTCATACACATATAGATCATTCAACCATCGCAGTCACAGGCGGAAACAAAAGATTGGGGAAGCTGTTGGATTAAAAATAGGGTCAATATACACACAATACCCCTCCTGGAACCGCCACCTTAACGTGGTGGAGGGGTTTGAGCGCCCAAATGATCCTGGAGCTCTGTTGTCGGGGGCTTCATGCCCCTGGTAGGGTCTCCCATGGCAAACAGGTCTTGGGTGACGGGTCAGACAAAGAGCGGTTCAGAAGCCCCTTATGAGAGACCAACAGGCCCGGTTAGAACCATGGGGCCGTCCTTCTGTGGACCCACCACCTGCAGGAGGAGCCATAGGGGCTGGTGCTATGTGATTTGGACAGCTCCAACAGCTGCACCCACGACCCGGCAACGGACAAGTGGAAGAAAATGGATGGATGGATGGATATATACAATAAAAATAAATAAATAAATAAAATGTATTAATGTTGATTAATGATATATTGTTCTGTCATTCTGTATGAAGTCTGAGGAGGAGGACCGGGTGGGGAGGGATTCTGTATCAGAGTCGGAGGAGGAGAAGTCAAGGCAAAAGTGCTGAAGTAGTAGATTTTTCCAGTGTGATATGGCAATCAATTGCTTTGACTTCCAGTTCATGAGGATAGTTGTCTTGGCAATGGTTAAGGCTGTAAGGAGGATTTTATTGTTTGCTCTGGTTAGGTTGGTTGCAGATATTTCACCAAGGACACAGAGCGAGGGAGTCAGCAGGATGCGGCAGCCAAAAAAGGAGGAGAGGGACTTTATACAGGGTTCGTACAGATTTTCTCTTGAGGTTTTCCATGACTTTTCCATGACCCTTAACAACATTTCCAGGACTCCAATGCCATAATTTTATTAGCCACATTTATTATTCGGCGTACATATTTATCAGCATTACATTTTCAGTTTGGGATTTTTAAGATTAGGCCTACTGTAGTCGAGACCAGAATACTAGAGAAAGACCAATGAGTACTGAGACCACGACCAGGGCACCTCCTGACTGGGCTGCAAACTCGGGCATTTTGAAAAAGGTGACAGTCTACTGGCAAGACGCCCGCAGGCGTGTGCACGCTCCTGTGCACGTGCCACGTCTCACTGAGCAAAAAGAACTGGTGAATCACAGGGAATTGATAACAGTGTCACACACACTGCAGTCTGATATATCATTATGAATCACTTTCTATAATGTGCTTCTGTAGAATTGTGTGCCTGACAGGTGTGACAGATACATTAAAGTGGGCTTTAGTATAAGGTTTGGGGTCCCCCCAACACATTTAGAGCTTATCATTCTTATTTTCCTGCATTCTAGTGCAATTCAAAAGGTGAAAATGGTCCTAATAATTTTGCCACTTTAAAAAGGAACATTTTATAGTTTTACCTTTGAAACAACTTTAGCTCACACAATGTCACTCACGTAACATCTCACTCTTTTAGCTCTAATGATGTTTCTGAACATCACAGGCTCCGTATCGCTGTAGAGCAGTGGTCGGGGGCAATAGTAACATTTAGGCTCAGTCATTGAACTTTTGGATAAATTGTACAATAAATGGTACTTCTGTGAGCTGTTCTGTCATTGACTTGTACTTGAGTAATAAATAAGAAAAGCAGGCGTTCTGCTAAATATTATGGTACATAAGGGGTATTGGGGTAATATTTTGTAACTCTGAGGATTCACATTTTTACTGTTTACTGTTAATAGCCAGGATTTTGAACAATGGTTGGCTATGCTTTGTACCAGTAGTTTCTCACTGGAGTGCGCAGTAACTGCAAAAGACACAGCCAGGATAAGATACAAATCCTATCGCACGCCTGACCTTATGGCTTTGTTACTTTTATAAATTACTGTTGTGAAGTTACATGGCAAACCTGCGGAGATGCGTCTTTAACCTACTCTAGCCACGATAGAGCTGCATGTTTTATTTTACTAACGTAACGTTTTTCAACACACAACGCGATTGTGATAAAACAAACACTAATTTTTTTGTTTGAGTTTAGTTCGCTGGGAGTTCACGTCTAATCCGTGCGTATTTGGAGTGGCCTGAAGCGCTGCTCTGGTTGTGGGAAACAAACGCGCGCGGGGAGCGGCTCAGACAGACAGGTAGAAGCCTATGTTTCAAATCAGGCTCATAAACACTGCACATCACGCGCGGTGCCTGCCATAGTCCCGTTGTTACGTTATAACCAAAGAACATGCAAGAATAAAGCACCGGAGTCCTCATGAGCTAATTTAGCCAACACTTACATGCAAGAGCGTAGAAACAAGATCTTTGATTCTTTACTCGCCTGAGGAAAAGTCCATCTCCAAATTCACGTTTCACTTTCACTACTCCGCTTTGCATCCTCTGGTTTTGTGTTCGTCTATTTATGAAGCCAGCTCCAATCATTTCCTCCATAAGCGCATTGTTGTCATAATTTTAGCTCGTATTAGCTATTCAGGGAGCCCAGCTCCTCCAGAGCCCACCATAGACCGTTAAAAAGAGCCCACAGGCGGGGGACCTGTCGCCGCTACAGGCCTAACAACTGCCTGAATAAAAATGTGCGCTGTGATTCCTGATTTACTTTTGATTTACCCTTTTTTTTTTTTTACTATATTTTAGGATTCTGAAATAAGTTTCTCAAAATTCCAAAACTTTTCCATGGCCTGGAAATTTGATTTTAAAATTCCAAGGAGTGTTTTGTGAGCAGCTAGTGCAGATATTGGATGTGAAACCCATTTTGGATAGTCTGTGGCCGGTGTAGTGCTGGGCGATATGACGATACATATCATGGGGACGATAGAAAAGTGCCTATCGTGCCATTTCTCTTCTATCGTTTCTATCGTTTCTAACCTAATTTAATCAATTATTAAAGCAAATATTTCATTAAATAGGCCACAAGAATGTATTAGTGTTGTCTTGTCACTATGCATCCTCTAAGTTTATATTAAGTGATTATAAACAAGAATAAAAAAGAACTTTTCGCAAAGAAACTCTGCCTTGCCTTTGCGACACCACCCTGCTTTACGATATCTCTGTCCGCCGCCACACCTGCTGTAGCAACGGCGACATCTAATGGACGTACACGCGGGGCTCTCTCTCCCTGTTAAACACCGCGTGGTTTCACTCTGCTTTACGCACGGCAACTAAACAGCTTTTTAGTGATGGATCTTTTTAGCGCGTGGATCTGGATTAAACACACGAGAGAGAAGAGAGGAGAGGCGTGGTGCAGGAGGTAAGACACGGATCGGGCAGCGCGTAGAGCAGCTAAAGACGTACAATACAAACTGCTCGCCCACTGTTTCTTAAACATTACATTAAAGTTGAGAAAATGGCGATAAAAAGCTCCAATTTACATTTGTTTTAGTGTAATATGAGCCTTGATATTGAGGAGCAGATGATGCTCTGAGTAAGACGTTCTCTACGCACGAGTTTACACATTTCTGTTGTTAAATTCGTGTCGACTCTGGTCAGATCATGTTTAGCCCATTTATCCTGCAGTCTCACATTTTTCCTGACATTGACAAAATAGGCTATATAAATTATCCATAGCAAACCCACTGCTTCAAAATAAAGTTGAAAAAAAGTAAGCAATGATATTTTTGTCAAACTTTTCAAAGAATAACTGAAAACTGACTTTATTGTGGTATATCATGATATGTATCGTTATCGTGATATAAAATAATCCATATCGTGATATAAGTTTTTTCCATATCGCCCAGCACTAGGCCGGTGTAGTGAGTTCTGTGGATGATTTTGTACTGTATGAGTTGAATGTTGGGATTATTAGACATAAAATAGATATTACATATTTGAGTTCAGAAGTTGGCATCGGGAGCAAGAGAGGGGTCAATTTCCCATTTATCTGAGGTGACGGAGACACTGTTATCTGACTTTGAGAGTATTTTGTATATTTTAGAGGAGTTTTTTGCGTGATTTTAAATTTATTATTGTTGGGGAACAGGTTTTAACTGAATAGTCTTTTTGAATGTGGCTTGAATTTCAGATCTGAGTTGTAAGTATTTGAGATACTCGTTGCTCCCGATGACACACTTCTGGACCAGGTGGGGGAAAGAGACCAGCGAGTTGTTATTGATGACGTGTTGGAGTTGAGTGATTCCTTTCTTTGCCCAGGAGGTGAATATGAATGGGGTTTTATTGATTAAGATGTTAGGATTATTCCAGATTGGGGTGTAATTTGATGGTTTATTCATTTATTGGTTTATTTGGTCAGGACAGTGCATGTTTATGAACATACATGGGTCTCATGCATGTAAACAAGTCACCCGGATTGTAGCCTTGGGCTAATTTGCATCCATTGTCCCCATGCGCACTCTCAAACACATTCTCATTCATCCTGGCCTATTGTACATGTTTTTAGTGGGAGGGGAAACTGGAGTACCCGGAGGAAACCTACGCAGACACGGGGAGAACATGCAAACTCCACACAGAAAGGCCCCGTCCAGGTGGGAATCGAACCCGGACCTTCTAGCTGTGAAGCACGAGCGCTAACCGCTGTACTACCGTGCCGCCACCTGCCGTTCTATTGGTGAATTAATTTTTTTACCACATTCTCTTAAATCAAAATAAATCAAGCAGAAGATAAGAGCACGAGAGACATACCTTGATAGAATAAAGTTGATCCAATTTGCCTCGTAGTAGGCTAATCCAAACACCCTGGCCCCTTTATTTAATTTGAATAAACTGATCAGTGCAGGCCGCGTACACTGCTGTATTCATTCAAATTCGATATTTTTCCATTTTGGACCGATATTTGATGTCACTGAACTTGTATGAAAGTTGATGAATAACATTATTTTCAAAGGCATGTAGATTTAATGCCTGCTGGAATCATATTAGTTTTATTTTTCATGACATTTCAGGCCTGTAAGAGTCACAGAGTAGTGTTTTACCGGGTGAACGTCGGGGTCATCGTTGCACATCTGGAGGAACCTCTCGGGTCGAGCGGACGAGTGCTCCGGGCCCTGGGCAGAACAGATAATTTACTCCGGCTCTTAGTGCCGAGGCCAAACTGGGAGAGTGCAGACGTACCATGCCCTCGAGTCCGTGAGGCAGTAGCAGCACGATGCCGTTCTGCCTCACCCACTTGGCCTGTCCCGGGCAGATGAACTGGTCGATGATGCACTGGGCCGTGTTGTGGAAGTCGCCGAACTGAGCCTCCCACAGGATCAGGGCGTTGGGGCTCGCCATCGCGAAACCCAGCTCGAAACCTGCGCAAAAACACCGTCACAAACACGAAAAGGCCATAGCGAAACACAGTGTCTCGTGAGCTGCAGGGAGGACTGGGTCACCCAATTAATAATTTGCACGCGGAGTGGGTTGGGGCAGACAAAAAAAAAGACCAGGCAGTGCCACAAACAGGTTGGAGTCACTTCCTGGATACATTTCCAGCTCAAAGCAACAAACGTCTGAGAATAAACATCGTAAAGAAAGAGTTTGGCCTGTATTTTTACTCTGACAGAGTTAAAACGAAGTTGTTAAGGAGCTATCGCACAAGCCCAAGAACCACTGCCATAAGTGCAGAGTAAGTGGTGCGTGTTTTGGCCCACCCAGGACGCCGTACTCGGACAGGCAGCTGTTGCAGACTGTGTAGGGGGCCTGGTCCGGGCTCAGGTGGTTCATGGGGATGCAGGTGCGCTTGTCCACATTCTGGTCATGGAGCACGTGGTGACGGTGGCTGCACAGGGACAAAACACACTGAGCAATGTTCATTTCTAGATTAAAACAAGGCAAGATCTAAATTAAAAGCAGTTAATGAGACTAAAACTGTGACTGAAATCTCCTTTTGAAACTATAATATAGGTATGTAAAGTGCAAATGTGACTGTGCCTTGTACCTGAAGGTGCCCCTCTCCACGTCTTGCCCCGACAGCCGGACGTGTGTGCCCTCCTTCAGCAGAGAGCCGAACGCCATGTATTCGCCCAGCGCCCAGTCTACCGTCCTGTTCCGGATCATCTCCCCGCGGCCTTTCAGGATCCGGCTCAGACCTGCACACGACACCAATTTACAATATCGAGTTTATTTCCAATGGCAAGAAAAGTGGGGGTAAAAATGCGTGTGTGTGTGTGTGTGTGTGTGTGTGTGTGTGTGTGTGTGTGTGTGTGTGTGTGTGTGTGTGTGTGTGTGTGTGTGCGTGCGTGTGCGTGTGCGTGTGCATATATATATATTTAAGGGTTCAAAACTAACTCTTTCTTGGTACAGTGGGGAAAAAAAGTAGTCAGCCAACAATTGTGCAGGTTCTCCCATTTAAAAAGATGAGAGAGGCCTGTAATTTACATCATAGGTATACCTCAACTATGAGAGACAAAATGAGAAGGCAGCTAAGATGGCGGCAGGCAGACTCGGCGCACTGGCAGCACTCTTAGTATATAGTCTCATTTTAACGTTTTTAGATACTGGCCCTTGTCAAAACCCTGAACTGACTGGGTCTAACAAAGCTTTCCCATTGCACCAAAATGTATTCTTTGACGACAGTGTAAAACCTGCTAAACACTTTGGATTCGGGAGCAACGTATTGCTGGACACCATCATTCACACATCCTGGACTATTGCAAAAAAACGGAGAACTATAACAACAAAAAACCAACGAAGCGACAGAATTATCATCGTTCTTTGTCTGCTACTCGCCGGAGAAATTCACCAATGCCCTGGACCCATCTCAACAAAAGTCATCAATAATGCACAGGTAAACGCGGACTACCCGACTGCTACTCTTACCGGTGATGGCGGCGGTGGCGTTGTTCAGCCTGTGGTGTCGAGTGGGCCGATGACGGCATTCGAATTGCATGTTGTGGGCCCTGACTCACTGGAGGATCTCCACGTCCACTCCACATTGCGGGAGTCGCGGAGGCCCGTTGATGTCGTTGGCTCTGGCAAGATCACCAGTCAACAAGCTGTACAGTATGCGAAGTGCACTGGTCCGATACAGCAAGAGTGTCCGACTAGACATCCACGCATCGACGATCGTTCCGAGTGTAAAGATGAACGCGTCTCGAGGGCAAGAACAAAAGCGGCTACCTTAAATCCTGCCATTAAAAAACTCAAAAAGATGCCCAATTTACAGACAGTTAACAGTGCCCGTGTCCTCTGGGATCCTTTGGCTAAACCCAGGGGCCTACTGGGAGGCCATTTAAATATTCCCAGCATTACCCCTAAAAGTGACCAGGTCAAACATCTTCTCCTAGAATCTAACGTGGACTTTCTATATCTGTCCGAAACATGGCTCCACAATTACTTTCCATCTGCTGCACTGACTGTACCTGGATATACAATCTTCAGGAAGGACAGAACAGAGGGAAAAGGGGGAGGCCTTCTGGTCTATGTGCGCAATACTATTCAATGTCATGTGATTCAGTGGTCCTCTGATCTGGACCTAGAATGCATAGGACTTAAAGTTGAATTGTCTCCACAAATGTCATTCACCCTTATAGGAATCTATCGGCCACCAAAATCTCCTAAAAACATTTTTTATGAACAGCTAGATTTAATGCTTAAACAATGTAATTTTAATAAAGAAGTCCTCTTGATGGGTGATTTTAACATTAATTATGAAGACAAAATCATGAGAAAAACCCTTAAGACTATAACAACAAAGTATGACCTGGTACAGCTTGTTAAGGGTCCAACAAGGTTAACTTCTACCACAAAGTCCCAAATTGATTTGCTGTTTACCAATACACCAGATAGGATTAGAAAATCATTTAACATGATCACTGGGTTATCGGACCACAACCTAACACTTGTGTCTAGAAAATTACCAAGAAGAAGATATAATCAAAGTGAAACCAAAAGTGGATATTTTAAAATCCCCAAAACTGAGCTTCACAATTTCAATGCTAAAATGAATGAAATCAACTGGGGTGAATTGGTGTTAGGAACTGATGTGGAAACTGACTGTCACACGTTCATCTCTACAATCAAATCAGTTTAAAAAAGAAACAAAACAAAGACGATTAAAAAAAAACACAATTCTCCCATGGATAAACGAAAACATAGTAAAATTGATGAAAGAGAGAGATTTGGTCTTAAAAGCAGCGTTAAAATCTAAAGAAATGCATGAAAAGCGCAGGTATACGACCCTCAGAAATAAAGTAATAAAAGAACTAAGAAATGCCAAAGCATCCTTTTTTATAACTAAAATCCAGGAAGGGAAGGGAAACTGTAAAATGATTTGGGACCAGCTAAAAAAGCTGACAGGAAAAGATCACAAACAGTAGTAAATTGCAATTACAGATAAACGGCTGTTTAACAGAAGATCCATCACAAGTTGCGTCTGCTTTTAATGTGCATTTTGTTCACTCGGTTACTTTGTTAACACACAAACCTCCTGTTAACTCTTTACAAGAAGTACCCTTAAATTTAACTGACCCGGTGTTTTATCTCAATGTAGTCACACAACCAAAGGTGGACAAAATAATAAGTACGCTTAAAGACTCCAGATCAAAGGACGCTTATGGGATGGACTCTATACTGCTGAAGACTCACAGAGAGACTGTCTGGCCCCATCACCAAAATAATAAATGCGTCCTTTAGACAGGCTTTGTGCCCAAGTGACTGGAAGCCAGCCATCGTCACTCCGGTCTTTAAGTCAGGAAAAACAAATGAGGTCACAAACTACAGACCTATCAGCATTCTTCCTGTGGTGTCAAAGATTGCTGAGAGGTGCGTCGCAGACCAGCTATTGGCCCATCTTAATAACTCCCCGTACAAACTACACCCCATGCAGTTTGGCTTTAGAGCCAACCATTCCACCGACACTGCCACTTGTTTTTTTATTGAAAATGTGAAGTCCAAGATGGACAGAGGGGGTGTAGTTGGTGCCGTTTTCCTGGACTTAAAAAGGGCATTTGATACCATCAGCCATGAGGTTCTCATTTCAAAATTATCGCGGTTCAACTTCTCACCTGATGCTGTTCATTGGATAAAATCGTACTTGGATCACAGAACACAAGCTGTTAGGGTCAAAAATGAATTGTCTTGTAACCTCGTCAATGGTATAGGTGTACCCCAGGGTTCAATACTGGGGCCACTTTTATTCAGTCTCTACATCAACGACCTGCCATCTGTGTGCTCTAATTGCGAGATACAAATGTACGCAGATGATACTGTGATCTATGTCCATGGGAAGGACAAGGAGGAAGTAGCTAAAAAGCTTTCGAAAACTATGGAGTTTGTTTCCCAATGGCTGTACAATTCGTGTCTACATCTAAATCTTAAAAAGACGGAGTGTATATTTTTTACAAAGAGAAAGTCTGACTTACCAGATCCTGAACTATACATTGCAGGAGAGAAGATTAGTGTGGTAACAGAGTATAAATATCTGGGAATCATCTTAGACTCACAATTTACGTTTAAAAAGCAGGTCAAAAAAGTCATTTGGACCGTTAAACTAAATCTCGCAAATTTTAGGTACATCAGACAGAGTTTGAATACAGATGCCGCAAAATTATTTTTTTATACTATGATAATGCCACATCTGTCCTACTGTGTCACCAGCTGGTCTCAGGGCTGTAAGACGACGCTGAAACCAATCGACTCTGTCTATAAGCAGGCTCTGAAAGTTTTGGACAAGAAACCTTTTCGTCATCACCACTGCAGTATATTGGACAAATATAACCTGCTGAATTGGGAAAACTTTGTAAAATTTCATGATGCTAATCTGGTTTATAAAATTTTACGTGGTTTGGCTCCTCCACCACTTTCTAATTTTATAAATCTGAGCAGGAGACAAACTAGATCTGCCACCTCAAATAACCTGTTAGTCCCCCTTAGGAAAAGTGTCTTCAGTCAGTCAGCCTTTTCAGTGAGAGCAGTCCAGTTCTGGAACACTGTCCCCTCTCACATACGCTATGTCGATACATTAAGGTCCTTTAAAAATAAGTTAAAATCTTGGTTACTTGAGAATCAAACTTGTGCACATCAATGTTAATGTATTTTATTTTTGCTGCTTTTGTGCTAATGCCTGCTGCCGTTGTAATTCTGTTGTGTGTAATTGTCTATGGTGTAGTGTTTGTGCCGAATTTTAACATAGGTTGTGTGTGAGCTCATACTAATGAATTGTTTTATCATTTTTAGGTTAATAATGATTGTTGTTGTTATTGTTATATATTGTTGGCAATCTACATCTTGCCCAGGGACTACAGTTGAAAATTAGCTTTGGAGCTAAAACTGGCACATTTACAGTGATGTTAATTAATGTGCATTGTCCCCGTTTAAATAAACTAATAAATAAATAATAATAATAATAAAAAATAAAAAAAAATCCAGAAAATCATATTGTCTGATTTAATGAATTTATTTGCAAATTATGGTAGAAAAAAGTATTTGGTCAATAACAAAAGTTCATCTAAATGTTATATACCCTGTTGGCAATGACAGAGGTTAAACGTTTTCTGTAAGTCTTCACAAGGTTTTCACCATAGACATATTATTAATAGACCGTCAATACTCACTCCTCCCCGTTTACCATAATGACCATGTTCGAGGGGGAAATCATGGCGGATTTACAGGCTCCTCCTCCCCAGCTCTTGACGAAGCATGTTCCCAATAAGGGCATAAGGGCGGGATCTTCACTGTAGACTCGGCCCTTGCGTGACGTGTAGCTCGCGCAGCTCCAATGCTAACAGTCAGACCCTCGTTAAGTAGGAGATTTCTAAAATTTATCCATTCATAACCAGCCCGGTGCCTCTAGTTGTGTCTAACCCAGCGTAATCACAGGAGGAATATCTAGCTCTAGACAGTTCCAAACAATTAGGCACCGGGCATTAAAGTTGTTTTTAACGTGTCTAAAGTCCAATGCATTCCAATGGGGGCCTAGCGGGTATATGGCGGTACTACAGCAATGGCGGCCTCCAGTGTCGTCGTCGCAAAGCAGAGCAGCCAGCACCCATTGGTTTTCACACACTGTTGCTGGTATTTTGGCCCATTCCTCCATGAGGAATGGGCCAAATCTGGGCCAGATCTCCTCTAGAGCAGTCATGTTTTGGGGCAGGCGCTGGGCAACACGGACTTTTAACTCCCTCCAAAGATTTTCTATTGGGTTGAGATCTGGAGACTGGCTAGACCACTCCAGGACCTTGAAATGCTTTTTACGAAGCCACTCCTTTGTTGCCCGGGCGGTGTGTTTGGGATCATTGTCATGTTGAAAGACCCAGCCATGTTTAATTTTCAATGCCCTTGCTGATGGAAGGAGGTTTTCACTCAAAATCTCACGATACATGGCCCCATTCATTCTTTCCTTTACACTGATCAGTCGTCCTGGTCCCTTTGGAGAAAAACAGCCCCAAAAGCATGATGTTTCCACCCCCATGCTTCACAGTAGGTATGGTGTTCTTTGGATGCAACTCAACATTCTTTCTCCTACAAACATGACAAGTTGAGTTTTTACCAAAAAGTTCCATTTTGGTTTCATCTGACCATATGACATTCTCCCAGTCCTCTTCTGGATCATCCAGATGCTCTCTAGCAAACTTCAGACGGGCCCGGACATGTCCTGGCTTAAGCAGGGGGACACGTCTGGCACTGCAGGAATTGAGTCCCTGGCGGCGTAGTGTGTTACTGACGGTAGCCTTTGTTACTTTGGTCCCAGCTCTCTGCAGGTCATTCACTAGCTCCCCCCGTGTGGTTCTGGGATTTTTGCTCACCGTTCTTGTGATCATTTTGACCCCACGGGGTGAGATCTTGCGTGGAGCCCCAGATCGAAGGAGATTATCAGTGGTCTTGTACGTCTTCCATTTTCTAATAATTGCTTCCACAGTTGATTTCTTCACACCAAGCTGCTTACCAATTGCAGATTCAGTCCTCCCAGCCTGGTGCAGGTCTACAATTTTGTTTCTGGTGTCTTTCGACAGCTCTTTGGTCTTTGCCATAGTGGAGTTTGGTGTGTGACTGTTTGAGGTTGTGGACAGGTGTCTTTTATACTGATAACAAGTTCAAACAGGGGCCAATAATACAGGTAACGAGTGGAGGACAGAGGAGCCTCTTAAAGAAGTTACAGGTCTGTGAGAGCCAGATATCTTGCTTGTTTGTAGGTGACCAAATACTTATTTTCCACCATAATTTGCAAATGAATTCATTAAAAAAAAAAAAAAATCAGACAATGTGATTTTCTGGATTCCCCCAGGCTAATTTCCATCCGTCGTCCCCCATGCGCACTCTAACGTAGCGTTTGTTCTCCTAATTCTGAAATTTAGGAGCAGTGTCAAAGATTAAGGAAGAGCAACCAAAACAAAACAGAAGAAGGGAATTATCACAAGTCACTTCCAGCCTTCTGTTGCATTTTAGATGTATTATTTTAGCTGTTTGCATTGCTTTAGCCATCTACAACAGTCATATTTAATCACTGTACATGGGATACCAGATTTTTTGCCTCCCAACCCTCGACATTTTCTGCTTCACCGCACTAATCTCTCCTCACTCTACTCTCCTCACTCTGTGCTGCGGGAGACAACTCCATAGATAGCGCAACATGCGGCAAAATCCTTTGCCAGAACCTTTGAAGATGTGCTTGACGTTGCGTTTGTGACTTTACGTTTTGCATTTTGCGGGAGCGGCGATGATTTGCTTTCAGCTCTGCGCGAGGTGGCGAGCGGATTCAAGGTTTGTACTGCTTCTCCTCCTGACATCGACTCGAGCATCATTTGAGAGATGCCCCCTGTCCCAATGAGTTTATAATGATATATATTCCAACGTTTACGTTAACAGACTATAGTTGCGTAAAAATACATTGCTTCATTTAATGAAAGCGGGCTGATGAATGAGAGCGGCGCACAAGCACACAAGAACACTGACTGGGCTGGTGCAGGTCGGCCCAGTGTGACTGGGAAGAATGACAGCGGCGCTGAGCAGAACAAGAGGAGAGATCGTTAACAATATGCTCTCGAACAATTTTAGAACAGAAAGTTTGCTGTTGCTGACAGGCAGCGTTTGTGAAAACAATGACGCAAGCTTGTTTAAGGTAGCACGAGAAGGCTTTCTTTTGGTGGACCGGAGCATTTACGCTGGCAGTCGCAAACATGTGATTAATTCTATTTTTAGATCACAGCGGCATCAATTTAGGAGCATTTATGACTAAAATGGTAGCAATTTCGACCCCTGATATATATACAAAATAAATTACCTACTATATTTTAATGCCACAAAAATGTAAAAAATTTGCTCATATTTGAGCACATTGATTCTGTGGTTCTTATAAACCTGCTGACTCTGTAGTCTGGACCTTCTCTCAGACACCTGAGGAGAATATTCTCCACAGGCCGCACCTCTGTGGATCTTATTCAGTCTGTGCGGTGATGCCATACCTCCATGGATGGTGAAGTCCTCGACAGGCACAGACGAGGCCATGCCCCCGATGTGGTTCAGGTTCTCCTCGGTAAGTCCGGTGGAAGGGCAGCTCATGGACTTGGGCTGACCGTCCAGAGTGAAGAAACCTAAACAACGACAGTCAGACGGCGCAAAGAGTGAAGAGCGGCCGGAGAAAATAAGGAGAGTCTTACCGGGCCACGGCGAGTCCAGCCAGTGCTTAATGTGGAGAATCTTCTCGTCTTTGGAGCGAGTGTACGCCTCCTCGCAGATCTTATCGTACTTCGCAATCTCCTCCTGCAAAAGAACACACGGATCAACTCCAAGTTTTTTCCCCTTTTGTCCTCAAAACACAACTCCAAGTGGGTTTGTGAGGAGGGAACTACATTATAACATGAGAGAAAGTGTGTTGAAACGTCTCTGGCCTCACCTCGTACTCCTGCCTGGTGACGGCTCCCTCTGCGATCAGTTTCTCCGCGTATTTCTGCAAGACGGGCTTTTGCTTCTTGATCTGTTTGTACATGAGCGGCTGCGTGAACATGGGCTCGTCCATCTCATTGTGGCCCATTCGGCGATAGCCCACCTACAGGACACGGACACAGCGTTAGTCCAATTCTATTCTATATGCCAAGGAAACAACCGTTACAATTAATGAATACAATTTGAAAGAAATAACCACAGCAGATCTTATTGACTAAAGGCTAAACAGATATTTAAAGAGTGGCTTCTCTGCTTTTCCAGGTGTTTGGTAAATAATCTCAAACACATCTTTAGAATTCCAACCAAAACTGCATCTGGACGTGTTTTAGACCAAAATTCTGTATTTAAGGCAAGCATACAGTGCCTTGCAAAAGTACACCTCGAACATTTGCACATTTTGTCGTGTTTACAACCCTAAACATAAAGATTTTATTTTGAATTTTTTACTGAAAGTTCACACACAAGTAACAGACAACTGTGAAGTGAAAGTAAAATGATACATGATTCTGTTATTTTTTTTTAATAGAAAAGTGGTATTCATACAGCATTTTTGCATTAAATTGCCTTTATAACATTCCTAATGACTGCAGAAAGTTCACACTAGTGCTGGGCGATATGGAAAAAACTTATATCACGATATGGATTATTTTATATCACGATAACGATACATATCATGATATACCACAATAAAGTCAGTTTTCAGTTATTCTTTGAAAAGTTTGACAAAAATATCATTGCTTACTTTTTTTCAACTTTATTTTGAAGCAGTGGGTTTGCTATGGATAATTTATATAGCCTATATTGTCAATGTCAGGAAAAATGTGAGACTGCAGGATAAATGGGCTAAACATGATCTGACCAGAGTCAACACGAATTTAACAACAGAAATGTGTAAACTCGTGCGTAGAGAACGACTTACTCAGAGCATCATCTGCTCCTCAATATCAAGGCTCATATTACACTAAAACAAATGTAAATTGGAGCTTTTTATCGCCATTTTCTCAACTTTAATGTAATGTTTAAGAAACAGTGGGCGAGCAGTTTGTATTGTACGTCTTTAGCTGCTCTACGCGCTGCCCGATCCGTCGCTTACCTCCTGCACCACGCCTCTTCTCTCTCGTGTGTTTAATCCAGATCCACGCGCTAAAAAGATCCATCACTAAAAAGCTGTTTAGTTGCCGTGCGTAAAGCAGAGTGAAACCACGCGGTGTTTAACAGGGAGAGAGAGCCCCGCGTGTACGTCCATTAGATGTCGCCGTTGCTACAGCAGGTGTGGCGGCGGACAGAGATATCGTAAAGCAGGGTGGTGTCGCAAAACCACAAGGCAGAGTTTCTTTGCGAAAAGTTCTTTTTTATTCTTGTTTATAATCACTTAATATAAACTTAGAGGATGCATAGTGACAAGACAACACTAATACATTCTTGTGGCCTATTTAATGAAATATTTGCTTTAATAATTGATTAAATTAGGTTAGAAACGATAGAAGAGAAATGGCACGATAGGCACTTTTCTATCGTCCCCACGATATGTATCGTCATATCGCCCAGCACTAGTTCACACCTTGACCTAACCATTAAATAGAGGCCACCTGTGTGTAATCTACTCTCAGTATAATTACAGCTGTTCTGTGAGGGCCTCAGAGCTATGGTCAGAGTGTATTGGTCACTAAACAACATCATGAAGGCCAAGGAGCTCACCAGAGAGGTCAGGGATAAAGCTGTGGAGAAGTTTAAAGCAGCGTTAAGTTATACAAAGATTTCCCAAGATTTGAACATCTCACAGACCACTGTTCAATCCATCATTAGGAAATGGAAAGAGTATAGCACTACTGCGAACTTACGGCCATTCACATAAACTAACAGACCGAACAAGGAGAGCACTGGTAAGAAATGTGACCAAGTGCCCCAAGATAACTCTGGAGGAGCTGCGACGTACTGCCGCTGAGCTGGGGGAATCTGTACATGGGACAACTATAAGTCGTACTCTACACAAATCTGGCCTTCATGGATGAGTGGCAAGAGGAAAGCCATTATTGAAAGGAGGCCATAAGAAATCCCGTTTGAAGTTTGCTAGAAGTCATATGGAGGACACAGCTACCATGTGGAAGAAGGTGCTTTGGTCAGATGAGACAGAAATTGAACTTTTTGGCCCAAATGCAAAACGTTATGTATGGCGCAAACCTAACACTGCTCATCGTCCTGAGTGCACCATCCCCAGTGTCAAATATGGTGGGGGGAGCATCATGCTATGGGGCTGCTTTTCCTCAGCGGGGACTGGGAAGATTGTAAGAATAGTTGGGAAGATGGATGGAGCCAAATACAGAGACATTTTGGAGGAAAATGTGCTGGAGTCAGCAAGAGAATTGAGACTGGGGTGGAGATTCACCTTCCAGCAGGACAATGACCCTAAACACAAAGCTAAATCTACAATGGAATGGTTTAAAAACAAACGTATTAATGTGTTAGAATGGCCCAGTCAAAGTCCTGACCTAAATCCTATTGAAAATCTGTGGAAAGACCTGAAAACAGCTGTTCACAAACGCTCTCCTTCTAATTTGACAGAGCTTGGAGTTGTTTTGTAAAGAGGAATGGGCTAAAATGTCAGGCTCTAGATGTGCAAACCTTGTAGTCATACCCCAGAAGACTTGCTGCTGTTATTGCAGCAAAAGGGCGTTCCACAAAGTATTAATTCATGCTATATGAATACTTATGCACGCACGACTTTTCGGTTTCTATTTTTTGAAAAATAACAGAATCATGTATCATTTTGCTTTCACTTCACAGTTGTCTGTTACTTGTGTGTGAACTTTCAGTAAAAAAATTCAAAATAAAATCTTTACGTTTAGGGTTGTAAACATGACAAATTGTGCAAAAGTTCAAGGTGTATTAGTACTTTCGCAAGGCACTGTATGCAGCAGAAAGAGGATTATTGTGAGGTGAAGGCGGTGAAGAGACAAAGGAGACTATCATAAGTCCGTACCAGGTCGACCACGACGTCTTTGTGGAAGGTGGCTCTCCACTCTGCTGCCACATCGCACACGTACATCACAGCCTCTGGGTCGTCCGCATTCACATGGAAGATGGGAGCGTTCACGACTCGGGCAACATCTGTGGGGTACGGCGACGAGCGCGCCATTCGAGGGTCCGTGGTGAAGCCGATCTGAGGGAGGTCACAGCAAAAACAGGCAACACATCTGTCAGTGAAATATTACAGTATGTTAAAGGAAAAAGAGGATTGGCTTGATGCACGACATGGCAAAGCTTCTACTACTTCTACTTAGGCTTTTTGGGCTCATCGTCTCTTTGTATTAACTTTATACTTATATTTAAAAACATTACAGGGTCAAGGTTTTATTGGCAACATTGTTTTCAACTGTCAGCAGTTGAATAAAAATGCACAAAAGTCACGCCTCGTTTTCACAAAAGTGGGGTCTATGACATGAACACTGTCAGTAGCTCAGTGGGAGAATAGGCGGGTTGTTTATGTGTAGCTTTAGGTGCTACAAGCTAAAACAATTAAAAACTAATTTAATTTAATTTTTATTTATTTATTTGAGCATACATTTTGCTCAAAAGGAGTGGGCCGAAGCAAAAAGCTAATGAGCGCCTACCCCCAAACAGGGGCGGCGCCAAGGGGGGCTAGGGGGTGCTCAAGCACCCCCTGAGATTGCCAAAGCACCCCCAAAGATTTTTGCCACTAAATCAAAGGAGCACTAGTTATCTCCAGAAACATCCCTCGGACGTTTAACATGAAAAGGAGTGAGCAGGACAGGCTTAATTCCAACTAAAGGACGGGGCTTTGTCCGACGCCCAGTGTGATGTTAATGCAGCCGTGCGTCAGAGCGCACGCTCGGCGACAGCAGGAGTCTGAGTCTGACTCCAGGGTCATTATTACAGTCGTTCACTAAATTTGATCAATGAGCTGAAGTTAGACTGATGTTATAAAGTCAGACTCTGCTCCTCTGGCTCTGAACACAAATCAGAGGTTATTATTGTGCACTTCTGAAACAGCGACGTGAGCGCGGCTGGACCTAAAGCACAAGAACAGAGCGAGTCCTCCTGCAGCGAGAGACAGTCTGGACGAGGAAATTACGCACAACAGCGGAAAGTTAACTTAAGTCATGAGCGTGTTGCCTTCTCTCGTGGGCATCCGTCTGATAATCAGCTCAACTTTAACATTACTGTGTAACAGCGTTTGAGGTAGAAGTGGCTCTAGGATGCAGAGTGTGAGGGGAGATTACGATGTGAGAGCAGAGCCACACATTCACGAGGACCTGCTCCTCTGGCCTCACGTCCTCCCGGGGTCGACATAAAACCGTCTCACGGAGGCTCCATGCCGCTGGAGTTAAAGGCAGGTCCAGAGCGTCATCCTCCCCCACACAGCACCTTTACCGCTCACAACACCTTTGCAGCCCAAACACTGCTGTTCCGTTCGCTCGGATGCAGTTGTGAACAGAAAATTACGCATTTGCGGGTGCACGCGCGTTTATATTGTGTGTTATGTTGTCTAATCGCCCCAAAAATGTCATGTTTTGTGAGCACCCCCAAGAAAGACCTCAGCACCCCCTAAGCACCCCCTGGGACAAATGTCTGGCGCCGCCGCTGCCCCCAACTCAGCAAGATAAAACATTTCATTTCATAATAGTACAATCAGTGTAAAGGGAACAAAACAACAACAAGGAACAGCAGAAAAAAAGGGTGTAATGAAATCGTAATCACTCTCGACCCCTGAAGCATGCTTCAGTTTCCACAGCAATAATAAGAAAATAAGTTTACATGTTCAGTCATACATTTAGCCGCATCATTTTGTGATTAGTCTCATTGAATGAAAAGAACTTGATCCCTTTCAGAACAGCTTATTAACACAGAACAAACTCACAACCACTGTTTGAACTGTTCATATAATTAACAGAACGAAACACTATTACAAGAACAAATTCAAGCTCGATACCACAGGCTTGTCCTCGTACTAGTCCTCTTTAATGTGGTCCCAATACCAGAAACCGATACCACTTGACGTGCAGCACTCCCCACTGAGGAGAGCAAAGAGCAACAAATTGGAGAATTTTTAAAGTTTGGAAATACAGCATTCCTTATAGAACTGGTTTTATTACAGACTACATGCCCCAAATCAGTCGGGGGGCAAAGCTCTTGATTTACCGCAGTGTTTCCTCTAGGATTTTTTTTAGCAGTGGGGGCAGCCTCAAAGCATGAAGAATCACTCGAGGGTGGGGGCGAGGGGGGCGTGCATGCGGGGCAGTGACTTATGGGATGGCACATGGCTCCTAATCGCCAGTGAGGTAACATCAGAATCTCCTATGCTAAAGTGGCTATGATAGTTAGCATTGAGGATCCTTTCCCTAACTCCTTCCTAACTGACAGCCCAATTCGGAGGCTACTTATCATGGCGGACGCTGACGCACATCCGGTTTGGCGTTAGACCACTTACCAATTTCACGGTTTCGGAATCAGCCTATGTCCTGATCCTAGCTCCTAACCCTTATGACGTGACAAGGTCAACTGTTAAATCCCTATGCAGTTAGGAACAAAAGCAGGGCTTAAAGTGAAAAAAAATCCTGAGCCTGAACTTTCTGTGGCTCAACCAGGACTTTTATCGATACTACTCCTCTTATCGATAGTCATTGTTCCGGACCGGTACTGTAACGGTATTTTAAAAGGAAAAATAAAAATGTTAGATAGAGGCTACTGTATAAAGGCAATGTAGCCTAGGCCTATATTTTTTTTATTACACATTTACTCTACGTTTGGACCTAATATATTTCCAATTTGTTCAAACACTTAATATATGTTAGGTAAAATACAAGTATAGATCAAAATGTAAAGTTAATATTTTTCAAAATTATCTAGTAAATAAAGGATCAAGTCTCATACATGTTTTGTTAATCAGGCTGTTGGTTAGATTTAGCTGTAGCTCTGAGACTAAGCCCAAATGAAAACTTAGTGCTGTAAAATAATGAACTACAGCCACAGCCTGTTTTCTGCCACTTTCAGCTTGTGTCCAGTGGGTCAACACCGGCTCGCATTGTCTGGCATTCCGCCGTTTGTGGAAAAAAAAGTGCACGTGCTGACTGCGTTGTCACGGTGCAGAATCATGGCCAGGCACCTTTGATACCGGCGCTACACAGAGAACAATCACTCTTTATCTCAGGACAGCATTTAACTTAGTGGATAAATAAGCAGTTTGGTTCCTGTTTGTGTGTAAAAAGTAGGCTTTTGCAAATGCAGCGTAATGTTTATGAACAACGAGGAGGAAAAGAGAGATGGAAAGAGGAGGGGACTGACAACCTGCCCCACAAACGCAGCGCTCCTCTGGGTGATGCTGCTGAATGCACTGTGCAGAGGCTCGCTCTGCCTGGGAATTAAATAAATAATTATTTACGTTGAGTTTGTTTCGGGCTCGGGCCGACAATTCAAGTTAATTGCTTGGGCTCGGGTCGGGCTTTATGCCTTCGGGCTCGGGTCAGGTTTGATTTTAGGGCTTGATCTTAGCTCTAGACAAAGCCTTTTAGTGCTTATTATTATTATTATTGCTTATTTAGTGATAAAGGTGGCAACACAGTGACCCCATTATCCCGACTGTACTCCACAGAATAAGTATATAAACTCTACACTCACTGGGGATCAGTCGTAGAACTTTACAGCTCTTCGCCTCTTTATCCAATGATTCTCACTCGTCTGGTCATTAGCGTCCATTTGGCATAACGTCTTTAGCATAATCCACAACAGGCCTGTCTTCCATCTGCCTTGCGCCCATCGGCGCTTCTTTTATATGTCTAAAGTTGTAAATAGGCTGCGTGTGAGATGCATTCAGGGACCGTAAGAAGTGCGGGAAAGGCGAGTTTTTTTTTACAAATGCGCAGACAATCGGGACAAATGTATAACAGTCGAGTTGTCCAGCGGGTGGCAATAGTGGTGACAGGTAGGTTGAAGGGGACCAGTGTGTTATTCAAGTCAAATTAAAGTGCCTCCGACTGTAATTTGCAGCCTGATAAATACATTTTGCCTGCGCCGAAGGCCGGATCTGCCTTCAAGCCGGAAAACCGGCCGGAATACTTTAAGCCCTGCTAAAGGTTCAGAGCTGTTTGGCCATCCTTACCCAGCAGTAGGGCTTGATTTTAACATCGAGTTGGTAGGTCAAATCAATTCATATTTTCAAAAAAAAGAAAAAAGATTTTTTTTCTCTAGAATTATTGTATTTATTTATTTTTTTGCTCTTTGCCCCCTCTCTGAACAAGGTCCTGCTGTATAAATGTGCCAAGATTTTTTGTTTTATTAGCTCAATCAAAATACAGCAATAGCCATGCTGTCTTTGCTATGCCCAATCCCGTCAGACCCGTCAGGGAAGGGCCTGGTCGGTACTTGGATGGGAGACCGTTTAGTAAAATCAGGATGCCTGGCGAATGTAGTGTGTGAGTGAGTGGTTGGTGGTGGTCGGCACTGACTGGTTGCCTTGCTTCCGTCAATCTACCCCAGGGCAGCTGTGGCTACAACAGTAGCGTACGACAGTGAGCAGTGACGGTGAGTGTAGCGCTTTGAGAAACTTGGTAATACAGGCTTGTAAAGCGCATTACAAGTGCAAGGCATCATTAATACAGTATAAATAATTTGGATGTTTAACAATCTTTGTTGCACACTACACTGTGACTTTTCAATTAGAGAAAGGGTTGCCTTTGCAATTTTGTTTATGTTGATGCACTTTCATTAAATACAATATATATATTTAAAATATATTTACAGTTCGCCGTTATTTTGTTTAAAATGGGAGAGAAAAAATAAATCGAATCGAAACGTAAATCGATTTTGTTATAAATTTCTTTTTTTTTTTTTTAAATCGCAGATTTTTTGGGGGGGGAAATTGCCCAGCTCTACCCAGCGGCAGAAACAACAGGAAGTGACATCACTGCAGTACAACTCAAACCTCTTCAGTAAGTTTGCAGAAGACACAACAGTAGTGGGTCTCAGCAACAGAGACGAGTCTTAGTATTTAGATCAGAGGTGGGCATACAATTATAATAATAAATTAGTGCAGCACAGACATTGAGTAACTTTTGGACATGGGCTGTACTGTCTATGATGTTCACTGTGTTATTAACCATCTCTATTAATTTTCATCATTATAAATCAAACAAAGTGAGACCCGCCAGGAAACAAATGACAAAGCCTTGTAAAGCAATGATGAAATGATATTCAATAAATATAAAAAATGACCTTGAATGAAAAATAAATAAAATATCATGTAAAATTCTGATTCTCTTAAAAGTGTACTTTGCTCAGGTAAATGTAAATGAGTAACTAATTACTAACCAGTACAATCTATGTACCTCAAAAAGTATGTTTGAAGCAAATGTACTCAAATCAAAGTACTGGTACTCGTATTGGTTTTAGAAAAGTGGCCTGTGCATCCCTACTAATATCTGTTTATATAAACATAGACAGTAATAAACCTGACCTCAATGATCAGCCTGCATTTATTCTCACTGTAGACACTAATTCACTTCCAAACCGTTGCTATATTTTTTAAACAAATGGCACTCCATACTAGAGATGCACCGATCCACCTTTTTTGCTACCGATACCGATACTGGGGTTTGAGTATCTGCTGATATCCGATATTTATCGATAGCAAGAGACTTTCTTAAAAGTGGCTTTTAGTCATATTTTATTGTCATGTTACAGCTCAATTATAAATTATATCTATAACTCTTGGATAAACATTTAACAAAGATAACCTTTTCTACACTAAATATCCTTGGGTATATGACAGGCTTTAGGTTACATTAATATAAACAACTCACATAAAGTGATATGATCATTACAAATATGTGAGATCAGTTATTTCTTAAACTATTTCTTAAACTAAAATACAAACACTTGGCTTCAGCAGTGGTCGTTGTAATTTTATTTGGCTACTTTATTTCTATCATAGTTTCTGACAAAGCCTTGATTAGTTTTCGTTAGCATTAGCATGCTCCCGCTAGCTTTAGCATGCTAACCGCAGAATTTTGCACGGCGATCAAAAACACATTTTGCGAAGGTTAAAACTAATGGTTGGTTGATTCCCCAGGTTCTTGGCTTTACAATGACATACAACATGCCCATATTCACTTAGATTTAGGTAGTAAAAGTTGTATTTTTAAGACGTTGAGAGCCAAAACTGGTATTGGTTCAGTAGAGGATATTTGTAGCTGAGACCCGATATTGTATTTTTTTCCAGTATCGGCTCTGATATCTGATACCAGTATCAGATCGGTGCATCCCTAACTCAATACATTTCCCATTATTCTCTATGTAAACACAGAACAAGAAGAAGCTGTAGAGTCCGTAGTATCAGTAGTAGTAGCAGAAGTAGTATCAGTATTCGTAGTCTGCCTCTGACCTGGTTGTTGACGACCACGTGCACAGTGCCGTGGGTGGAGTAGGATGGCAGGTCTGACAGATGGAAGGTTTCATACACGATTCCCTGACCTGCGAACGCCGCATCTCCGTGGAGCAGGATGGACATCACCTGAACGCAAACCGCACTCTCAGAAAATCAACATAACAAATAAATGACCTGTCAAGTCAAGCACAATACCCTCTTGCCGTCGTTGTCCCCGCAGTAGAACTGTTCGGCCTTGGTCTTGCCCTGAACCACGGGGTCCACAGCCTCCAGGTGCGAGGGGTTGGCCACCAGTGACAGAGTGATGTTCTTGTCGGTGACGCGGTTTATACGGCGATGGTACATGCCCAAGTGGTACTTCACGTCCCCAGAGCCCTGCAGTAACGGCACAACGTTTACAGGAACCACAGTCAGACAGACGACAGAGCAAACGGAGCAGAGTCAGACAGAGCAGGAGATACATTTGAACCAGATTAATTTCCAAATTAAGTTTAGCCCATATAAATAATAAGAAATATTAGAATTAATAGTTAGATTAAGGATAACGTTTCATGTTTTGCTGTTGGAGCCTAAACTTGGTGCTGTAAAATGTAAAAACTATAGCCACAGCCTTTTCTCCTCATTGTCTTACACAGATCGTGAGTGTCCCGCAGGTCAGGCCGTAAGCTGTTTGCGCTCGGCCGTTTGGCAAGACTTGTCCTGAAAATATTTTAGTTTGGGTAATATTAGAGCCGGGCCATTTTTCCCCCAAAAAAAATCTGATTTTTTAAATAAAAAACTCGATTTACGATTTGATTAGATTTTTTTCTCCCCCATTTTAAACAAAATAACGGCGAACTGTAAATATATTTTAAATATATATATTTATTGTATTTAGTGAAAGTGCATCAACATAAACAAAATTGCAAAGGCAACCCTTTCTCTAACTGAAAAGTCACTCTGCAGTGTGCAACAAAGATTGTCACACATCCAAATTATTTATTAATAATAATAATGATGCCCTGCACTTGTAATGCGCTTTACAAGCCTGTATTACCAAGTTTCACAAAGCGCTACACTGTCATTATTCATTCACTCCAGACTCTGTGGTGGTATGCTACTGTTGTAGCCACAGCTGCCCTGGGGTAGATTGACGGAAGCGAGGCAACCAGTCAGTGCCATCGGCCCCTCCGACCACCACCAACCACTCATTCACTCACCACATTCGACAGGCACCCTGGTGTTACCAAACGGTCTCCCATCCAAGTACCGACCAGGCCCTTCCCTGCTTAGCTTCCAAGGTCTGACTGGATTGGGCATAGCAAAGGCAGCTATTGCTGTATTTCGATTGAGCTAATAAAACAAAAAATCCTGAGGTGGGCTCTGTTCTTCTTGGCACATTTATAGAGCAGGACCTTCTTCAGAGAGGGGGGAAGCAACTTGATTTTTAAATCGAATCGATTTTTTTCCCAACCCTAGCAGGGTTTCCTGTCTTTCTCTGTCTCTCACCCAACACCAACATCTGCAGCAGAGGCGCAGGTTTAACAGGACAAATAAGGAGCAGTGAACAATGTCTCACTGGTTAAGTAGCCTCTTATTATTACAAAAAATGAAGGCAGCTTCGCGTAGTTTTGTTTTCGCTTATAAACTAAAAGACCATATGGCTAATTTGCATAGTAAACCTCTTTACTGCGCTGCTAATGCAGCTGTCACTATAATGAATTAAACCAGAGGTCACGAAATGGCGGACCTCAGTCTGGGTCCGGACGCACGCGCCAACCCGTCCGAACCCGAAACTTGGATCCAAACTTTAGACCCGACGTGACTCCCTCAGTCCTGCAGCTGCGTCTGCGCTGTCTCCCCCTCGCTCCCTCTCCCTCTCTCCCCTCACGCTCCGCTAACCCAGTTCAACAGAAAGAGAAACTGCAGCCTCTGAGCTCGTTTTAAACTTTTAAAAACGGCTGCAGAATGATTGAAATACGGCTCGCTAAAGATTTAAAACCGAGAAGACGCTAGTCATCCAATTAAATATGCAAGCGCGATAGTTACGCGCAAACAGCACGGCTGTTTCTCAATCGTTTAAAGGAGCTGTATCATGCTATTTTAGCCATTCCAAAGAAAACTATAGGCATTTATACGATATATTGTACCTCTATCACTACGAGTACTCATTTTTGAGAGAAATATGAGTATTTTCTGGGGGTATTTTCCCTACCCGGAAGACAAGACGCTTAGATTCAGTTAACTCCGCCCCTCTCTCCGCTCATTCCACATTTACATTATAAATATAAATATCGCTGCAAAAAGAGTTACTTGACATAATGCAGTTATAAGGAGTTGACTTGTTTGTTAGGAAAGTTAAAGTCCCTAAAACCAGGGCTGATTCTGTACACAAACGCTTTTACAAAGCTGCCACTATTGATAATATTGTGGAGGAAGTAAGCAATGTTCTGTGGAGTGATGTGTATAGTTGCCATTGCCCAGAGGTCTCTTTATGTGTTTTCATGAGCATTATTGATAAACATGCACCAATGAAAAAGGTATTAATAAGAAACACTGCAAAATGGATCGATTCAACGTTAAACAATATGATGAAGGAGAGAGATGAAGCAAAAAAGGTGGCTGTAAAATCAGGATTGGTTGAAGACAGATTGAAATATTGTAAATTAAGGAGTTAAGTCTCTAAAATGAATAAAAGGAAGAAAAAAGAATACTACGGAAATAGAATTGATGATGTCAAGCATGATGGTAAAAGGCTTTGGAATATTCTGAATGAAATTATGGGAAGGAAAAGAAAAGCCCATGTGGCGGTACGGTAGTACAGTGGTTAGCGCTCGTGCTTCACAGCTAGAAGGTCCCGGGTTCGATTCCCACCAAGGCCGGGGCCTTTCTGTGTGGAGTTTGCATGTTCTCCCCGTGTCTGCGTAGGTTTCCTCCGGGTACTCCGGTTTCCCCTACCACTAAAAACATGTACAATAGGCCAGGATGAATGAGAGTGTGTTTGAGAGTGTGCATGGGGGACGACGGATGGAAATTAGCCCAAGGCTACAATCCGGTGTGGCTTGTTCATTACCTTGCACTGTCCCGACCAAATAAACCAACCAATGGCTTAAAAGTCTGGACAATTCTGAATTAGTCGGTGTGGTCATGCTGGACTTTAGTGCTGCATTCGATGTAATAGATCATCATATTTTGATAGAGAAATTGAGGAGTTACGGTTTCACTTCTTCTGCCATTCTACTCATGCAAAGTTATCTCTCTCACAGAACTCAGAAGGGTTTTTACAAGGGTTTTCTGTCCGACAGTAAAAGTCTAGAATGTGGATTACCCCAGGGTAGTTGTTTGTGACCTCTTCTCTGTTTTTATTAATGATTTACCTTTGACTATGAAAAGCGCATCCATGACGTTGTATGCAGATGATTCCACGGTTTACTACGCTGCTAAATCATGTGACAAAATTAATGATGTTCTATCTACAGAACTGGACCTGGTGTACAAGTGGGTTAAAGGCAACAAGTTAGTTCTGAATATTAATAAAACTAAAGGCATGATAATTGGGTCAAAGCAAAAACTTACACATAGACCAAAATTAAAATTAAACCTTGCCGGGGAATGTATACAACAAGTGGACAAAGCCAAACTGTTGGGTCTGGTCATTGACAGTAGTCTTTCTTGGACAGAACACATTAATGCTGTTGTTTATAAGATGGGACGTGCCATTGCTGTTTCAAAAAAATGTCATTATGTGAAACGTGACACTTTGGAAATGGTTACCAAGTCTTTAACTTTATGCCACTTGTCATATTGTTCTGAAGTGTGGTCTTCTGCTGCTCAGAAAGATCTAGCAAAGCTACAAGTGGTTCAGAACAAGGCAGCGAGACTTGTCCTTGGATGCTCAACTAAAACTAATAGAGAGAAAATGTATTCTACTCTGTCATGGCTCAATCGAAGTCAAAGAATACAAGTCACATTGGGTACCTTAATACATAACAGCTTATCAGTCAAAATGCCTGTTTTTATATTCAATCAAATTGTTTTTTTAAACTCTGTGCATAAGCATAATACTAGAATGGCGTCCAACGGTCATATAACACAACATCCTAAAACTAATTTCATGAAGAAAACGGTTCTCTATAGAGCTATATCTATCTGGAACCGTATTCCAGTTGGAATTCGTGAACTTAGAAATAAGGTATTATTTAAAAATAATCTGAAGCGTCAGGTTTGTGTGTTGACTCTGATATGAATTTGTTTGCTCCTATTATGAAAGTATTATGAATGTTTTATTGTATTATGAAAATCTACGTACATTTTAAGTCATGTATGTATGTGTATGTATATGTATGTGTATATGTATATGCGTGTGTATATATATGTATGCATGTTACTATATTTGTTTTTTAAATAATGTATTTACATATTTTGTATTCATGTAAATGTTGTCGCAATGGACCCAGGAAGACTAGCTGACTGCTTATGGCTCTCAGCTAATGGGATCCATATAAATAAACAAATAAACAAATAAACTTGTGCAACAGTTTCATAAATGGCTAACACACGCTAACATGCGTTTTGATTGACTTACCGCTCAGCCTGGCCTGGCAATCATCGGGTGTTTACGTTATCAGACTCGCTTTGGTTATAAAAGTTAATCCACTTTGATTCTGGCCAAGGTTCACCAAGCATCCATCAGGTTGGTTGATATAGTAGCTAGCTGAATCCTGGAAAGAAATTCCAACTTCTGGCGAGTGCACTCTTCTTTAGGAAGGTTGACTAGTCCTGTTCCTCTCGTAGCCAAACGCGCATCCGTGACATTATTGTTGGGTAAGAAAAATGAACAGGCGGTGTCCAGAGTAGGGTAGAAAGAGCTCCGTTCGCACAAACATGACTTCTGTTGGCTGTTCGGATGCATTTGTTTATTCTCCCGGGACAGCACAGACGCGTCGGAGAGTTCCTTTTTATTTTTTTATTATTTTTTTTATTTCTCTCTTACAACAAAAATAATGAAAAAGCTGTTTTATAAATTAAAATCAGGCCGTAAGGCAATACATGACGTAGAGCACTTCCGTTCCTTTGTGACGACACAACTGAACAACTCAGTCGTTTACCAGGAGAGGGCGGAACAGCTGCTCAGAGAGCAGGATTCAGGAGGATTACTTAGAACTGTGTGAATGAAGCCAAAACCGCTCTGGGGTGTTTTTGATAAGGAAATAGCATAACAACATGGTTAAAAACTTCAAAAAGTCGATTTTGCATGATACAGCTCCTTTAAAACAAAAGCAGGACTAAACCAGGACCAAACCAGGACTTGGACTAAACAGGGCTCATTGTTGAGCTGAGCAAAGAGGAGAAACACAGCACTGCATTGGCACATTGTGTATATATTCTGTTATTTAGAAACCCAAAATGTAATTTTAGAGTAAAAACAACACTATAATGAATTGTTGCATTGTTTTCAAAGCACACAAATTATTATTATGGTAAATTATGTTCCAGACCTTTGCTTGATAATTATTCTACTTTATTTTTTTGGATCGCAGTGGAATTAAATTCAGGACCCCGTTCTAAACTTTAGTTCTCTCCCCTCCCTCTCTCTTGCTCTTACCCTACATGAGGTGAGAGCTGCTCATGTTAGTCAGTGTTTTCTCTCTGCAGCGTCAGGCTGAGGTTCAGAGTCTGTATCTGAGAGCTGCAGGGGCGGAGCTGAGAGAAGAATCAAGGGCCTGCGCCCTTGAAAGAAAACGGATCCATTACATTATTTAAAAAAAAGCTGTACCCTATGTAAATTAACCAGAAATTATATTCTTTTCACAGCAGCATAATAGCCAAAAATAGTAATTATTTTTTGCTTAAAATGCACCAGAATGCAGGAAAACGCATCTAAATTTAAAAAAAATCTCCCGGGGGAAGGCACCCGGACCCCCCCAACGTGGCGCTCTCTCCCACCACAGTCTCCTTGAAATCTGTGGGAAACACTGCCTAGGTAATATAAATTTAGACAAGAGTGTGTGGGGTCCGTCTTTAAAAGACGAGGGAGGGCATAGTTCCGCTTCCTAAAACAGCAGGAGCTTGAGTGTCTGTAGAAGCAAGTAACAGCTTTGTGTCTCTTTATCGTGCACGCCAGTAAAGAACAGAGGCATGTTTTATGTCTAGGATATCTAGGACGTAATGATTTCGTGTTTTTAAATAGTTTCATCTTCCTGTGAAGCACTTTGGTCTTCCTGGTGTTGTTGTAAAGTGCTATATAAATAAACCTTGATTGATTGATGTTTACAGCGCATGGTCTCGGAGCTGTATCCGCTGCAGAGGAAGAGAAGCACAGATTCGACATTGTACGGCCACTAGGTGGGTTGCAGGGATAAACAGATCAGAAGCAGGGAATGCAGAGGGAATAGTCTCTTTAAAAGCGGAGATTTGGACACGTCACATTAGCGCGACTCGTAAGTAGCGATAGGAAGAGTTTTAAGGCTAGAGCTAATTGGTCCAGTTGGACCGGTACACAGTCCTGGGGCCGTTATACAGGATTTCAGCACCATTCCTAGAGAGGAAAGGGTAATTTTGTTGGCTTAAACTAAAAAGAATTGTTTGACTAAATGTTCACTAAAACTGAATGTAATTTTTGTCAAAAGACCAAATATATAAAAGTTATATAATATGTAGAACAGTTGAAAAACGCTGGCGAAGAAGGTCCGATGACCGTACCTCATCCGCCGCCTCCAGCTTCGAGTCGAACTGACAGAAGATCTGCTCCAGCTCTTTCCGGATGACGTTGGCCAGAACGTTCAGGCGCCCCCTGCAGGAGAGAAGAACAGTGCCATTACCACTGACTGTTTTATTTTAACGGTCTGACGGCTAGCGAGGGTGAACGGACCTGTGCGGCATGCCCATGATGACGTTCTCCACGCCGTTCACTGACGACTTGTCGATGATTGTTTTCAGAGCTGGGATCAGGGACTCGCAGCCCTCTAGACCGAAGCGCTTCTCCGCAGACCACTTCTTCTGCAGGAACTCCTCAAACCTGCAGCAGACAGCGACAGTGAGGCACAGTGCGGCTGCAGTAGCAGAACGAGGCCTTCAAACTTCAGGCTTAAGACATTAAACTGAATGAATTTATTATTATGGAGGAAATAACTCTAGATCTGTTTTATATTTTAAATTCCCTTTAAATACACTTCTTGGCCTTTTCTCCGTGAGCTTCATAAGGTCCTTGTCCCTTAAATGGTTTAGAAAATATAACTTATTTATAGGGCTGAACGATTTTGGAAAATAATCTAATTGCGATTTTTTTTCTTCAATATTGTGATTGCGATTAAATATGCGATTATTGTTACAAGGTCCTCTTCTCATGTATGTTTCACCCAACACAAGCAATAAATCAGTCTGTTTCATAATAAACTATTAAATTAATTTGAAGTGAAAATTGCAACAATAAAACAAAAACAAACAAAATTGTTGCTTGACCTATTCAAAATTTGTGAACATGTGGACTGCGCTTCTTAAAAACTGTCTGAACTTAACAGTACAGTCTATAAATAAAAGATAAATTATATATATACAGTTGACCCCATTTCATTTTGGCGTCTTTATTCCCGCTTTTCATGATTCACGCAGCTGCGTGAAATATATTACATCTTATCGCCACAAGGTGGCAGGTCAAGTCCGCTTTAGCTCTACCGGCGAATTAAACGCTCAGGTATAACACTGGGTGCAAACTTTCTCTACCTAGTGAGAGTATACTAGCCGAATGGTTAGCGTTACAGGTTGGCACCCGGGAGACCAGGGTTCGATTCCTGTCTGAGGCATTTTGGCTCCGTGCGCTGGTGTGCAATTACGTAACGTTATTAGCTTGTTATCTTCTTTCCTTGTCAAAATGAAATGTCATGTTGTAAAATTGGCTCTGTGTTCAAGGTCCGTGCACGTGCTGACCAATTGATTTCATTTTCCATGAGACGCGGGTGATCTCTGCTTTAGCGCGCACGGGGTCTATACACTGCAGATCACTGCTGCAGAGAGCGAGGGTCTGGGGTCAGAAACACTCATGGATCGCATGTCACCAGCACCAGGATTTCAGAGTATCAAATCAAATCAAACTTTATTTATAAAGCGCTTTTCATACAAAATTTAACACAAAGTGCTTTACAGTGCTTAAAAAATCATTAAAATAGTCCCCACCAGCAAATATACATAAATAACAACAACCCCCACCTCCCCCTACCCCACCCGCACACACAGACACACAGACACATATACATACAGACAGCCCAGTTGTTAAAAGTCTTAAGTAAAAATGGACATAAAGTGGGGTACATAAGGCTGAGTACAGATGGACCGAAGAGGAAACGCCATCCAAGGAGCCGTCTGCACCAGGAGCAGCCCATCGGCCACAGCCACAGAGCGCCAACACAGGGCGCCCGGAGGAGGTGTAGGATAGACGTCCAACCTCCATCCAGGCACCCACAGGAGAGCGCCCGCACGGCCACAGCCAACCAGCACTCCCGGGGCAGAGGGCTCCCTCAGAGGAAACACTGGGAGAACATAAAAATAAAAGATAAATTAAAACAGCTAAAACTCGGCTAAAAGTGTGGAATAGCACAAGATAAAATAAATAAATAAAATAAAATAAATAAAAAAGAGTGGAACTAAAGAAATAATTGTATAGAACTAAAACAGATAAAGTTAATATAAATAAATATTAGTTAAAAGCTAAACTAAAAAGGTGGGTCTTGAGCCTGCTCTTAAATACATGAACGTTCTCTGCGGTCCTGAGCCCCTCCGGCAGGTCGTTCCAGAGGCGAGGGCCGTAATACTGGAAAGACGCCTCGCCGTGAGTCTTTCTGTTGACTTTAGGAATAACTAGGAGACCCCTGCCGGAGGAGCGCAGGGACTGCGAAGGCTCATAAGGTAAAAGCAGTTCTGAAAGATAAGAAGGACCAAGACCATTAAGACATTTAAAAACCATTAAGAGAACTTTAAAATCGATCCTGAAACACACGGGGAGCCAATGCAGCGACTCTAAAACTGGTGTAATGTGGTCCCGCCTCCTGGTCTTCGTCAGGACACGAGCTGCTGAATTTTGTAAAAGTTGTAAACCTGAGATACTCTTTTTGGGAAGACCAGAAAGCAGGGCATTACAGTAGTCGATACGACTGGTGATAAAAGCATGCATCAGCGTCTCCGTGTTGGCCCGAGAGAGAATGGGGCGGACTCTGGCTATGTTCTTTAGATGGTAAAAACCTATCTTTGTGATATTCTTAATGTGTGGAATAAAAGTCAGCTCAGAGTCAAAAATCACGCCCAGGTTCTTCACCTGTGAGGAAGGATTAAAAGACAATGACTGTAGTTTGGGTAAAAGTTTCTCTCTCTGGGCCTCAGGACCGATGACTAAAACTTCAGTTTTGTCCCGGTTAAGCTGGAGAAAGTTTTCTGCCATCCAGGATTTGATATCTAAAATGCAGTTAAAAAGTGCATCCATTGGCCTAGTGTCATCAGGAGACATGGAGATGTACAACTGTGCATCATCAGCGTAACTATGAAAGTTGACTCCATGTCTCCTGATGACACCACCAAGAGGGAGCATATACAGGTTAAAAAGCACTGGCCCTAAAATCGAACCCTGGGGCACACCACAAGTAATTTTATGGACCTTAGAGGAGCAGGTATCCACACTTACCATGAATGTCCTGTCTGTGAGGTATGATGTAAACCATTTGTGGACAGCACCAGAGAGGCCGATGTGTTTTAAACGAGTTAAAAGAATAGTGTGGTCTACTGTATCAAAGGCAGCGCTCAGATCCAGTAGAACTGTCAACTTTTTAGAGTCATAATTTAATCTAAAATCGTTTAAAATCTTTAAAAGGGCCGTCTCGGTGCTGTGGTTTACCCTAAAGTCAGACTGAAATTTCTCAAGGACGTTATGTGCATTTATAAAATCACTAAGTTGGGTAAAAACAAGTTTTTCTAAAATTTTGCTTAAAAATGATAAGTTGGATACCGGTCTAAAATTGTTAAAATCATTACAGTCCAAATTGCTCTTCTTCAACAGGGGCTTCACCACCGCCCCTTTAAAGGCTGCAGGGAAGACCCCCGTCTGAAGAGAGCAATTCATGATGGATAAAAGTTCATCTCTAAAAGATCCATAAAATGTTTTAAAAAACGGGGTTGGGACCGGGTCTAAAAGACATGTGGTGGGCCTCACTGAGGAGAAAACTTTATCAAGCATCTCAGCATTAACCAGGACAAAACTGTGCAGTGTTTCCTCTGGAACAAGTAGACAACCAGATGTATTTAAAACCGTATTATTTTGAGTAGATAAAATATTACATCTGATCGTGTCTATCTTTCCCCTGAAGTGGTCTGCAAACGCCTCACAAAGGGAGTCACTTGGAGTAAAGTTGGTCTTGTTAAAATCAGGATTGATCAGATGTTCTATTGTAGAGTACCTTGGAATTGTTTTTATTATTGTTAATAATTTTTGAGAAATAATTGTTTCTGGTGTTTCTTACTGTGTTATTGTAATTTGTTTGTTGTTCACGGAATATTTGGTAGTTTATGGTAATTTTATTTTTTATCCATTTCCTCTCTGCCACCCTGCATTGTCTTTTGAGTCGTTTAATTTCCTCATTCCTCCACGGAGGAATTGGTTTTGTGGGGAGTTTCTTGAATTTTAAAGGAGCGATAGAATCAAGCGCTGACCTGAGTTTGCTGTTAAAATTTTCAATAATAAAATCACAGGGGGCAGGTAGAACAATAGGAGAACATTTCTCTAAAACATCGATAAAATTTGCAGCCACTTCAGGGGTGAGATGACGTTTCCTCACAGCTCTTACCGAGGTCTCCCGTTGGGTAAAACTGGTGACATTAAAAAACACACAGTAATGGTCAGAGACGGCCAAGTCAACGACAGAAGACACAGCTGTGGACAGGCCATACGTGATGACCAGGTCCAGACTGTGTCCTCTGTCGTGAGTTGGCTGCGTGACATGTTGGGTAAAATCCATATAATTAAGAACATTTAAAAATCCCTAGCAACAGGGTCTAAAAGATTATCTATGTGTAGATTAAAATCACCAGTTAAAAGAATCAAATTAAAAGAGCTATGTAGAAGTGATAAAAACTCGGAAAATTCCTTAACAAAAAGAGGGCATTTTTTGGGGGGTCTGTAAATAGTGACACATAAAATGGGGGGATTACTAAAAACAACTGCATGGTGCTCAAAAGTGCAGAATAGGTCAAATAAAATAGGTTTGGTGGCAAGCGTGTTTGTACATATGGAAGCAGTGCCACCTCCCCTTTTTCCATTCCTTATTGAAAAAGCACTGCTAAAATTAGGTGGGGAGGCCTCAGCAAGAACCGCGGTAGCATCTGCACCCAGCCAGGTTTCAGTTAAAAACAAACAATCAAGATTATTATCTAAAATCAGGTCATTCATAATAAAAGACTTGTTCAGCAGAGAGCGGACATTTAAAAGAGCCATGTTTATTGTGGTTTGAGATGGATTAACTGTGGACTGTGGTGGGGCTTTGGGGATGGGTTTTAAGAAGTTAATATGGACAGGATAATTGTGTGGAGGGTTGTGTTGTGTCCGCTCTCTGCTGATGATGACGGGAATGGTTTGTGAGGGGGGCGTAGAAACGATAGGAGGGGCGTGTGGGCGGAAGCTGCACCTGCGCGTGGTCGACGGGAGGCACACCGTCAATCACGTGCAGGTGCAGTTAAGTAGTGGACTGCCAGGGTAATGTTCTTTGTGAGCAGACGGCTGCCCCTCAAGTTCAGATGTAAGCCGTCGACTCGGAAATGAGAGGGTCGGTCCATAAAAAGGCTAAAATTATCAATAAAAGAGATTAGAGGTCTACATACGGATTTAAGCCAGCAGTTCAGATGGAAGGTCCTGCTAAAATGGGCAGAGCTGGGATAATGAGTGTTGCGTGCGTGCTCGCCCCCCTCCTCCCTCCTCTCTGTATGTTACTTTATTACTTATTTTTACTTACTTCTTATGTTTTAATAAAAAACACTTCTTCTCAAAAGTTCCTTTCTGACTTCTTCTATGGGATAGACAGCAGCGAGTGCGTTATTGAACGTGAAACATTGGAACAAAACAAACACGAGTGTACACTGTATTCAGAATACTTTTACTTTGATTAGCAATATATAGGCTGTGTATAATTACAAAAATTTAAACTACACATGTTACATATAGCTACCATTAATTAGGAATTCTAAAACGCAAATGCACAGGAGTAGCAGATCATATGGCAAACATTTGCATTAACTTGCATATAAGGCGTTTTAAATCTTTATTTTATTTTAGGGGAAAAACAGCGTCCCGCACATACGCACGGCTCATTCACTCAGCGCTCTCTCCTATTAGATCCATGGCTTTCTCCTGTGCGGCGCATCAGAATTGTCCAAGACTATTAGGCCTGTTTCACACCGCACACAGTTTCGTGAACGAATTCGTCTTCGAATCCCTCTCCACGTGCATTCGCAAGCCGTGCTTCAAGTCGCGTCCTGTTGTGCAGATAAGAAAGCTCTCGTGTGTACAGACCGGCGCCGAGGCGGTGCGTGCCGCTGCCGCCTCCGCTCCTGAAACCAAAAATGGAACTCGAGCGCATTTTTTCCACGTGTAGGCTGCGCAGCGAAGCGACTTTCAGCACCAAATGTGCAAAAATCACTTTTATGAAGCAATTTCACATCTATCCAATCGTGTACTTGGAATACATAAGGAAATATAACTTTAGGCGTATTAATAACATCATTTTCCAGGTACTACTACATTTAGATTTTGTTCATATGCATAAAACACATGTTGCACTTTAAGGAGACATATCAGTTGTATTCCTATCTTATATTTAATAGTGCTGCTTTAGAATGAACCACGAGGAGTTGTTTTGAGTCCAATACTACTCCAGGCTCTTCGCCCGCGCTCCAGTCTGAATACATGCGCTCACCGCGAGGTAGATCGGCTGGAAAGGGCGCTCGGCTCTGGGGTCCGCGTGCGGTATGAAAGAGGCCTTAGTTGGACGAGCGGGGTTCGAGTCCCGGTCACGTCCAGTAAATATAAAAAATTTTATTAGCAATATCGTGAGAATGTATTTTATGTTTAAATGTGTTGCTATTGAATGCTATTTCAAAGTAAGAGCATACCAGAGACAGCAAGTTGCATTTTTTCCTGCAGTTTGGTTGGTGCCGATTGTGGAGTTGAATTCCAATTGTATTTAAAGTTTACATGTTTATCAAGCTCCACGTGCACCGGTCTGCGCTACACTCACCTCAGAGAGAAAAGAGAGAGAGAGAAAGGTGTTGTAAACCTTGCAGCCGCAGCCCGTGTGTGAAGAACAAACCTGCTGTTTACACAAAACTAAGAACTCTACAGACTTAGACTCTAGACTCTGGAACGCCCTGCCAGAGACCCTGAGGGCTCCCCAGAGTGTTGAGGCCTTTAAAAAAGGCCTGAAAAGGCGGTAGTAAGGTGGTTAGCGCTTGTGCTTCACAGCTAGAAGGTCCGGGTTCGATTCCCACCAAGGCCGGGGCCTTTCTGTGTGGAGTTTGCATGTTCTCCCCGTGTCTGCGTAGGTTTCCTCCGGGTACTCCGGTTTCCCCTACCACTAAAAACATGTACAATAGGCCAGGATGAATGAGAGTGTGTTTGAGAGTGCGCATGGGGGACAACGGATGGAAATTAGCCCAAGGCTACAATCCGGTGTGGCTTGTTCATTAACTTGCACTGTCCCTACCAAATAAACCAATAAACATAAACATAAAACACATTTATTTAAAAAGGCCTTTTAGTTTGTTTTTGCTCTTGTGCTTGCTTTGTTTTACTATGTCATGTTCATTTTATTTTTATCTGATTTTAATTTACCTGTTGTAGCACTTTGAGGATTCTTTGAAATGTAAAATGCAATATAAATAAAATTTATTATTATTATTATTATTATTAAGTCATTTTTTATTTGAGAACAATCCGATGGTTAGATAGAGTTACGCTGGGTTTGTGGAGTGAAAAGTAAACGATGCATCACACGCGCGGGGCGGCGTTACGTCGCCTTTTGTTGGCCTTTTCCTCATGTGTACGAGCTCATTAAAACAGCAACAAAAGCAGTACAAGAGAAGTCCTGCTAAAGTTTGCACTTCAGTGATGTCTGGAGTCTGAATCCCTCTCTCAGTGTGAGGCTATTCCTATACTGTAGGTATGTAAATGATCCCGCTCTGCCCTACCCCCACCCCAACCTGTGAACAGACTCTGGACACTTTCTGATTTCCGACAATGGTTTTGAGGTCTGTTTGCCTTCGGCTTTTGTCCCGTATTTCGTGAGAATAGCTGATAATGATAGAGGCTTATTATGGCGCGCTGGAGGAGTCAGCACAGCATCTCCCCTGTCAACGCCACCTTCCCTGTTCGTCCCCGCTCCCCCGGAATTAAGAAGAGCTTTTTTAAATAAAGTAAACAGTGTTTGTGCCACAATAAAGCAACCATAAGTTGTGTTTTTCCAAATGTATTTTGAGACGGAATAACCACTGATGGAAGGCATGCATTTGATCTTTTCTTTATAGGTTCATATTATTATTTTTATTTATTTTTTCGTTTTTAGTCTAAATCAGAAATGCATCAAATTAAAGTTCAAGTTATAAAAATGCTAAGTTTGAGAGGGACAGTTTAATTGTGAGTGGCGCATAAAGTGGGGCAACAAAAGCACAATGACGCACACGCCCTGAATAGAATAATATGAATTAATATCTCAAAAACTACAGTATAAGAGCACAATCACATTTTTACAACAAAAACATCTGACTTATGTTTTTGTAAATGTGAGTCTAATGATGGGCTCCAGGTTATCTGGAGCGCTGTCCGTGGGGCGCGTCATAGGCATGTCCATTATGCGCAAAAGCTCAATGCCCCACACACACACCCCCTTGCGCGCTGCTTCGTGGAGAAGGACTTGTTTTTGGACAGTGTTTTGAACGAAGGGGAGTGCGTGGCTTGGTCAGCGCTGTGAGCGGGGCGCATCCACTTTTCAGGCTCTTTCAAGCCTCGAGCTTTTAACACTGGAGAAAATATGCTCGGTTCAGGTGGGAGTTAAGAGGTTAAAAGCAGAAGATTTTCAGCCAACGTTCCTAACCCTGCAAAGATAAAAAGCCAGTACAAAAGTGGACTAATAAATATTTTTATCTTCATAACTTGGTGCTGATCGTGGAGTTGTATCAAAAGTGTCTAAGCCGTACTTGAACCCGGGTCCTCCTGCACCAAAGACTAGTGCGTTATGACTGAGCTATAAACCCACAGAAAAGTTGGTCGGTCTTTTCTAAATTGACGGTCCAAAATGAGGTCCCAGCACGCTACTGCGTGATAGTTTCACGTTTTTACAATAAACTATGTTTGGAGCAGGGTAGGTTATATTAAAAGCTGATGCGCTCCCGGGATGGCACAGCCCCGGGGAACTATATTGTGAGAGTGGACTTTTTATAGAATGAATCGTGGCAACCACGTTAATGCCCCCAGCCATGTGTGACACCCAGCGCGTTTTACAACAGTTTATTACAGTCTAGCAACTATTTTAAATGTGTTGGCCTAATTACTAAGTATTTTTTAGAAAAAATGTAAACGTCAACAAAATGTAATCAAAAGTGTCGTAGCTGTACTTGAACCCAGGTCCTCCTGCACCAGAGTCTAGCGCCTTATCATTGAGCTATAAAGCCACAGAAAAGTTGGCCGGTGAAGAGAGAAGAAAGAGCGGTGAGAGGCCAATGTTCCTAACCCTGCTCACAAGTGCCACCTGGTGGTTGTTTGGGTCATTGCAGCGTCACTGGGAAAAAAAAATTAAAGGCGCGTGTTTCACACGTGAAGTCTCGTGCAAATCACGCGTGAAAGGCGACAAAACTAACTGGTACCTACTGTGGATATTAAAAAAAAAAAAAAAAAAAGATAAACTCACTGATCCAGTCAGGAACATCACCCATACTAAAGTGCAGGAAAAGTAAGAACAAACGTTTGCTTTAACTAGTTGGAAATGTTTTAGGAAATCAAACTCCCAATTAATACAAAATAAACTATTTATTATTTAGGCCAATCGTAACTCGTAGTTGCTTCAGATGTGCGTTATTGATGGACACGGAGAGGCCAGATGGAGCACACGCCAAAATACAATGGAATTAGGAGCAGCATTTTGGTTTTGGTTTTGAAGAAAGAGAAGCACAGTGACGCAAGGAGACGGCGACATGAGGTGCCAAACACAGACACGTTTTACTTTCTCTTTGACTCGCAGCCATTTAATGACATTTCAGCTTAAACAGCACATTTCCTCAGCAAAATAAGACATGACACGGACTCCTGCCTCGGATTGTAGTTTCCAACACTTTTCATACAGCAGTTTAGTGTTTATATCTAGCGTCTGTTCTACCCACGGAGCGCATATGCGTAGATGCAAAGGTAAATAAAGGCACATGGCACATCGCCTCCGCGGATACGTTATGGTCATGAACAGTCATTATGCTTTTGAGATAAGTTCTTTATCCACAACATTCCCAAACATAGGCCTCCTAAACTAAACTGAGCCACAAACCACTCTTTACAAGCAGCACAGGCTCACCTGGCTATATCTCTGTGGCGGAGACGTGTGAAGGGAGGTGGTGAGGGAGTTTCTGTGATCATCAGAGCGTGTAGTAGCAGCGAGAGAATGGCGTGATGAGCGCTGCGGCTAACGCAATGCTAACGGAGAAGAAAGCAATAGTCCTTCGCGGTGGCTGCATGATAAACACTGATATTTTCACTGTACATCTACAATCTACCGCGCACCTTAACTAGACTGAGACATAAACAAAAGCACGCGGCGGAGCGGACTTTGCTGCCATATCTCGCTGCTCCAACCCGGCCACTCTCTGAGCGGCTCCGAACACTGGTAACTAAGCCGAGGCGTCTGTGCAGACTGACCGAGGGAAGCGCCTCTAAACCCGGCCACTCTCCCAGGAAGAGCCGCTGTGGGACAGCGCATCAGTCTGACTGAACACATGGAGTTAGAATATCCTAATCGAATTTATTAGCTGTTGAGCTCTTAAAACACTTTTATAAAAGTAAATGTACCTGTAGTTCGCTGTTTTCTTGGAAAATATGACGAAGCACGAAGAAAAAGCGTTACATATCCAGAGAGCGATGAAGGCGCTTCAACATGGGCTAAGGGCGTAAATCGAAACTTTTTTAATAGAAATATTGAACCTTTTTTAATATTTAGGCCCGTCTCTAAAACACTTTGTTAGTCACTGACTAAGGACAAATGTTGTATTTAATATATGTTTCTATATTCTCCATATTTTTTTATTTTTTACTGTCGGCTAATAAAAGCTGGTGGAAATTATTTTTACCGGCCATTTGCTTTTCAGACCGGCTAACGGAAACCCTGTCATGCAGTACCTGGTGGAGCGGACCATCCGAGCGAGTAGCGTCCTCTTCTCCTCCAGAGTGAACTGCATCCCTCCCGGCGTCTCGAACTTCTGCCTGATCCACTGGCATTGCTCCAGGTCGTTGATGAACATGAACTCCACTCCGATGTGCTGACAGTATGCCATCTGCAGATCAACACACAAACCGTCCATTATATATATATATATATATATATATATATATATATATATATATATATATATATATATATATATATATATATACAGTGAGGAAAATAAGTATTTGAACACCCTGCTATTTTGCAAGTTCTCCCACTTAGAAATCATGGAGGGGTCTGAAATTGTCATCGTAGGTGCATGTCCACTGAGAGACATAATCTAAAAAAAAAAATCCAGAAATCACAATGTATGATTTTGTAACTATTTATTTGTATGATACAGCTGCAAATAAGTATTTGAACACCTGAGAAAATCAATGTGAATATTTGGTACAGTAGCCTTTGTTTGCAATTACAGAGGTCAAACGTTTCCTGTAGTTTTTCACCAGGTTTGCACACACTGCAGGAGGGATTTTGGCCCACTCCTCCACACAGATCTTCTCTAGATCAGTCAGGTTTCTGGGCTGTCGCTGAGAAACACGGAGTTTGAGCTCCCTCCAAAGATTCTCTATTGGGTTTAGGTCTGGAGACTGGCTAGGCCACGCCAGAACCTTGATATGCTTCTTACAGAGCCACTGCTTGGTTATCCTGGCTGTGTACTTCGGGTCATTGTCATGTTGGAAGACCCAGCCTCGACCCATCTTCAATGCTCTAACTGAGGGAAGGAGCTTGTTCCCCAAAATCTCGCAATACATGGCCCCGGTCATCCTCTCCTTAATACAGTGCAGTCGCCCTGTCCCATGTGCAGAAAAACACCCCCAAAGCTAAGCTACCACCCCCATGCTTCACAGTAGGGATGGTGTTCTTGGGATGGTACTCATCATTCTTCTTCCTCCAAACACGTTTAGTGGAATTATGACCAAAACGTTCCATTTTGGTCTCATCTGACCACATGACTTTCTCCCATGACTCCTCTGGATCATCCAAATGGTCATTGGCAAACTTAAGACGGGCCTTGACATGTGCTGGTTTAAGCAGGGGAACCTTCCGTGCCATGCATGATTTCAAACCATGACGTCTTAGTGTATTACCAACAGTAACCTTGGAAACGGTGGTCCCAGCTCTTTTCAGGTCATTGACCAGCTCCCCCGTGTAGTTCTGGGCTGATTTCTCACCTTTCTTAGGATCATTGAGACCCCACGAGGTGAGATCTTGCATGGAGCCCCAGTCCGAGAGAGATTGACAGTCATGTTTAGCTTCTTCCATTTTCTAATGATTGCTCCAACAGTGGACCTTTTTTCACCAAGCTGCTTGGCAATTTCCCCGTAGCCCTTTCCAACCTTGTGGAGGTGTACAATTTTGTCTCTAGTGTCTTTGGACAGCTCTTTGGTCTTGGCCATGTTAGTAGTTGGATTCTTACTGATTGTATGGGGTGGACAGGTATCTTTATGCAGCTAAAGACCTCAAACAGGTGCATCTAAATGTAGGATAATAAATGGAGTGGAGGTGGACATTTTAAAGGCAGACAGGTGTTCAAATACTTATTTGCAGCTGTATCATACAAATAAATAGTTAAAAAATCATACATTGCGATTTCTGGATTTTTTTTTTTTAGATTATGTCTCTCACAGTGGACATGCACCTACGATGACAATTTCAGACCCCTTCATGATTTCTAAGTGGGAGAACTTGCAAAATAGCAGGGTGTTCAAACAGTTATTTTCCTCACTGTATATATTTTATTTATTGGTTTTATATACGCAGAATACTAAAGTCAGAGTAAAAAACAGGCCAAACTCTCTGGTTCAAAGCGACAAAACGTCAGAGAATAAATATCGTAGAGATCTCCCTGGTCTTTCCCACGCTTATTCATTCACAATTACTGACATGTTTGGTATCCACGTTTAGCACGAAAGGCTGTGACCGAGATGACGCTGTAATCCAAATATTTCCTTTGTGGGAGACGGCAGCGGCTAAAAGATGGTAGAAATATACATTTTTTATTTTTTATACTGATTTTTCCCCCAAATTACCACATTTAAGCGTGGCTCTGTCCTTTATTTCAATTTTGTGGCTGAAAAGTAGGGATGCACCGATAGATACTGGTATCGGATATTGGAGCCAATACTGGAAATAATGCAATATCGGGTATTCAGCAACAAATATCCGACACTGAACTTTTGCTCTCTACATTTAAAAAAAAAAGAATATAGACAAGCTACTTCTCATTTTGAAGCGCAGAACCTGAGAATTCAATCGCTGAGTTCGCTGCAAACGTATTTTTGAACTGCAACAGTATGCTAATGTTAGCAGCACTATGCTAATGTTAACGGCAACTAATCAAAGCTGGGACAGAAATTATGATTGGATCACCTAACCAGTCTTCAAATAAAATAAAATCAGCTGCCGCTGGAGCCATGTAAATACAAACGTATTTTAGTTTATAAAACAATATTAAATAACTGATCGAACATGTAAGGATCATATTGTATGCGAGTTGTTTATATTAAAGAGGGGGTATTATGCTTTTTTCAATCACATAGCACCAGTCTATAGCATACTACAATGATGACGTAACCTTCTGTTGGTCTGTATATGCAGTAAATTAAAATAACTGCCTTGAATAAAATTGCTCTCTCAAAATGGCTGTACTGAACGTCTTGAAATAGGCCTCTGTCTCTTTAAGAAGCTTTCCGACACGCCCCCTTCAGCACACTGCTGTGGCATTTAAACAACAACACTGTGCGGGGAGGGGCTCCGCTGAGCTGAGGAGCAGTGGTTGGTGGCTTGGCTGGTGACAAAAGGTCCAGAGGCGTCTCCAGGAGCCAAGGCAACACTCCAGGCATGTGTTTAATGAGGGAATGACATAATAACATGATATAAAGCTTGAAAATGTCGATTTTACATAATTCCCCCCCTTTAATGTAACCTAAAGCCTGTCATGTAGCTAAGGATATTTAGTGAGAAAAGACCAGTGATTCTTGTTTCATGTTTTTCCAATACAGTTTATTAATAGATATACAGTAATTGAAGTAATAGATATACAGTAATTCAAGAAAAATAAAGACTATATTGATCTGACACTGGAGAAAAGAGATAATTAATTTTTTCACTCACAGTAAGCCATATTTAAAAGAAGTCTCTAGATATCGGTTAATATCGGCAGACACTCAAACCTCCAGTATCGCTATCGGAAGCAATAGAGCTGGATCGTTGCATCTCTAGCTACAACATGAGCAGAGAACACAAGATGAGCGAGTAACGCACCATAGTGGAAAAAAGTTCAGTGGATCAACTTTTGTGAATGGATAAGCGTGGGAAACATCGTAAAGGAAGAGTTTGGTCTGTTCACAATACAAAACAAAACTGTAGTTCGCTAAAGTAAAATCAAATAAATAAATGGGGAAAAAAATAGCAGCACAGTGCAGGCCATGCACTTGTTAAGTGATAAGTTTCAGTTTCGTTTTCCATACACGGCAGCTAAAACTCTCACAGCAGAGCATTTGATTTGAGGCTCATGTTTGGGCTATTCATGGACAACATTATGCTTGGACTTTTTTGGAAACAAAGCTTTTGGGGCAGATTATGACCAAGATTGGATCTGCGCATCTACGCATTTGTCTGGCGCACTGGATCTTCACTCGCCGCAGCCTGGTCGTCTGCACTCTGCAGGACATGTGTTTTTGGACGATCTAACAATACATGTGTGGAGAGGCTACAGCCTTCAGTTTAGCGGTAAGTGATAACGACAAACATGCACTCTGTGTTTAGGTGCGCACATACACACATGACTGGAACCACCTAGTTTAAATATTAAGAAATATAGACTAAAACTTGCACTGTCACTTTCGTACAGTGCGACAGATTTTTGCACCGCGGTGCACCGTGGCACGGAGCATTGTTACACCCCTACTAGACACCAATCTCAACATTGGCAATTGTGTGACAAATCGAGATTTTCACCTGCAGCGTCTTGCTTGAAACATATAATTTCACTGCATCAGCTCTGAACATCTCCCCATCTGTTCCCCAACTCCTCATTTACACCGCATACGTTACGTCCACGGTCCATTTTACGTACGTCTGCCTTAACAATAGGAATGAAGTAAAATCAATCAGGTGGTTTACACCTGTCCGTCAGGTGTCCGTTCCGTCTACAGCTCTGCGGCAGGAATACGCATCGATTCTATTTTTGACGGACGCCGGAGCGTCATCAAAGGCTTTTTTCTACAGCGCAGTAGTTTTTTTTATGCTGCATAATGAGCCATGTGCTCGACAAAAGGGAAAAACACCGGATAATGGGCTAGTTATAACATTAACGTCAAGGCGGAACTGCTACTCCGTGTTTCGGTGGGACAATAAACAGCGTAACACCACTTCAGAACAACATAACAACATCTCATGGAAAAAGTTTTGTCCGTTACTTGCGTCTCGTCTGAAGATATTCAACCGAAAATGAGCAAGCTAAAGCCGGGTCTCGGCGCACGGCCCGCCTTTCTTTTTCTCTCACACACCGACTATGATCTGAAACTCCGGGGAAACAACGAGGACCTAGAGCATGTTTGCTTCAGACGTTGGATGTAACGATGGTGATGATCGGAGGTGTACAGAGGCCAGGAGAGGAGGACCAGAGGACAACAGACAAGCAGAAGACCAAGGGGGAAAGATGAGGACAGACGAGCGGATGATGAGAGAGGAGGAGGAGAGGACACAGACCAACGGTGGCTTCACGTGATGTTTTCTTCAGGTAAACGCATAAACACTAAACATTCCCTAATAAATGCAGTTAAAATGCAGGAAATTAATGTAAACTCTTATATTGCAGTTTAAAGTCAGAAAGTAAGCTGTCATTACTGATTTACATGTGATTAAAAGGCAACATTATTACATGACGGATTAAAGACGTACGGACTCTGTGTAAACTAGAATGCGTGATTTAACGTACGTAAAACGGACCGTGGACGTAACGTACTCTGTGTAAATGAGGCATAAAACATGTCCTACTAAGTAAAGTAAGAAAAACAGACCTCAAGTCTCCGTATGATCTCCTTCAGCGGCAGCGCGGTCTCAGATCCTCCGATGAAAGTAGTTGTGGGCAAACGGAAAACCTTATCCAGGTCCGACTCGTCCAGGCCGTAGAAGCCTGCACGTCCCAGCATGCGCCGAGGGAGAGACGGGGAGTTTTCAGGGTGAGGGAGGAAAGAAGCAGACAAGGTTAAGCTTCACGAGTCACACGACACAAACTACAGTCTGTTCACATGCACTGAAAAGGCATGAGTTTTCAAATTAGTTATAATAAACACTGTGGCTTTTACTGAACCCACAGAGTCGTTTCTGCACATGTGAACAAGGTCTGAGCAAAGGTTGTTTTCAGAGACCAGCTCCCAGAGAAACAATGCCATTTTAAATGAGTTATTTTTGTTTAACAATTGACGTTGTGCATTTAATTCAGTCTTAATCAAATCTATGCTCTCTCTCAGTGGCTCCCAAACTGAGTCTGGGGCACATGGGATTGGGGCCCCAAAGCTTTGAATGGTCCAAGGATCATTTGTCAAATCAACAAAAAGGACGAAGAAACACTTTGTTTGGACCGGGAGTGACCAGCCCGTCTCCCGCACAAGCAGGGGGTGCTCCATCTCCATTACCAACGTGCACAGGTCTAGCGCCTCCTAGTGCTGTAACAGCTCATTGTTTGGACTTTATTCTGAGTTAAATGGTTCTGCAGTGGAGAGTTTCTTGTCTCTGTTAATGAACCACAAAACCATGTTTGTTTTAACAAGGAAAATATACACTGCCTGACCAACAAAAAGTCCTTTACCTGGATGTAACTAACTGTGGCTGCAGTTTAGAACAGTTGGTCAGGTCTAGGTTCAGAAACACTGACGACTTGAACATCCTGAATGACCAGGTTATTCCATCACCGGCATATTCCAAGATTACAATGCCAGGAGTAACTTAATGCTTCTTCAACAATAATTCATGGGAAACAGATACTGTAAATTAATTTTCTTATTTGGGTTGCACCCTGACAAATTGGGTGATGATGGGTCCCAGCGCTAAACCCGTTGAGAAACAATGTTATAGAGGACTATAGTAGTTTACTCAAAAGTTAAATTTTACTCAAAATACTTCATGCTTAATTTGTTAAGGCTAGTCAGTTACAAAGTGCTAGAAATGTGTGTTTAGTTTAATGTCAGGGAAAGAAGCCTTTTTAAACCTCAACCACATAGTAAACAGTTTTCACTCAGACAAATGCTGAACACATTCTCCACAGCAAAAGGTTCAGAAGGTTCCAAAGAAATATGGAGCAAAGCGTGAAGTGAGTGAAAGGGAGGAAAGATGCGAGATGGAGATGTTATCGATCTGGATCATGGCACACTTTTTGAAAAACTTTCCAAATTGGGGGAATGAGAGGAGAGAAGGAGAAAAGAGGAGACGGGAAACACTTTAAAACTGGACTGACCTAAACCTTCAGCCAATCAACACAGACAACTACAGTTCAGCCGATCAGCAGACAGCGTTCAACCGATAATTCTGCTGCAAACGTCACCGGGCACTGACCACTACGAACAAATCAGACGGTCACAAACTGCTACAGTCACAAACAGTCAATCAGGCGCTGAAGCACAAACCAAAGCCAGATGCAAACGTTCCTCTCCTGTCTGACGCGCACAAACCGAAGCTCAGAAACTCAGATTGAAGCTCAGCGCAGATGTTCCACTCCTCTCGGACCTGCACAATCTGAAGCTCAGATTGAAGCTCAGACTGAAGCCAGATGCAGACGTTCTTCTCCTCTCGGACACTTGGCTGGAACAATTCACGACTTCAATTTAAGATTAACAAACTCCTTTGAAGACTTCTTCTGTTCGTCCCGTGTCTTCTCTGGTTTCCCCTACACATCTATAAGTTAGAATTCCGTTGGTGCAGCCACAAAAATCATAGAAATGACGTTTGCTGTCTGAACCTGTTCCTACAAATGCGCACTGGTAACGTCTTCCGGACCTGCTTGAATTGAGCGTTCTTTCCCTAGGCAAATGAATGGAGACGCAAAGCTTTTTTTTTTATTCAGCCTCTTCCTAAGATGTTTAGTGGCCACCGGATGTGAATCCTAGCCACAAAAAGGAAAAAATTTACTTTAGCTCAAAGTAGGGCATTAACGACAGATTTTTTAAGGTGGACTTATTTGTCAAAATAGTCGCAATCGAGTCGACTAGTCGTGTGGTGACATCATCACATTAACAGAGAAATAACGGCTCATTTACATTGAGTACATCACGTCGAAGCCCCTTATGAGAGACCAACAGGCCTGGTTAGAACCATGAGGCCATCCTTCTGTGGACCCACCACCTGCAGGAGGAGCCATAGGGGCTTGTGCAATGTGGTTTGGGCAGCTCCAACGGCTGCCCCCACGACCCGGCAACGGACAAGTGGAAGAAAATGGATAGATGGATGGACATTACGTTCACGTCCAAATCAAACATCGAATAAGGTAGACTCACATGTAAGCAAGTTTTACAGATTATTTTCCGAGTTAATATACACTTTAGTGGCTTATTTCAATTTCCTAGGTTTTAACTTCATTTTCAGTTTTTAGTGCTCAATGTTAACCTTGCGCCTCCAGAAACATCGAAGGTCTACGTCCCCTCTCCTCTCCTCTCTTTTCCTTCATTTGTCTCGTAACGCTCTTCTCCTGGCCTCCTCTGTACTTCTTTGTACTGTTAGGGTCATCTTCATTTTAAATCTAGGATCTGAAGTAGACGAGCTTTTGGTCCTGGAGTGTTCGATCTTAGTTGATTCAATGTAGGCCTGCCGCGATAATTACTATATCGACTTATCGCTCGATAAGTAAAATGAAGGACGATAACATTTTTAGTCTCGATAAATGCACGTGCTGCGTGTGCTTAAAATAAATACAGAAGAATGAACGCTATCACAGCGCTGACTGAGCGTAGCGTCCAGCCTACCCGTCTCCATGTGCGTAAAGACAGCACTGAAGCACACCAGCCGTATCCCCGCATGTATCCAGATAATTTAGAGATCAGCGCTGCTTTTGGAAAGAGGCGGGGTGTAAACAAAGTGCCGTGCTACTACGGAGCTTTGCCGATTCCGACACGTCCTGTGAACTTTATCGCGGAGCAAGAGGGGCTCGTGTGAAAACACTTGGGAGTTCCAGCCAAAAGATCGCATCACGGAGAGACTAACAACATTAATGTCACTGCAGGTTTGTCCAACTGAGAACGAAACGAAACCCCCGCCCAGTCAGTGTATCAAAGCTAATCAGCGCTACTGTTAGCGAGAGGAACCAGAGCGCTTTAGCCACTATCCAAATACAAGCGTGATAGTCCTGAGAACATATTACTGGTCCACACTTTTCAAAAGCCAGAGAAACGCTGCAGCAGTTTGACAAACAGTCACTAAGTTCCCCCACCCCCAAAAAAGCTGCTTCACTCCGATAGCCGTGTATACAGGAGGTGAGATTTGAAAAGAAAAGGAAAAAAAACATATAGCTACTCTATTTTTGCAGTAATACAGTATTATCTGAATCCATACATTTAATATACATTTTATTCTAACCAGGTTTAATTCAACATAGAAATTAGTTTTTGTCGGGGAATATTTAACCAGACTAATGTAGATGAAATATCAATATTGTTATTGGGATATTTTTAAAGAGGACACTGTATATTGGCTATTTAAAAAAATGTCATGACAGACCTAGTTCAAACACAGAACCTGGTGAGAAGCACAGATGGATAGTGTCCTAGAATATATCGACCCTTCTAGTTTGCACTTTGTTTGGTATAAGGTGTTAATATTGAATGCCAAAAGTTCAATACATTTCAATTAAAATAGTTGCTTACAGTTTTCTTTTTATTGCCTACAGTATTTGCATTATACTCAATATTATCGTTTATTGCGATATTTTCTGAGACGATATATCGTCCTCAAAAAAAAATTATCGTGGCAGGCCTAATTCCATGTGAGTAAGTCCGAGATAAAAGTTAAAAGCGGTGCGCGTGATGGGCTGTGGTGCACTATGACCTTGGAAAGACGGCTTCAGTTTGCTCATATCGGCTGAATATGTCCAGATGAAACACATGCAAAACTTTATGTGTAGCACTAAAAGTAAACACTAACCAGCAAAATTAGCTAGCAGCTGCTGGTGTAACACTGCTTATTGTCGTGTGTTATTGAGATTAACACACAACTAGTCGACTCGTCTAAAATGAGGTTGACTAGTGCCGCAGTAGTCTTATTAATGCCCTAGCTCAGAGACACTTTTAGACGCTCATTCTGATCTAAAGTCACATCTCCAAAGGTCTGTACATTCATTAAAGATTTGACAGAAACCTAAATGTGGACAGCAGTTGAAAACATCTGGGATGGTCATAATCTAGGATGCTTGAGACTAATGCTAACAGCTAGAGGCAAAATATATATTGAACAGGCTAATGTTGTGTTCAGACCAAACGCCTCCAAAGCCTCCAAAGCGTCAGGTTTACATTGAAAATACATGGGGGACGCGCCTCGGGGAGCGTCAAGAGGTCCCGCAGCGCCAAACGCGCGTTTTGAAGATTTTCGCGCGCCTCCGGGGCAACGCTAGAGTTGGAAATGCTGAACTTTTTGGAGAAATTCACGAGCGTCGACCAATCAGCAACTTTCTCCAACAGTGATGTACATTGTAGCTGAGCCACCATCGGCCCGGGGCAGATCCTATGAGGGCCCGCAGATGTAAACAGTCATGGAGGATTATCCTGTTGTGAACCGGCTCTGGGACTTTTACAAAGATACACATCACGTGTTTCATTTACCTAAACACCCAGGATTAAAAGCAGCGACAAGAAAACTTATTTGAGTGGCTGGATCTGCGCTGGGAATGTGTTTGGGCCTTGATGATGCACAAAGCATTCCCAAAGCTGCTACAAGCCAATCGACTATTAACGTCAATAAAGCCCTTAACTACACAGAACAGCCTTTATGATGGTCACACACTGAGCTGGGATAGACACATTTGTGGTTTATTGCACACTTTATTATTTTTAATCAACAATGAGCTGTAGGCGATCGCAACAAGCTAACCGGGCTAACCTAGCCTATAGCCACTTGCCACCAATGTCCCTTCAACCGTATGGGCTGGATATGAGCTTAAATACTGGGGAGATCCTGCGTAGACCATGGGGGTATAGTTAAAGATCCATAGGACATGGCAGGAGCAAAGAGGGAGACTAGTTGTCCTCCAAACAACTGTCGTTTTCAGGCAAGAGCTGCTTCCAAGATGGCTACGAACGCACGCGCGGCCAATGTGTCTTGACGCTCGGTGACATTTGTGACAAGCGTCTGATTTCAGTAAGCACAAGCGTCCAACTACGGGCTTGAGGCGCGTTTTTGACGCCCGAGAGGCATTCGGTCTGAACACGGCATAATGCTAACCGACTCTGAGACTTTCTTGAAGTAGCAGACTTGTGAACTGTCTGCAGATGTCTGGAAATGCCACTTCTTAATATTTTTACAGGTGCAGGTAACAATTCTATTGTGGCATCGATGGTAGGGCAAAAATAAAAAATTCTGAGTTTTATGACTAAAATCTGATTGTGAACATTTAAAACCCTTTAGTCTCTGAGCAGGAGAGGAACGATAGGAGCAAACATCAAACTCCGGTTCAAACGCAGATCCAGACTTAAACCAAGATTTAAATAAACAGTTTACCACGTCGAATGAGGCCTCTGAACTCTGACTCTGCAACAGACCACAGCAGCGTTAGCTCCACCACCGCTCACGCCTCCGACACTACGACTTCAATACAGGATGGAGCAGCTAAGGCTAAAGCTAATGAGACTAAAACAGCTTAGGAAGCGGCTTAAGTCAACAAGAAGCACTCAACAGACAAAGTGCCTCTGAGTGTTTCGTGGATCTGAGCGTTTAAAGATATTTCACTGGAAAACACTAAATAGATTGATTAAATCTGTGGCCAACAGTTTGACAGTGTTGTGTGTTTAAAAGGTGCATCATGGAACTTTTTATGCAAAAAAACAAATGCATAATAGCATGGCGCCTTTACTTGGATCAACTGTTTTTTTAGATTTTCTGGACGGAATGCATGCATAACCATGATAACAGTTTGTCAGCAGTGAACACCTACCAGGAACCCCAAAAACATTTGATTCTGGATCGTCATAGAGGCCTCTGTAATGGAGGCGCCATGCAAACCACTCAAAGCCGCTGGGTCAAATACATACTGATACATACTGATTATTACAATATAAAATGTGTTCCTGTCGTTTTCCAGCAAAACATCCCTTTTGCGTTGTGCCTATTTGTCTAAAAGTAGCGTTCTGTTCTAGAGCGTAGAGTCCCTACCTCCGATCGTCAGAACTCTCAGCCTCTCCTTGAACACTGACACGTCTGGTCCAGCGGGGGGCAGTGGAGAGACACCCACACCGTTAGAACACACACAACAGAACTGCACAATCACCAGAGTAAGACTGGCAGCGGCACACAGCCAAACGTAAGCAGAGACAGAAAACTCACAAACGCAAAACATCTGAAAACTGGGAAACGTCCTGAGCGACAGGCGAAGGTCGTGATTGGGTTACAGCAAAAACAATGACCCCCTGATTCAACGAGGGACTAGATGGAAGTAGGCATTTTTATACTCTCTTCTGCCACCTCAGGTCTTACGCCTAACTGGAGTTTCTATAATAAGTTTGTGCATGACGGTGCAGGATTTTAGGGGCAGTTGTGGTGAATAGGACTGGGCTCATTCTACACATTAGGACATTGCTGGAGCATGTAAACAAATTAAATTTCACCAAGGTCCGAAATAAATAAAAAAAGTCAAGCAAAGGTCCGGAACATATGGGGTTAATTCAAGGTTATATGGGGATTTTTAAGCCTTTGTTAAATCTATTACTGTGATTTGAAAATAATGCAATCACTTGAATCCTGTTAGTTTTTTGCTCTAAAAATAAGTTTTGGCTCCTAAATAGCAGAATGCATAGCCTCTATTATATTATATTTTATTTATTTATTGGTTTATTTGGTAGGGACAGTGCAAGTTAATGAACAAGCCACACCGGATTGTAGCCTTGGGCTAATTTCCATCCGTCGTCCCCCACGCGCACTCTCACACACACTCACATTCATCCTGGCCTATTGTACATGTGGTAGGGGAAACCGGAGTACCCGGAGGAAACCTACGCAGACACGGGGAGAACATGCAAACTCCACACAGAAAGGCCCCGTCCAGGTGGGAATCGAACCAGGAACCTTCTAGCTGTGAAGCACGAGCGCTAACCGCTGTACTACCGTGCCGCCCACACAATGTGCACATATCATCTCACAGTTATGCGTTTCTTTGCTCTGTTCAACACACTGAGCCCTGTTTAGTCCAGGTTTAGTCTTGGTTCAGACCAGGTTTAGTTCTGGTTTAGACCAGATTCAGACCTGGTTCTGACCCGCTCGCTGCTGATCGGGAAATAGTCGAGCTGTTTGCACATTACGATCGCGCGTGCATATTTAATTAGGGCGTCCTCTGCTTTTTTGTGTTTTTTTTTTTTTTTTTTTTAAGAGCCATAAGAACCATTTCTAAAAATGTACAAAGTATCATGAAGCTAAGAGGTAGGACTTTCTCTTTCTGTTCATCTGGGCTGTAGTTTACTGCTCTGGTGCAGTCAGAGGGAGGGAGAGGGAGAGTGCGCACACGCAGCCGCTCGTCTGAGAGGATGAAGTCGGGTCCAAAGTTCAAATCCAAGGTTTGGGTCCGGACGGGCTGGCGCATGAGTCCGGATCAGGACCGAGGTCAGCCGTTTAGTGACCTTTGATGTAGGGGGTAGAAAATACATAATTTTTAAATTTTTAAACTCCATCTAGTCCCTTTAAGGTTAAGTTGCAGGTAGGGATGGGTATCATTAAGGATTTATCGATACTACTACTCTTATCGATACTCCTTATCGATCCGGTACTTTAACGGTACTCTTATCGGTACTTTAAAAGGGAAAAAAAGTTAGATAGAGGCTACTGTATAAGTAGGCATTAATCCTTGGCCTATATTTATTTTTGATTACTCTACATTATATTTCCAATTTGCGGTACAGTTAAAATAGGCTACTTCACTTTTTTTTTAAATCATTATTATTATCTAGTAAATCAAGGCTGTTGGTTAGATTTGGCTGTAGCTCTGAGGACTGAGTCCAAATGAAAACTTAGTGCAGTAAAATAATGAACTAGACTCAGTCACTTCTTGTCATCTGCCTCTCAGCTTGTGTCCAGTGGGTCGACACCGCCTCGCGCTGACGTGCACGTGTGAGCGCGCACACGCTGCTGTGTGCGCAGTTTGTGGAAAAAGGACTCCACCCAAAACTGTTTAGTTCGAGTATTTGTGAAAGAAGACAAGTGCGTGGCTCGTCTGTCTGTTCAGTACGAAGTCGTTTAGTGTCGCTTTTTACCACGGGTTAGCGGAAGCAGCTCGGGGGGTTTCTGAGTAGATTAAGCATGTTTTGAATGTCTAACACAGCGTGTCTTTCCCGCGCGTACCTGTCTCGCTGCACACGGCTGCAGAGGGTAAACAGGGCAGTGGCAGAGCGCGGGGAAGGGCCGACACCGTGCGCTCTCGGGCGGGGTAGCGGGGATGAATAGATCCGATGCAACGAACGCATCCATGAGAGCGGAGAGACTTTTTTTAGTTATTATTTGAGCGTGTGTGATTAGCACAGCAATGCAGCGGCCCCATTAAGAAGACCGTTAAGGCTGGAGCTTATCGGTCCGGGTGGACCGGCACACGTGGGCCCCCTGGGCCGTTATGATACCGGGGTTCGATACCCATCCCTAGTTGCAGGGGTATGCAACCTTCATTATCAAAAGAGCCATTTGGCCCCAAGAAAAGAAGTTTTAATCCACAAAATATAACACGGGTTACATACTAAAAGTTTGAATCTTTTGTTAAATTTCACCTCAGTATACACAAACAGAAGTGCATTCTGTCCATGTGTAGGCCTAAATTAAACCGTGGACTATGCAGGCCAATTTTTGTCCGTCTTATATTTGTATAATAATACTAGAGGTGAGTAGTACATAGTTACATGTACTTGAGTAACTTTTTGAAGTAACTGTACTTTTTGCAAGTAGTTTTTTCATATCGTACTTCTGCTTGAGTAATATTAAAATGTGAGTAAATCTTTAAGTGACAAATCTTAATTTTGATGCGTAAAATAGATGTATTTCTTGTTCTGTTTAATTCTTCATTCATTTTTATATATTTTTATGTGATGTTATATTACAATTTTCAGATTATTTCATTAGGGATACACCAATACCAATATAGAGTATCCGCTCGATACCACACGCATGTACTCAAACTTGTACTCATTAATGTGGTCCCGATACTAGAAACAGATACCACTTGACGTGCGGCCGCCGCTTCTATGGGATGCACCTCTACGCTGAGGAGAGTAAAGATCAACAATCTGGAGAATTCTTAACTGGAAATACAATATTCAACAAAGAGACGACTTTATTACAGACAACACTACCGAAAGCAGAGTCAGTGCTAAATGTTGTCTTCATTGTACCTCAGCACTGGGTCTGCTGTTAATGTTGCTAACTATGCTAATGGTTCTGGCAATTCTCAAGCCGCTTTACGCCTAAATCTTCATCTGTAAAAATAACCCAGCAATTGAAAATTAAATGCAAAAAAATTAAAAATTAAAATAAAAAAAGATATAGCATGTCCATATTGAGACAAATTTAGCAGCAACAAAAACATGCATAATGCTGTAAGCTACTTGCCAAGTTGCTCTAGTCTACAAAACCCACGTACGGGGGAAAATCCACTCAGTTGTAGTAAAGCAAAAAAATATTATCAGTAGTAATAAGTAATCACTAATTATATATATATAAATAAATATAAAAAAATAGTATTGAGGTGATAGGGTTAGAGAAATACCAGGGGCTCAGAGAAGAGCTAGAGAAGGCCTGGAGAGTGAAGGCATCAGTGGTGCCCGTGGTCGTTGGGGCACTCGGGGCAGTGACCCCCAAACTGGAGGAGTGGCTACAGCAGATCCCAGGAAATACAAACATCTCGGTCCAGAAAAGTGCAGTTCTAGGAAATGCAAAGATACTGCGCAGAACCCTCAAGCTCCCAGGCCTCTGGTAGAGGACTTGAGCTTCGAGGAAAACGAGACCAGGGTGAGGAAGAGTGTATTTTTTAGATTTATAATTTTTAACTATTTTATATAATATATAGCTAAATAAAGGTCAAATGAGTTTTGGACATGCACTGTTCTGTGTATGATGGACAGTGCAATATAAAATCTAAAATGATATTGAATGAAAAATAAAAATTTTTAAGTATTTTAATAAAATATGTTCAATTCTGATACTTCTCTTAAAAATGTAGCTTTACTCAAAGATTTAATTGAAATGAATAAAGTAACTAATTACTAACCAATCTGCTGTGAAAACGTGTCTATAAACCGTCTATACATTTCAAAAAGTATGTTTAAGAAAACGCCTTGCACTTGTATCGGAATTCGGAATCAGCAAGTACTACGGGTGGGGCGATATGGCAAAAATAGAATATCACGATTTTTGAATTATAAACTTACGATTTCATCACAATTTTTTTTATAATAACAAAAATAACTCAAAATTACACACTGAAGAAGAAAAATACTATATTAATTTATTCAACTTTGTGATAATCAACACAGCAATCATAGACATGGACCTAAAGCAAACTCACTTTATAAATGAAAAACACACAAAAAATTCCAGATAATAAAATTAGGTTGAAGTAAGTAAAAGAGTAAGTTAGGTAAATGCTTGTTGCCGTTTGGCATCTTTTCTGAGAGGTCTCTCTCATGACATCGAGCTACTGTAAATGTAACACTCTGTCGCTGTCGCACCCTTTCACAATAAGAGTCTTATTGAACCAATAACATGCAGCGACTTTTATTGTGTAAAACTCAAAAAGGAAGAAGTTTGTCACTGTTAGGCGATTTGACAATAATGAACTCAGAGTAGGGGTGGGCGATATTGACAAAAATGAATATCTCGATTTTTTTTTTCAATATCTCGATATCGATATTCAGACGATATTTTTGCAATCCTTCACAGAAATGTGTGCAAACTGGTAAAGAAGGTTCAGTTGGTCTTTTGACTTGCTGTATCTGACCTATTATTGTATAGAATTACTAGTACATAAAGATGTGACACATTATTGATTTAAACATTAGGGCAGGGGGAACAAAAATGTATATCATGGTATGAAAAAGAAATATCACAATAACGATGTATTTGGTGATATAATTTACACCTGACAAAATACTTCAAAATCAAAGCCTTTAGACAATTGGGGAAATTCATTTAAAGCTATTTTATTCTATTTATACATCTAAAGCTCTACCTTCATCTGGAAGAACCATACTGTCAATGGGAAGAACACGGAAGATAAGATAAAATAATTTTGCTACAATATTTGCAACTTCATCTCCATCACAGTGAAATGCTCCTGAAAGTTCACCTGCCTCTGGCCAGTTTCCTTGTGTTTTATTGTAAGGAGACTGGGGATAGATCTGTGAGTATTAACGCGTTTGGGAAGTGAGTCTTGCGTGGGGGGGGGGGGGCAGACGCACAGACACACACACATACACAGGAGAGAAAGAGACAGAGAGGGAGACACGTTTGTCCTGGAACTTACGTGATCTGAAGAAAACAGGTGAGGAGGATATTATTAGCCTTTAACCGCGTTTGCATTGTGGTTTTCTTCACCGTGTTGTTAGTTAGCGCGAGGCTAAAAGTTAGGAAAGTTAGCTAGCTAGAAAGGCCGTGCTACAACTTGTCCTGAGCCCTTTCGTCGCAAATATGAGCAACTCAAGTGACAAACTTCATTCATATCATTAGATTCTTCATCTCTGTAATCGCTCCACGCTGCCATGTTGTTGTTTTGAATGTGTTACGCAGCGGAGGGGGCGGCTGGCGCGCTACGGTAACCCACAAGGACAACGAGACAAAATCCGAAAAAAAAAAAAAAAAACATGTTTGGGGGGTCGGATTGTACAAATTATGAAATATCTCGATATCCAATTTTGCATATCGTCCAGACAACAATTTCGATATTATCGTCTAAACGATATATCTCCCACCTCTAACTCAGAGTCACTGTGTTTTTGAGGGAACTTTTATATTTTTAAAGACATGGATAAACAGCGCATTTGTGAACGCGGTCCATGATTTAAATTAAACAAATAAGGATGCAGCGCCTGACAGAACTGTAAGGACGAAGGACACACTCGCTTCTTCGCACATGTGCCAGCCAGGTAAATAAACACACGCTGCAATCTACGTACGGAGAGCAGGAGCATTAGGGGTAAAAGACACTGACATGTAGTGCTGGGCGATATGACGATACATATCGTGGGGACGATAGAAAAGTGCCTATCGTGCCATTTCTCTTCTATCGTTTCTATCGTTTCTAACCTAATTTAATCAATTATTAAAGCAAATATGTCATTAAATAGGCCACAAGAATGTATTAGTGTTGTCTTGTCACTATGCATCCTCTAGGTTTATATTAAGTGATTATAAACAAGAATAAAAAAGAACTTTTTCGCAAAGAAACTCTGCCTTGTGGTTTTGCGACACCCCCCTGCTTTACGATATCTCTGTCCGCCACCACACCTGCTGTAGCAACGGCGACATCTAATGGACGTACACGCGGGGCTCTCTCTCCCTGTTAAACACCGCGTGGTTTCACTGCTTTACGCACGGCAACTAAACTGCTTTTTAGTGATGGATCTTTTTAGCGCGTGGATCTGGATTAAACACACGAGAGAGAAGAGAGAAGAGGCGTGGTGCAGGAGGTAAGAGACTGATCGGGCAGCGCGTAGAGCAGCTAAAGATGTACAATACAAACTGCTCGCCCACTGTTTCTTAAACATTACATTAAAGTTGAGAAAATGGCGGTAATAAGCTCCAATTTACATTTGTTTTAGTGTAATATGAGCCTTGATATTGAGGAGCAGATGATGCTCTGAGTAAGTCGTTCTCTACGCACGAGTTTACACATTTCTGTTGTTAAATTCGTGTTGACTCTGGTCAGATCATGTTTGGCCCATTTATCCTGCAGTCTCACATTTGACAATTGACACATTGACAATATATGCTATATAAATTATCCATAGCAAAACCACTGCTTCAAAATAAAGTTGAAAAAAGTAAGCAATGATATTTTTGTCAAACTTTTCAAAGAATAACTGAAAACTGACTTTATTGTGGTATATCGTGATATATATCGCTATCGTGATATAAAATAATCCATATCGTGATATAAGTTTTTTCCATATCGCCCAGCACTACTGACATGACAGCTGAAATAGAGAGAACGCTAGGTTTAAAACATTTTAAAGATCTACATTGAGGAGCCTGGTCATATATACGCCCTGGAGTGGAGTGTCTCGCTGCTAAATGCTCGTATTAGCGTCTGACATTGCGTCACAGAAAGTTTGCGGCTTGAGATTCTTTCACTGACGGTGAAAAGAGTAAACTGTGCTGAAGTGCATAAAACCGTGATAAAACGATCCCACAAAAATAACAGATCGTCTGCTCTGGAGATTGTAAGACGGTCTAATATCGTCATATCGCCCAGCCCTAGCAAGTACTCAAAGTACCGTATTTTCCGGACTATAAGTCACACTTTTTTTTCATAGTTTGGCGTCTTATACTCCGGAGCAACTAATATTTAATATTTTAATTCAAATATATACTTTCACATGCCGCTAGAGGGCTAATCGAGCAGCAGAAAGAAATTTATGAGTGAGCGAGAGAGCGGAGGTTACTGCAATGAATTAAACAAAACAAGCTAATCACGGGCTAAAAGCTAGATGGCCACAGCTAGAGGAACGAGTTCGCAGATGAGGGCTTGAAAACATGCCGTTTGGAGAGACTTGTTAGCAGTGCATTTACGTCGCCGTGCCCAGGTAGTTGCCAAGACGATTGATTTGGAGTGAGAGTTTGGTATGTTATTTATGCTATTAGTTATCTGAACTGTTTATGTGACGTTAACATACCAGACACTTATTTAGTTCGTTGTTTATGCTTGATGTAGCTAACCAGCAATGTGTTACGTTAGCATACCGTACGCCTATTCAGTACACCGGAGCAACTTATGTTTTGTTCTTCTTCCTTTCGCATTTTTTGGCTGGTGGGTCTTATACGCCGGAGCGATATATAGTCCGAAAAATATGGTACTCGTACACCTATCGGTTTTAGAAAATTTTGTATTGGTGCATCCCTATATTTCATGTTTTATTTCTCATCATTTAGGTCACCACTACATGAATCAAACTTTTACGCTCAGTTACTCACAGAACAAAATTTTTCTCCAGGTACCCGTTTACTCCTATTTGAGTCAATATTTTTGGCTACTCTACCCACCTCTGATAATACTAATTTTCATGTTTTTTTCGTCAAGGCCAAAGGGAGCTATTACAGGAAGGCTGGAGAGTCCCAGGTTGCCTATCTGCATCAGACACTGACCCTCGAATAAAGCCAAACTGAACATTTCTGAGTGTCCTTTTATTGTAGACAGCCTAACACACCTGTGTGGGGAGTGGAGAGGTGATCACTATCACAGATTTTAACAGATTTGTAAACAATATTTAAGAGAAATATTGTGTTGTGTTTATAGAAAAAGTTTCATGTTTTTGAATTAAAGCTTATCAATTTGGTTTACGCATTGTCACTGTGCTAACTGTGTATTGTGAAAAAGCTGTGTGGGACTTGTTTTGCCAATGGAAAACTCCTCATCCTTTGACAGTGTTAAAAATCAGAAAAATAAAGTTAAATAAAGTCAGAGACCCCACAGCTACAGTTGTCAGTCTGGTCTTACCTTTACCAACCTTCCACAGTTGGTTAGAATAATACGTAGCTCTGCCTGTAACCCAAACACAACTCTAAAACACCTGCTTTTCATTCCAGAGTTCACGAGCTCAGCGTCTGAATACAAATAATGTTACAGAAAGTGAGTTTGTGGATGGCCTGAAACAATGCAGCTTCAGCCTCGCACCGAAAACCATGAACTGGTAAAACACCAGAGCTAAAGGTTAAAGCTCATAACTCTTTCAATAACATTCAGAGCTGGCAACAATCCAAGGCCAAACTACTGTCTGCGTGTGCTCTGAAACAGATAATTTCACCAATAACTGCAGGAAATAGCCAGGGTTTAGTAGAAAGAAGAGGCTTGCGATTAGTGCTGGGATTCATTCAAAAGCATTTTGTTGTCTGCTTCCAAATAAGGCTCAAAATCAGTGTTTCAGTTTAAAAAAAACATTTGGTGCCGTGGTTCTCAAACTGTGTTTTATGTTTCAAGCCTGGCCAGAAAAACTACGCACTTTTCCAATGCTTTACAAAGATGTTTAGCCTCGGGCCTGGCATGAGCTCAGCAAGTTCTAGTGGTTATGATTGACAAGCGGATTAACCAATTAAAGAAACGCAAGGTCCGTCACAGAAGTTCCTGCTTTTGAAGAGATTAGGAGTAGCTGACAGGTTAGACGAGTCCTGGTTTGGTCATAGCTTGGTTTGGTTTAAGGGCTGTTTACACGGCAATAGTCTCCAGGAAAATGCAGCAGTCACATCCTCTATTGATCCATTTTCACATGACAATGATGAGGTGTCAACGAAACCAATTTGGAACAATGAAACTGCTGTGCGCGCCTCCGTGCAGCAGACGTTGTTGTGTGTTTAACACACGCTTTTGCAGACAGCGCGAGTAGAAAAAAGGAGACAGTTTAGCCATGTGTAAACGTCCTGAAAACCTTTGAATGTCGAGGCGACTCTGGAGCTTTGTAAAGTAAAAGAAAGTCATAAATTATTTACAAACTGTTATTTGACTAAATATAAATGTGAGAAGTCTGAAAACCTCACATTTTGTGACAGTGAGTTCAGCCAATCAGTGTTCAGACCACAAGTCCAAGGAGCTGAGAGCGGCCTCCCACTGAGACATGAAATTTCCTCCTTTAGTGTTTTCAGTGGAGCCCAGACTCAGAGGACTTGATGTGTGCTGTTGTATTGAGAATGAGGAGTCACGTGCCGAGTTGGGGTGGGGGGGTGGTGGGGCTGAGCCTGTCGGCCATGTTGGAAGCCGATTAGGGGCAGCCCCCAAAATTTCACGCATTCCTCATATTCCAGAGCACTTTAAATTTTGCACATTTACGTTGTTGGCGAGACAGAGACGGTCGAAAAGGAAGAAAGTAAAACAATGCAAAGAGATAAGGCTAAAGAAAAGGGACCTTACAGGAACAAGCTCATACCAAGCGCAAAACAGCGGTATTTGGAGAAGCTTGCGGACATCCTTGTACGACAACTCCTCATTCTCAATAAAATGAACCGTGGTTTCATAACCGTGTAAACAGCCTCAGTCATCATTTTAGTTAGGCATAACAACTATTAACTTCAGCCTAAACCATTTCCATCATACTGTGCATGGAATAATGGAAATGTTTGGTTTGTTTTTTAACAAATAAACTACTACTAACATTTTTGTTACTTAAATTAGATTATAACTAAATTAAAAGCAGTTAATGAGACTAAAACTATGACTAAAATCTTGTAAAAACTAAATCCAAAGTAAAAGAACTAAAGACTAAAAGCATGTTTGAAAGAGCCTCATATCATTTACATTCACTGCCAAAGGAACTGGTCTGTGCTTTGTCTGTGTGGAGGAATATAAAGCAGAGGAACGTGATGAAATGTGGTTAAATCAAATCATTTAAATGTAAAGTTAACTAAATTAGTTACAGATTTCGTCAATAAATTTCCACTAACTTTGTCAACTAAAGCTAGACTGAAACAGGGTAGCTCTAGCTTTGGCCTTGTAAAATGTGAGACTATTGCTGGTCAAAAAGTACAGTTTTAGTCCTGATCCAAGACTAAACTAAAACTAGGACCGGAGCTGCAGAGTTTAAGAACCACTTCACTCTTCCATGTCTTCAGAGCCACAGCTTTCAGCTAAAGCCCCAGTCCTTCTACAAACACGTCATAACTGATCTGAGACCAGTCACAGGAGCAGAGTTAGTGTTAGAGAGGTTTATGGTGGAAAGGAGAGCTTAAGGCGGAATGATTACCCAGCTTGTCGGAGGAGGTGATAATGTCAGTGGGGACACAAGAGTCCAGATCCGCATCCATGATGCCCAAGGGGTCCAGCTGAGCTACATGGTGCCCCCGGATCTACACGGCAGGGGGCACAAAGCACAGCCACCCACCAGGGAGAGAGAGAGGGGGGGGGGAGAGAGGGGGGGGGAGAGATGGGGGAAAGGGTAGAGAGGAGAGACAGAGAGGGGGAGAGATGAAGGGGAGAGTGAGAGAGAGAGGGCGGGAAGAGAGAGAGAGAGACGAGAGTAGGAGCGGGAGGGCAGAGAGAGAGCGGGGGGAGAGAGAGGAGAGGGAGAGCGAGGGGTAAAGGAAAGAGAAGAAAGGGAGACCCCAAAGAGAGAGAGAGCAGATGAAAGCAGAGATGAAGGAGCAGCAGTGAATGGAAATGAAAGCAAAGGGGGAGGAGTCAGCAGGAGAGTGATTGACAGATGGAGGTGATTGACAGGAGGGGGGATGGGTGAGGTGGTGGGTGGTGCAGCACAGTTAGAGTCAGAATCACAGTAACGGTGTCCGGAGCTCACCCACGTCCTGGAAGCTCCGCACGGGCGTCTCGTCAAAGTTCACGGAGCTGATGCCCAGAGGGTCGAGCTGCGCCGAGTGATGCCCCACGACCTGTGCTCGATGCCACGGTCAAAGGCACGCACAGGGGAAATAAACACGAGACATGGACAATACAGAGAGACAAGGCAGCAGCTCACAGGAGGAAACAGTACAGTTTACAAAACTGGACACATCACCTTAAAATGAACAGGCTCTTCATTCAATAACCTGAAACCCATGAGCAGCGTCTTCAAGGCTGGATCGTTAAAGGTGGCTCCCACAAGATGCAACAGTGGCCACATGAACTAGGGATTCTAAATTTCAAATTAAGCAAGAAAATACAGAGAATTTCTCATCTTTTACAGACTGGCACAAATACACGACGACTCATGAGACGTGGCAGCATTTTAACATTGTTACAATTAACCTACAGTGCAGTTATTGTAAAACTGGTTAATCTAGATATTCCTTGTTCCTCCGGAACAAGACGATGAATAACGGCAGATGTCAACAACAAAGGCTTTTCCTGCCGCGTCAGCTGAGTTTGGAAGGGACTATATTCTAAGGTTTATCCGTCCTTAATTGAGTGTGTACTGGTCTGTTGGTTTGGCCATCTGACAACCAAAAACAAAGCTAAACTTGGCAGAGTGGTAGACACGGCAGCAAAGTCATTGGTTGATCGCAAAACTCGGTTGTCCAAACATCTCACTTATAAGATCATGGATGATAATGGGCACTCACTGTGAGCTCCTTCATCAGGGCAGAGATACAGACTTCCTTGTGCTAAGAAAAATGTGGACAGGAACTCGTTTGTGCCACCAGGAGCTGAATAAGTCATAACAAAAGACACTCAATCAGTGCTTCCTGTTTTTCTATTGACAAGGTGAAATTCCTGTTGTCTCTGAAATGAACTAAATGGACTTTAATCTATTTCATCAATAGATAGACTTCCGATGACGTCACATTTCTCCCACAATTCCATACGGTGCCATCATGTGTGTCAAGCGTCTAATTGTTGGTGTTACACTTGTGTTGTGTGGGGCTGTACAAATCGTGCTGATCCTGACACCACGAAGAGACAGTGTTTCAATGTCCCAAAAGTGATTTATCACCAAGGAACAGACACAGAAAGGCTTTTGTACGAGAGACGCAAACTATGGCAGGCGAGAATAAAGAAAGGCGCTTCGATCTTGACCCAAGACTAGGGATGGGAATCGAGAACCGGTTCTACAAGTACACTCGGTTCTGTTTGAGCAAAGCATCAGAACTGTACGTCTACTTCATTATCGATCCCCCTTATCGATGCTCCCGCACATGCGCCGCAAAGCTAGACGCATGTGCGTAATGACATAGTTCTCCGAGTTTGTTTCTGCTTCGAAGTAAGCAGAGAAACATCGGCCCAATCTCAATTCTACCCCTTAGTCCTCCGCTTCGCCTTTCCGTTTTGCACATTCATGAGACGAAAGTGTGTCGTCAATTAAAACAATCCATTCTTATATACATGTCAGTTCCACGTTTTAGCTTCGTTGCTGCAAACGCTCCGTTTATTTGCGCTGTATTGCCTGACTTTGGTTTTTCTTTCCAAACTTTCGATACGTCGCTATTGATATGACACACGGGGTTCAGTGCCTCGCTGCTGCGCCCGCGGTCTCCCCGTGCCGCTGTGCTCTGAGCGCGGGTCCGAGACGGTCTGTGTCCGGTCTGAGCGCACCTCAGCAGCCCCCGCTCAGGCCCGGGGCTCAGAGCAGAGGCTGCGGGTGCCTGTCCCCGCCCTGAGTGCAATGTGAGCGGGTCTCCCCGTCCCCGCTATGAGCGGATCGGCTAATCTCTCGCAGGTTTGGCTAAAGGGCTGCAACAGAAGAAGTTCACACGGACAGGGAAGAAGAATGTAGCACCGGATGAAGCAGAAATAGATGAAAATCTATAGGGTTTGGGCTGAGACAGAGTCCTGTTGTTTAGGTGTTACAAAACAGCATCAGTCTGTTATAAGTTACAGACACTTGTTGAAAAGTACAAATGTTACCATTATATTTTAGAGGATGCCAGGCAGGCTGAGTGCCAGCAGGAGCTACAGTATATTTGGAAACTTGCTTAATTTAATGAAATTTTTTTCTTGGGAAATGTGTCTTTTTTGATAGACTTTATCGAAAGTACATTCATTCCTTGCTTGTCCCCAACACACAGACAAGTCAGGTATCGATATAAGAATCGATAAAGAATCGAAAGATAAAATTATTGATGGCATTGATAATCAAATCTTATCAATTCCCATCCCTACCCAAGACCCTATAAAGACTGCTCCCAACATTTTATCACAGGTAAATCGATAAACAACGTATTTACTTTAAAGGTCCTATATCATGCAAAATCAACTTTATGGAGCTTTTAACCATGTTGTAATGCGATTTCCTTATAAAAACCACCCCCAGAGTGGTTTTGGCTTCATGCACGCATTTCTCAGTAATCCTCCTGAATCCTGCTCTGAGCAGCTGCCCCGCCCTCTCCTGGTAAACGACTGCCATGGGACCATGTTACCCATTTTACGTATGATTGTCCAACGTCTGTAATGTAATGCCTTACGGCACGATTTTAATTTATAAAACAGCTTTTTCATTATTTCTGTTGTAAGAGAAAAAAATTAAAATAAAGTGCCCGACGTGTCCGCGCTGACCCTGCAGAGTAAACGCACGCACCCCCTGAGCATCTAACCAAAGTCATTTTTGCCCCGAAGTTGTGAAGAGGTGGCCCCTTTCCAACCTACTCTGGACACTGCCTTTTCTTTTTTTCTTACGCAACGTTAACGTGTCAGCGAAAATGTGCTTTTGGCTATGAGAGGTACAGGACTTTATTCAACCTTTCTAAAGCAGTGTCCACTCGCCAGAAGTTGGAATTGGTTTGTCACTTCACCGATGGATGCTTGCGAACCTTGGCCAGAACCAAAGTGGATTAACTAATAACCAGCGTGATTCCCTACAAGAAAAATCAAAATCCCCGATGGAGAGGCCAGAGCAGTAAGTAAATCAAAACGCGTGTGCTAGCCATTTATGAAGCTGTGTTGCAAATGTCAACTCCTTATAATTGCATTGTGAAATACCTTCACTTATTGCAATTTGTATTTCTACTACTGGTAATGTTGCATGGGGGCATCAACTCGGGGAGAGGGGGCGGAGTTAACTGAATCCAAGCATCTCGTCTTCTGTGTTGGTAACATACCCCCAGAAAATACTTGTATTATACCTCTACAACTATAGAGTACTCATTTTTGTGAGAAATATATAAATGCCTATAGTTTATTTTTGAATGGCTAAAATAGCATATTAATTGTAAGCCTTTTACAGTGGTATGCAAAAGTTTCAGCACCGCTGTAAAATTTCATGATTTTCCTTTATAAATCATTGGTTCTCTGGATAAGAATTTTCGGTTAAATATATCATATAGGAGACAAACACAGTGATATTTGAGAAGTGAAATAAAGTTTATATGATTTATGGAAAGTGTGCAAGAATTATTTACAAAACAAGAACAAAATTAGGCATGTGCATAAACGTAGGCATCACAAAAGAAAAATTAACTCAATATTTTGTGCATCCTCCTTTTGCAGAGAAAAGGCTTTTTCCGCATTACTCGTCCATAAAGTATCTCCTTGTGTAAAGTACGCTGAATAGTTGAACGATGCACAGTGACACCATCTGCAGCAAGATGATGTTGTAGGTCTTTGGAGTTGGTCTGTGGGCTGACTGACTGTTCTCACCATCCTGCGCCTCTGCTTATCTGATATTTTTCTTGATCTGCCACTTCGGGCCTTAACTAGAACTGTGCCTCTGGTCTTCCAATTCCTCACAATGTTAAATCTCTGAGACAGCTTACTGTATCCTTCCCCTAAACCATGATGTTGAACAATCATTGTTATCAGGTCATCTGAGAGTTGTTTAGAGGCTACCATGTTGCCACTCTTCAGAGAAGATGCAAAGAGAAGAAACACTTACAATTGGCCTCTTTAAATGCCCTTTCTCATGATTGGATTCACCTGTGTCTGGAGGTCAAGGGTCAATGAATTAGTGCTAAAAGTACTGAAATCAATATAATGACAAGTAGGGCTGAACGATAGACAAAATTTCATATCTCGATATTCATGCCAGATATCTCGATATCGATACGATATAACTATGGGTAAGGTGAAAACTAAGCATTTTTTAGAAAATAAAATCATAATACAAAGAGTGCAGTTTTATTGATGAAAATCTATATGGTTTATATTTCTCTTTTTCGATTTTAATATTTTGAATGTTCATATCTTGATATAAATACGATAACGATATATTTTTCTTTTGCGATATTGATATCTTGAATGTTCATATCTCGATATCGATACGATATATCTTTCAGCCCTAATGACAAGTGTGACTAAATTTATGCACATGCCTAATTTTGTTTAAATAATTCTTGCATACTTTCCATAAATCATATAAACTTTTTTCACTTCTCAAATATCACTGCGTTTGTCTCCTATATGATACATTTAACAGATTTTCTTTCTATCCAGACAACCAATGATTAATAAAAGGAAAATCATGAACATGAATTTACAGGTGTGCCCAAACTTTTGCATACCACGGTATTTTCATGATTATCGTGCACGTATACCCATCGATCACATGGCTCCTTGTCAGTGAATGAACACACTAGCGACTACAGTATGCCCAGAGAAGACACAATCTTATGTGCATGCGAGCCGTACGTAAACATTGTCGATTGCCACACAATGGAAACCCATCTATAGAGTAAATCCAGCTGCTTTTACCTGAACTAAGTAATGAATTATCCTTAAAGTCTACAAGTTTTACTTGTGATTATGACATTTTCCACCGGCCAATGTTGCATCTCATGAAAGACAGTCGCCGATCCAGCCATGACGAGACTCATGGTTTGTGTTGAAATGTCTGTAGAAAGTAGAAAAGGAACAGGACTGTAGTTTATTGCAGTGGTTCCCAAAGTGGGGGTCGGGACCCCTCAGGGGGTCACGTGGCCTTGGGTGGGGGTCCCCAGATGATTTCAAGATGAAACAAAAAGAAAAATGCTCCTGTTTTAGTACATTTTTTGTGTGTAAACCAGCCTATAAAAATCCATTAAATTATCAAAATAAACTGTTTAGATAAATATTAACTTGATTCTAATGTTTATCTTCCTTAAAGTAGCGTAAGAGGCAATAACTTTATACAATGGGGGTCTCGAGTCATTTACGTGTCAATTTTGGGGTACCAGCCAAAACGTTTGGGAACCCCTGGTTTATTGTGTATTTCAATATAAATGAAGTGCTCTCCCACTGACTGATTGGTGACGCTTTTTAATGCCATTTTAATACCTAAATACTATATTTTTAAATGCCACAAATGCAAAACAACTTAGACATATTTAATTTTGTAAGATTTGTAAACATTCAAACAAACAGGAATGAGGGGAATTTTGATATTCAAAACTAAATTTGACAGAACGGGAAACTGTTGAGTAGGGGTGTCACGATTTCAATTTTTTGAGTCACGATTATTGTAAGAGAAATATTGCGATTTTACGATTATCGGCCGAATGAAAGGAAAGAACTGATATTTTCTGTTTTTGTCTTTAAAAAGCTTTTTAATACTTGTAAACATTCACGGTTTCTAAAAATGAAAAATGTTTTAAGATTGTTTTGATTTAAAATAAATAGGCCTACATTGAATACAAGACAATGTCAACTTTACTTCTTTATAATGACCATAATTATCATAAACTATATATTATTTGGCCACAAGCTAGGCTAGGTTTGCTGTTCTCCAAAGTTATGTTGTTGCTTAATTATTTGTCAGATGTTTTGATGAACAGAGAATGAAACGTGTTTACAAAACGACTAAGGAGACTCTTTTGAACAGGTGATTTCCACATGTGCGCGGTTTCACTTTCCTTTCTGCTACGCGTCGCTGAAGCAGAGCGGAGCGCGTTAGCTTTTGGTTTACATTCTGAGCCAGTTGTGGCGGCTATTTCCGAACATTTGGACAACTTTTTTGGGAATTATGCAGTTCGTTACCTTGACCTGGACATTTACAGCGAAGGATTATCTCTAAGATTTTGTTTCATATTTAACGTAGCCGATATCAGCGCCTTTTGCTGCAACTTTCTGACGACAGGGTTTGTATAACAGATGTCCATCGACAACAACAACGCCTTGGTCATCTTTTGGATACCTAAAGAGGTCTCACTCTGCTGTCTTCAATCATTTTTTAGTGGATACAACACTGGAGGAGAGCTTCCTTCTGCCTTGCTCAACTACCGGTGAGTTTACGCGCTGTTTATGGCGTGCAGTGGCTTGTGCGTCAGCGTGAAAAAATTCTGCGGTAAACCGTGGCTTCTGAAATTCTTACGTATAATCTACAGCGTCCTTTTATAATCGTAAAACCGGTTAATCTTGACATCCCTACTGTTGAGCAAAAGATTGTGTAAAATTTCAATCACAACTGCTGCGGGATTGTTTTTTGACAGTGTTTTTGACAAATGTCTGCAGTAAAAAAAAAAAGTTGAGCAATGTCATTGTTGTGGGTCTTAAGGGAAAAAATATGTTTTCTAAGAAATGTTGATTTAATGCCAGTTTGAATCAATTGAATGCTTTTTAATGACTTTTAAGGTCTTCATTTTGGCATAAACCATTCAATGACTTCAATGCCCAGCGGAAACCATCTAAATCAGTGGTGCCCAACCAGTCGATCGAGATTGACTGGTCGACCACAGACTGATCCCAAGTGGTGTAGGGGTCAGAGAAAGGACAGGATTTTGTGATCGTAATACTAACGCTGTGTACGGGGGCTGTCTCCCCATGCACAGCGGCATTGGGGAGACAGCGAGCGCAGCAGCGAGGCACTGGACCCCGTGTGTCATGTCAATAGCGACGTATCGAAAGAAATGGAAAAGAAACAGCAATAGGTACAGCGCAAATAAACGGAGCGGTCGCAGCAGCAAATGTAGAATTGACACGTTTATAATGGACTATTTTAATTGACGACACTGTTTCATCTCGTGAACGGAGACGAAACAGGGGAAAGGTGGAGGGCTAATTGAGGGTAGAATTGAGATTGGGCTGATGTTTCCCTGCTTACTTTGAAGCAGCGTCAACAGACTCGGAGAACACTACGCATGTGCGTCTAGCTTTGCCTTGCAAAAAGAGTGTTTTCAGAGCGGGAGCATCGATAAGAGGGATCGATAATGAAGTAGACGTACGGTTCCGATGCTTTTCTCAAACAGAACCGGGTATACTTGTAGAACCGGTTCTCGATTCCCATCCCTAGTTATGGCTATTGCCCATCATGCAGATTGGTGTGTGTGTATTTGTGCTATACAGCAAAGTATGCAAACTGGCAACTGTGAGTGGAGTTTGTCTGTGTGTGTTTGAGAGAGGAAGGTTTTGCGATGTAATGTCTAGTGGTTGTGTGACAATAAGAAAACTTGTTGTAAGGTTAGTTACTGCAGACTGGAAACAATGTGTGCGGGTTTGCGATGTTGACCCTGAACTGGTAGATCTCGGGAGGGTGGCTACTTCAAAAGTAGATCTTGGGTCAAATAAGGTTAGGCACCTCTGCTGTAAATATTTAAGAAAAAGAGGAACAATGATCATGAACACAAAAGTACATCATGAAAAAAGATTAAAAATGGCCTGTTTCTTTAAAAATAGTGATATATTGTAGGTTATTTTGTGCAGATCTGCATATCGTGAGCCATGTCTCGTACTGAATTATGAGGTTCCCAAGCCAAGTTCCTGCTGGACCAATACGGGAAGTCACTGTCCGGGCTGTGGAGCTGCTGTTAGCTCGACTCCAAAGTTATAACAAGGAGTCAATTAAATGTCTATTAAAATGTGTTTACCAGGTTGTCCTATGCTACGTGCTAATTTATGGTTTGTTTTTCGTACCTGGTAGGCTCTGATGAGCGACTGCACGGCCAGATGGTCCCCCACCAGTTTCTCCACATTGGGCTGAGCCGACATGGCGGAGCTGAGCGGCGAGAGCAGAGCCGGGCTCAGGCCCAGAGGAGACTGGTACGCGGCACCAGGGGGCGCTCCGGCGTTCGCATTACGGAAAAATACATCCCACGACTGGAACAGAGGAAGAAGAAATGAAAATGAGATACGACACCAAATAATGATTTAGAACTATATGAATGAGCTGAGGTTTCCTTTATGAAGGGAGAGGAAGCTTCTGATATTTTTATGATTCACCAAGTTTTTCTCAATTTATTACAAGATAGGGATGTTGTCTGTGTAGGCGCTCAGTCGTACAGGAGTTGTCAATTTTTGTCAATGAAAGGTTCTTAAATACTGGCCGTCTGCAGAAGCCTTTACAAAGACACGCAGCTTTATGTGTTTGTGGAGCCTTCAGTTTAGCGGTAATTTATGATGACACGCCGCCGCAGAGCTTATTAATTAAAATGTACAACTAAAACTTCACCGTCACTTCACTTCATGTCCCGATCCGATATTCAGTATCTGTATCAGTAGCCGAACCAGGCATTTTGAATGGTCTATCAGACCAATCACAGACCGAAAGGCAGGAGTTCATCACACCAAGAAACCGTCACCGCACTCTTACACAACCTTAAAGATGGTGTGCGCGGCTACTGAAACACTGCTTTCTTCTGCTCTTTCATCAGTTTTAAATAACAACATTGTAACAGTCAATAACAGTCATTAATGTTTACTGAAAAGGCTTCCTACAGCTTGCTCCTGCTTCATATCCGGCGTTGCTCTAATTGGTTGGATCTCGTCAATCACACCCACCGAGAAATCGCTGAGCTCACCCTCAGACTACATGAAAAAGCATGTTGTTTTGCAAGCCAGGCAATGAAAACATTTTGCCGCTCTTTTTTGTGTCAAAAGTTACATTATAACATTACATAACTTGAGCATCAATAATTTTCCAGGTTTCCAGTGGAAAATACAAGATTAGGCGTTCATGTGCAATTTTCTACTCAACAAGTGGCAATTACGAGACCACATGAAGGCACCATGAGCAGAGAACAGATAGAAGAACTTTTAGGGTTCACTCACACTTGTCTATCAGAACCGCGCCCAAGCATCGAAAGCCCCTTTAGCGTGGTTCGTTTGTGTAGTGCAAGCGCAATCAAACCGTGTCCGAGTCCGACTCGGTTCCAGACATTGACCCGCTTGGAGGTGGGCCTGAGCTCGGCTCGGTTGCTTATGTATGCGCACACGCACGGATACAAGCAGCTGTTGTATGAGCGGCTGCATTTGTCATGGTAAATCAGTGAGAAAAGGCTGTATTTATAAACGTGTGTCATTGCCACTGCTGCGTTTAGCCTACCTTGTGATGAACAAACAGAGCGGCCGCTTCACTCCCGGCTCCCCGGCCCCCAACCGCCTATCGCCCATCACGCTCGTCTCGGGTCTGACTTTACAGGGAGCGACCTGTAGAACTTCTTCCGCGCTGTGTCCGAGTCTCATTTCTTTGCTACTGTACCCTGGCTTGGTAACAGGCTTTTGTCTGACAGATAAAAGGTGCGGGTGCATTTAGATCGCTTGTGATTTTGGTGCACGTTCGATAAGTGCTTTATTGCAACGTATAACCTACTTGCAGCTACAATGCTTTTGAACCAGTGGCCGATGCAGCAATGAAAAACTGAGTGTCACATCTTCTGTTCTCATAAGCCTTTTTTGAAGGCTGTATTTTATCCATGAATACAAAGAAAGGCCCAGAGCGACAGGTGCCTGTCAGGCAGGGGGCACGGAGCAGATATAGATCTGCTTTGCCCCCTGTCTCAGCTGAGCGGGGGACAGGGGTATGGGCACTTCTCCATTTCTCTGCTTTATTAAATGCGACAATTTTAATGACCATAGCACGGTCCGTTCAGAGCATCCAGACCTTTCCTCAAACGAGTTAGAGAGTGGCACGGTTCGGATGTCAAGTGTGAGTGCACCCTTAAACATTGTTCTCAAACTCTGACTCAAATGTCCCTCAGTCTAAAAATAACCAGTCACATGACCCACGTCCCAAAGTCTGAGACAGCCTGTACTTTCTGCAGAAAGAGTCCTTTCACAATTAAAGGCCGTTTACATGACCGTGTGCTACTTATTTTATGAAGTCATGTCTAATCCAGAGTCTTGCATTGTGTGTCATTCGAGTTTATGGGACTGTTTTTAAGTCCGAGTTCTGCGTCAAGTGTGTAAGAGCAGGTTTGTATGCGAGTTTAGGCGTAGGATCAGTCGGGGCAGAGGTTGTGTGCTCATGTGTCGTATGTGACAGGCCTGTGTTGCATAATCCCGTGACTTCCCTGTTATTAGCCGTTGCAGAAGGACATGGCTCTGGCATCAGGGACACTCTCACTGTTGGCCATAGAGGCGGCTCTCCGTGAGACTAGATCTAGAAACTATATCGACTTATTGTTAAATAAACGACAGATACACAACACTTTTTTGGGCTCAGTATTTATCATCAGTTCATTTGCATTTTCTCCCATTTTTCTAATGTAATACTTTATTATATACCCAAAGTAAGTTGTGTCTCATTGTACTTTGTACTGACGTCCTTTTCAAACAAAGCTTTACTGTCATTTTTCAGCTTTAGACTTCGTTTCAGTGGCATTATAAGGTCTTCAATCATTCCTAGGCCTTGTTACCCACTGACGCACACACCTTGTCGTCTCCTCACCATTTGAATTCCTAGGCCATATCAGCAAACAAAATCCCCCCGAAAATTGCCAACGGCCTTACAAAAAAAAACACACTGGCTATATTTCTATATATTTCTATGATTAAAAACTTAATCATAGAAATATAGAATAATAACTGTTTAAAGATGAAAAAACATCAAATGAAATACAGTGGAGGAAAAAGTGAGAACACCGTTTGGAATCGGCTATCTGCCCAGCCAACCCCTTCATATTGGTATCAGTACCCCAATAATCCATATCGGTTGGGTCCTAGTAAGTAGTAGTAGTAGTAGTCGTAGTAATACCTTGTGGACGCTCTTTGGATCCTCCAGCCAGGCGAAGTACATTTCCTCCACATAGTTTGAGCTGGTGCCGTTAAGAAAAGGCTCTGAAGCCACCGGTGCGGAGTAGCACCTGATTGGCTGAAACGTCCTTGTTCCGCCCGGACACTGGGCTGTGATTGGCCGCTGGGCGGCAGTCTGAGCGGTCTGTGCCACCGTGAGCGGTCGCAGACGCGCCGCACAAGTCCTTAAGCGGTGCATAGTCCCGGTCCACAGACCCAAACAACAGAGTCCGGGTTAGTCCACACAGGAAGTGACACGTCCAACTGCAAGTATCCAACAGGAAGTGAGAGTCCACTGCCTCGATCTGTGGAGACAGAAGAATGTCACCAAGAAGAACAACATAAAAGAAACATTTGAGAACGAGGGTAATCTTGTTTTTGTTTTACTGAGGTTTGTGTAAATCACTTCTTTTTATTCACACTTTTCATTGCTTCATGTTTAATTGTGGTTTTGTGCTGAGTGTCTTGATTGATATTTTGAACACAACCTCGCCACAACATTCTTCAAAAATTATAGTCTAGAGTCTAGTTTTGAAAACACTGATGTGGATGTGCAGTTTTCACAGAAGTGACTTCCAGTCTGTAAATGTACAAAATCATTTAATTTGATACATTTAATGACATTCGAGAACAAACTTTCTGCATGTTTTCACACCAAACATCGACCCCAATCTTCATATAATAAACTATATTTCAGTTCTCACTAGGGATGCAACGATTCTCGATATATCTAATCGTTCGATACGTCCTCTTCGATCCAATACGCAAATATGTTTGATAGGAAAAAACGCGTAATACTTTATTATATACCCAAAGTAAGTTGTGTCTCATTGTACTTTGTACTGACGTCCTTTTCAAACAAAGCTTTACTGTCATTTTTCAGCTTTAGACTTCGTTTCAGTGGCATTATAAGGTCTTCAATCATTCCTAGGCCTTGTTACCCACTGACGCACACACCTTGTCGTCTCCTCACCATTTGAATTCCTAGGCCATATCAGCAAACAAAATCCCCCCAAAAATTGCCAACGGCAGAAAAAAAAAATCAAATAAACTGATTTACTCCAAAAGTAGAGATAATAAAAAGCCTGTATATACATGGCTAGATGAGATCAAATCATAGCCAACGCGTTTCAGCTCTATGCCTTCTTCAGGGCAAGCTCGAGATGGCTGCCTCTGTACAGCTCTAAGCGTACAGCATTGGTCACATGTCCCAAGTGGGTTGGTCAAAGGTGGGTGTGTTCTTTGCCACCTGGTACATAGAATACAAAACATTAAAATATGTGCAATGTATAATATAAATTTGAGGTCCTGGGTGATGGTGGTGCCCAGGAAATGGAGTCCACAATGGAAATGGGGGTGGGAGAGTCTGTCAGGGTGAGGGAGGACGGTGGGGTTGTGTCTTTCCTGAAGTCCACGATCATCTCCACTGTCTCGTCCTCGTTTTCGTCTCACTTTTATTGTTGCTATTTTGACACATTTTCAAGAAGCTTTTAGATTTGGGTAAAGCCAAACTGGAAAAAAGTGCTCAGTTCAGATGGGTGTTAAGAGGTTATACACTGTAGTTCAAATGCCTTTATGTGAACAATAACTGCAGCACTTCATCAATTTAAGGGCATAATCCCGAGATCTGGCCATACCGCCTTTGCTATGCACAATCAGATCTTGGAAGCTAAGCAGGGAAGGGCCTGGGGCCTCATTTATCAAAATTTTGTACGCAAAGATTTTTTCCGATTTATAAAACCCTGCGTATGCGCGGGTACGCACACCTGACCGCAATCTTTCCATCGCTGATCACACGTGGAGCAGAAAGCTGCGGACATCACAACACGCCCTCTGCCCGCCTCCATTTGACCATAAAAGGCAATGCAAAGTGACTTATGAATGAGATTTCCCTAAACATGAGGCGGTAATGAGTGGGTTTAACCGAAGGCGAGAGACAGAGAGGGAGGCGCTGACGCTGCAGCAGCTCGTGCAGGGACGACACGGGCTCGAGGAGTTTTAATGAAGAGTGAGATCTGCTTCTCTGATCACACGTATTGGCATCTTTCTGTATATTCCATCAATAAAACTTTTCAAAACACATGTTTGAACATAAAGAGCCTTAAAGTGCAACTAAACCCCAAATCCACTTTTTTTTACTGATAAGGTGCCTAAATGGGTGTCAAATAGAGTTGTCTACATGTCCCAGTCAATATTTTGACATGTTGTGCAAAATTAGTTTTGGACCTCTTTTGGGTCCAAAACTGAGCGGTTACTGCCCTCTTTGGGTTAAAAACATTCAACCAAAGTGGAATTATGTGATTGGCCAATGACCTTACCCATGCAACGTCACGGTACCAGAGCACGTCATCACTGCAGCCGTATATAACCCCAACTCCCTCCCGCATACGCCTCCGTAGCGAGTTGGAGTTGGATTCATAGCGAGCGAGCGAGTTGTGCAGCTACAAGCGATCGCTTGCAAGCAGGCCGCTGTCACTGACAGCCCCCCCCCCCCCCCCTAAGACGGCCTCGTGTCTGAAGGGCATGTGACCCGAGCTTTGGACCTAAACCCAGTTGGTCAGACTTATGTCCAGAGATGAGTCAATTAAAGCACAGTACAGCGGGATCATTCCTGCTTCCCATTTAAAAGGCTTCAGCGTGAGTGCACATACTCGCACAGGTATGAGCGTTCACGTATATGCAACAAGTCGTTTTCACAAATATCGTGTTAAGTTGCTCATTTCATTCTAATCTTTGTAATTTCTGATGAAAATAAAGTTCAAATGAACTATTTCAAAAGTGACGAAAAATGACTTCCTCAAACTGTCCTCCCCTCGCTGCTTCCCTCGCCTCTCCCCGTCTCTCAACAGTGTTTCTGAAAAGTGCGTACCTCGTACGGCAGCTATATAGTTTGCGTGGAGGAGCGCAATGTTTCACGTTCAGTTTGTTTTCTATAAATACCATCTTTTGCGCAGAGGAGCGGCTACGCAAGGTTTTGGCCTCATTTTGTGCGCAGCAAGCTTGATAAATGAGGCCCCTGGTCAGTACTTGGATGCGAGACCGTTTGGTAACACCAGGGAGCCTGGGTGAATGAGGTGTGCGCATAGCGCACGTCCCAAAAAGAGCGCGGAGCGCTCAAGAAACAGAGCGCGGAGCGCTCCCCATGCATTACACAGTAATAACGACACTCCTGGCACCCCGACCTGTCCGGTGATATAAGCGTGTGCCGCGAAAGCGGCACATTTGTTGCTGCTTGCATGAAAAAAGGAGAAAACCACAGGCAAGGCGCAACATGGACAAGAAAGAAGTCGATGACGAGCGCGTTACCATGGCCACTCACCAGCACTCAAAACACTGCTAGAGTGACTCAGGGCATCGAGGCCTATCCGATAATATAGGTCTTTGCCGCGAAAGCGGCATATTTGCTTCTGCTCGCACAAAAATACGGAAAAAAAAACCCATTGGGAAATATTGAGAAAGAAGAGGTAAATGACGAGCGCAACGCGCTCGTATTTGATAATGAACCCCACGGGTGGATTACTGGACGTGAGACCTTTCCGATTATATAAATATGCGCCGCCAAAGGCGGCGCTATATTGTTATTGTACGGGTTTTCTTATTAGGCCCGAGAGCCTGGCAGGGTCCGGGCCTGTTGTTATTGTACAGGCAGTGCGCGGAGCGCACTGACGAAAAACCACGTTAACATTGCGCCCTATGGAAAAACACCCCAAAATACCGAAATACCCGAAAACTTTAGTTCGTCGTAGACGAAAAAAATTCGCCACAGTGATTGGTCACTTGGAGCCGAACAAAAAAAGATATTACGCGGTTGCAAGGCAACCAATAGTAGGGCGGCCATATTGGCCAGAAGAGCAACCTGGCGCCGAAGGCGCCATTTCATGCCCTCGCATTTGAACGAACTCGTCCCAGGGCGTTTAACGCAGCGACTCCCTGTTCGCTCCAGATCATCTACACAAGTGGGACATCAAAAGTTATTAAAAACTTTCTAATAGGATTAACGGTGTTGTCATGGCAACGCCATGAATTACGCGTACGTTTTGGCTTTTCGCCGCCACCTTCAAAGAGTCGTAACTCGCACATACTGTGTCCGATTTGAGCCAAACTTGAATCGTTGGTCGAGTCGTCGACCCCGGATGTTGTGATATAGGAAATTTTAAAATGGGCGCGATAGCGCCCCCTGCAGAGCACAAAATAAAAATGAATGAGGAAAAAAATTGAACTTTGTCGTAGACAAACGAAATTTGGCACAGACATCTGTCACGTGACCCCGAACAAAAAAGGCATTGAGGCCACGCCCCTTTCCCCACCGTGTTGCCATGGTAACGACCCGATGTCAACTTTGGCGCAGCCAAACCAAAATTGGTACACGCGTGCGTCATGACTGTCCGAACAAAAAAGTACATTACATGGTTGCTAGGCAACCAACAGGAGGTCGGCCATTATGGGAAAAATGTAGTAATCTGGCGCCGAAGGCGCCATTTCATGCTCTCCCATTTGAACGAACTCGTCCTAGGGCGTTGAACGCAGCGACTCCCCGTTCGCTCCAGATCATCTACACAAGTGGGACATCAAAAGTTATTAAAAACTTTCTAATAGGATTAACGGTGTTGTCATGGCAACGCCATGAATTCGGCGTCCGTTTTCAGCACTCGCCGCTGTGTTTAAAGACTCATAACTCGCACAAACTGAAGCCGATTTGAGCGTAACTTGAATCGTTGGTCGAGTCGTCAACTCCGGATGTTGTGATTTAGGACATTTGAAAATGGGCACGATAGCGCCCCCTGCAGAGCACCAAATAAAAATGAATGAAGAATAAGATCAAACTTTGTCGTAGACAAAAGAAATTTGGCACAGACGTGCGTCACGTGATCCCGATAAAAAAAGTCAATCATGGCCACGCCTCTTTTCCTATCGTGTTGCCATGGCAACGACCCGGTGTCAACTTTGGCGCAGCCAAACCAAAATTGGTACACGCGTACGTCATGACTGTCCGAACAAAAAAGTACATTACATGGTTGCTAGGCAACCAACAGGAGGTCGGCCATTATGGGAAAAATGTAGTAATCTGGCGCCGAAGGCGCCATTTCATGCTCTCCCATTTGAACGAACTCGTCCTAGGGCGTTGAACGCAGCGACTCCTCGTTCGCTCCAGATCATCTACACAAGTGGGACATCAAAAGTTATTAAAAACTTTCTAATAGGATTAACGGTGTTGTCATGGCAACGCCATGAATTCGGCGTCCGTTTTCAGCACTCGCCGCTGTGTTTAAAGACTCATAACTCGCACAAACTGAAGCCGATTTGAGCGTAACTTGAATCGTTGGTCGAGTCGTCAACTCCGGATGTTGTGATTTAGGACATTTGAAAATGGGCACGATAGCGCCCCCTGCAGAGCACCAAATAAAAATGAATGAAGAATAAGATCAAACTTTGTCGTAGACAAAAGAAATTTGGCACAGACGTGCGTCACGTGATCCCGATAAAAAAAGTCAATCATGGCCACGCCTCTTTTCCTATCGTGTTGCCATGGCAACGACCCGGCGTCAACTTTGGCGCAGCCAAACCAAAATTGGTACACGCGTGCGTCATGACTGTCCGAATAAAAAAGTACATTACATGGTTGCTAGGCAACCAACAGGAGGTCGGCCATTTTGGGAAAAATCGAGTGATCTGGCGCCGAAGGCGCCATTTCTTGCCTTTGCTCTTTTATAATCTCGACCTAGTGTGGCAGGTAGGGCGCGGTAGCGCCTCCCGGTTATTGGGGCGGCGTGCGGCCACCGGCGTCAACCGGCCAAACGAGACCCTCGAGGGCCTCTAAATGCCGCTTGCGGCTTTAATTATTATTATTATTATGTATGTTAAGCTCAGCTCCATCAGAGCAGCACACTGACTGTAGAACACGGGGACAGGGGCTTAAAAAGAAAAATGAAAAAAAGGAATGAAATATCTTTGCATTAATCTTCCAAATAGGCGTAAGGCTGGAATTTTTAGGTAATTTGTTCGTTGTCTATTATATCATTATCGTGATATTTCTTTTTTTATATCGTGATAGAGATTTTAGGCCATATTGCTCTGCCCTAGCTCCAACTCTTCTGCTCATGTCAATTCTTGGCTCTGGACCAGCGGCGGGCTGCCGCTCCTTAATTTCTGCCGCCGCTGTATCAAAAATGGAAAAGAAAAAAAATAGAAATGGGTAGGGCTGAACGATTTTGGAAAATAATCTAATTGCGATTTTTTTCTTCAATATTGCGATTGCGATTAAATATGCGATTATTGTTGCAAGATCCTCTTATGTATTTTTCACCTAACACAAGTAATAAATCAGTCTGTTTCATAACAAACAATATTAGATTAATTTGAAGTGAAAATTGCAACAAAATTGTTGTTTGACCTATTCAAAATTTGTGAATATGTGGACTGCACTTCTTAAAAACTGTCTGAACTTAACAGTACAGTCTATAAATAAAAGATACATTATATATATATATATATATATATATCGATATTAAAAAGTAACATCACCCATACTAAGGTGCAGGAAAAGTACAACAAACGCCTGCTTCAACTAGTTGGAAAAGTTTTAGGAAATCAAACTCCCAATTAATACAAAATAAACTATTTATTATTTCGGCCAATCAAATGCCGGTCTGAGCTGCAACTCGTAGTTGCTTCAGATGCGCGTTATTGATGGACACGGAGAGGCCAGATGGAGCACACGCCAAAACACACTGGAATTAGGAGCAGCATTTTGGTTTTGGGATGTAACTTTGGACAATATGAAGAAAGAGAAGAACATTGACGCAAGGAGACATGAGGTGCCAAACACAGACACGTCTCTTTGACTCGCAGCCATTTAGTGACATTTCAGCACTAAACAGCGCATAGCATTTACTCAGCAAAATAAGACATGACACGGACTCCTGCCTCGGATCGTAGTTTCCAAAACTTTTCATACAGCAGTTTAGTGTTTATATCTAGCGTCTGTACTACCTACGGAGCGCATATGCGGTAGATGCAAAGGTAAATAGAGGCACATGGCACATCGCCTCCGCGGATACTTTACGGTCATTATGCTTTTGAGATAAGTTCTTTATCCACAACATTCCCAAACATAAGCCTCCTAAACTGAGCCACAAACGACTCTTTACTCTTTACAAGCAACACAGGCTCACCTGTGGAGGCAGAGACGTGTGAACCCGGAGGTGAGGGAGTTTCTGTGATCATCAGAGCGTGTAGTAGCAGCGAGAGAATGGTGTGAAGAGCGCTGTGGCTAACGCAATGCTAGCGGAGAAAAAAGCAACAGTCCTTCGCGGTGGCTGGATGATAAACGCTGATATTTTCACTGTACATCCACAATCTACCGCGCACCTTAACTAGACTGAGACGTAAACAAAAGCACGCGGCGGAGCGGACTTTGCTGCCATATCTCGCTGCTTCATTCACTTCCAAAATCGCGTGCCCTGCGATTACGAAATCGCGTTGTGTCATATCGCGATAAAATTGCAAATGCAATTAATCGTTCAGCCCTAGAAATGGGGCAGACGCACATTAAGGTCCGCACACACGATTTTTATGCCCGATTTTAATACAATTCTCAGTCGCACCGAGTCTTCCCGAGTCGTGTTTAGTCGAAGGCAGTCACACAGAGTCGTGTCGCGTAGTGTGGGGGGTCACGACTGGACTGGCGTTCGAATCGTGTACTGTGGGCAGCAGTCAGACGCAACTGGACTACAGTCGCAGGAAAACAAACATTTTTGATTTTTAAGCCTGATTTTGGACGCACAAGAGAGACGTGGGTGATTTTACCGTCCCCAAAGTGAACACACAGACTGCAGCGGCCAATGACAGAGTGAGATAGACAGGAAAAAACCCCGCCGCGCCTCCTTTTTCATTTCTCTGTCAAAACAACAACACAAACAACTCATTTCATGGCCACAGCCCGAAACAGCACAACTTTATATCACCAAACGTTCACGAGAACCACCTTTTCAGTTACATTTAAACCGCGAACAGAGTTTAGCGGCACTTACTGAGTTTGGAGACGGACTGTTCAGCTTCACCTCGCCGCTAGCGGCGCCGCTCGCCTCTCCGCTTTCTCGGGGCTGAGGCCCATCTCCTTCTCTTATTAAATCCACTGAAATACGTCCCGCTTCTTCGTGTCGCCGACTTTTATCTCCATTTGACAGAACTATAGCCAAGTTGAAGGCTTCGTAGCAGTAGTAGCCTTGCACCGCGATGTTGTGACACTGTTTATACCGCTGACCAATTGGGACACGCACATGTTTTCCCACGCTCACAAACACAGGCCTATCTTTGTGGATTTAGGGTCAGTTTTTGAAACCGGAGGAGAAATGAATGAAAATATGCCTCGTATGTGAATAGAGGTGAATAAATATATTTTGTTTGTGTTGCAGCAAAGTGTCCTGCCCCCACTGCTAAAAAAAATCCTAGAGGAAAAACTGAGAAACATGCTATAGAGACAAGTAGGCTTGCTTTTTTTTTTTACATAACCTTATTCATCTGTGTTAATAGTAAATGCAGTCAAATGGAGGGCTGTCCCATTTCTTAGGGCGGTCTTTTCAACCCTTAGCCCTTGGTTTCATGGTGTAGGGAAAGGGCTAGGGCTAGGGGTAGAAAAGAGAATTGAGATTGGGCCTTACTGAGCGAGTTTTATGAAATAGCCTTCAGATCTACTTCTCGTGTTTTGACCTTCCACAACATTCCCCCTGCGCTGCCCCGCTAATTCCCACCCCCCGCGCTTTCCGATTGGACGCTCGCAGAAATCCCATCGCGCCATTGGCCACACGCGCCGTCGATCACTGTGTCCTTTCCAGCCACACGAGTCATGAGTTCCCGAAAATTACACCCCACACGTTATCAAAACACGGAATCCAAACTCTTTAAACCCCTCAGAACCACGCATTTACCCCTTACGTTACGGGTTATGCATGTGCTCAAATAAAGCGACCGGGATGCAAATTCTTTTTTTTTCTAAGATGGGAAAGGGCTTTTTCCATTAATTTTAGTGTTTTTAAGGTTAGGGTTAGGTTTAGTTCTACGGGTAGTTTGGATCAGTTTAAACTAGGGTTGTTCTCAAATGTGGCCTTTCCCATCCTAGGGGGGAAAAATGTCGCGGCCGGGATTAGTTATATAATTAGCCGGTTAGCTTGCAGAGAATAGAACTACTTCCTATTATACAAATGCTATTAGCAGTTTAACTTCAGACTTGAGCCGCAAGCGTGTTAATGACATATAAGAAGTAAGGTAGCTACAGACGTAATTACGGAATATATGTAGTTTGCCTTTGTTGTAATCTCCTCGTAAATAAGCCAAAACGTTAAAACTACGGATAAAGTTAGCAGTAGCGCGGTTTAGCTTAGCATGCTAACCCAAACATTCCTCAACACACTGGCCTGAAACCCTCGAGCTGGCGGTCTGGTTTAAACGCCCTAACGCGGACCGGAGTGTAGAGCCCCGGGTCCCTCGGACAGACCTGGATATGGCGGGTTGCGGTGCTCCGTGAGGCCGGTTACCCCGATGCCCTTTGCGGCTCCCGGTGAAAGATGCAGCGGCAGGAGGAGGAGGCACGGGCCGTGACGCCAACTCTTCTTCTTTGGTTGTTTAACGGCGGATGCAAACTCAATAGTGCACTACCGCCACCCACGGTTATCACCCCATCGATTGAACAATTATAATAAACAGAAACGTAGACAAACTAAAAAACAAACAAAAATATCCCCACCAGTGCATTACAATTACTCATTGACTATCTTTCATCCCTCTCTTGAAGCGACACTCTCCTGCCCAGACACATGCATCAGCATCAGCCAAAAACTTCTTTGCTGAACTGAGCACCATATCAGTCCAATCCGGTTTCCCCTCAAGATTCGGCACACGGTTAAAGGGGGGGTATTATGCTTTTTTCAATCACATAGCACCAGTCTATAGCATACTACAATGATGACGTAACCTTCTGTTGGTCTGTATATGCAGTAAATTAAAATAACTGCCTTGAATAAAATTGCTCTCTCAAAATGGCTGTACTGAACGTCTTGAAATAGGCCTCTGTCTCTTTAAGAAGCTTTCCGACACGCCCCCTTCAGCACACTGCTGTGGCATTTAAACAACAACACTGTGTGGGGAGGGGCCTCTGCTGAGCTGAGGAGCAGTGGTTGGTGGCTTGGCTGGTGACAAAAGGTCCAGAGGCGTCTCCAGGAGGTGGGGGCGTTCCTAGGAGGACTGAGGCATAGCTACACCTAAAATGACTGCCGTCTAAGTTTTTACTGATTACTCAAAAATATGTGAATGAGCCAAGGCAACACTCCAGGCATGTGTTTAATGAGGGAATGACATAATAACATGATATAAAGCTTGAAAAAGTCGATTTTACATAATACTCCCCCTTTAATAATCATCACAATGAACTCCCAAAACTTCTTCTTACCCAATATTACACAATCTTTCCCACTTTCTTCTGGATGATCGTCTGACATCTCATTCACCTTTCCCACAGCCTCGACATAGGGAATCCTATCCACACTTCTTAATAGAGCCACACGCTTTTCAAAGATTCTCCGTGGACACTGAGCAGAACCCACTATGTGATTACCCTTACAATGCAGACATACCAGCTCTTCCGAGTCTTGACAGTTATTATCACACTACCTGCTACCACACTTCGCACATCTGCTCTCCCTTCTGCAAACAGAAGCAACATGCCCATACTCTTGACAGGCAAAACAACACACTGGGGCTTTCTCATAACTTCTCACACGATATACCACATAATCCAATACCACTTTTCCTGGAAGCTCTTCAAAAAACGCAAGTCGAACAGAGGTGGACCGCTCCTGATGCCCTTCACGAAACCGCAGTAATCTTTTACTTTCACAAACTCCGGGCACATCCAAAAAACACTTCTCATCCATAGTTAAGGGCACACCACCTATAACACCTTTGGTTTCCCATCGAGGGGAAAGCACTTCACCCCATACTTTTCTCCGAATTTTGTGATACGCAATGCTCGGTCCATCTGGAGTTTGGAACTGCATTTAATCACAACCATTCCTCCTTGAGTGATTTTAACTCCTTTGACACGTCCCAACTCTTGGTGGACAAATCGCCCCACCACGTGGGGATTCTTACACACTCATGCGAAACTCCACTTCGATCAATTGAGATCATGCCAACATCAAAGTCTTCCTCACACATAGAGTCACTATAGGCATGCCAGCATTTGTCTTTCCATTTCTCTTTATACTTCACATGTTTAAAATCCCCGCTCTCGCTTTCACTCACGCTACCACTTCCTTCCGAACCCACCATGTCAGTGACGTCTACTCCTAAACACACCGATTCCGCTCCACACCGTGACGCCAAATCAAAGGCCCCATCCGAAACCACTAAATTGTAGCCTCTAAGTACTAACACTAGCAACTAATCCTTAACCTTTCATGGGGTCAACTGTTAGATCTCTATGCAGTTAGTGAACTAGAGCTTCAGCAGCATTTGCCCAATTCGACCGTCCTTACCCAGGGGAAGGGAAGTGACATCACCAACAGCTGTGTTTCTTCTTCTTTAAAGTTCAGTGCAGGCCAAACAAAAGCGCATACCGCCACCTACTGTATATTGTCCAACAACAACATAGTGTCCAAATAAAGACATTTAAGGGAAAAAAAGAGAAACATCCAAATGATCCTTCACATTTCCCTTTATTTTATCTCAACAGTGGTTTCATAAAGCTACAGTATGAAAATTAGCCATGTGGCTTAAGTTTCTACTAAATGAAGCAAAAGCACAAACTGCTTCATTTAGGCCATTTACTGAGGAGGCTCTTTAAAACCATGTGACTGAGCTGTGGTTACTCTAACATGTATTTTGTCACTTTTATAAAGTTTGGCTTGTGCAGAATCTTTTTTTTTTGAATTATTAAATGTGCACCTGTCAATCAACAGTGGTTGCATGAATCACTCGAGGGTGGGGAGATTGGCGCAGTGGCTTATGGGATGGCACATGGCGCCTAATCGCCAGTAAGTTAGCATCAGAGGTCCCTATGCTAAAGTGGCTATGATAGTTAGCATACAGGCCACTTTCCCTAACTCCTTCCTAACTGAAAGCCCAATTCGGATGCATCTTATCATGGCGGATGCTGACGCACATCCGGTTTGGCGTAAGACCTCTTACCAATTTACTGGTTTCGGATGGAGCAAAAGAGTGACAGCGGATTAGGGTTGCCAGATTCTCAAAACCATTATATCATACAAAGCTTCCAAAACTATCGTATTTCAGTACAAACTATCATACACTATAAATATGCCAATATGCACAAAATATGGCTCATACATTGGGCTAGGAAAGCCCTTCTCTAATGGTCCTCATGGCTAAGAGCTAACATTGCTGTAATACTACCTCCTGGCTCCCAAAGGACAGTTGGTAAACAGCGTTTGAATGACCACCTTGACCTTCCCAAGCACTGCTTTAAAGCCTGGCTCCAAACAATTTTATTTTTTTCTTAAAGTTGCTATGACCCATGTGACAACGCTGGGCTGGGTGAAATATTTTTAACAACACTGGCCCTACAGTCCTCGGTGAGGGCACCTTCAGAGGTTCACTCATCAGAGAAATTCGTGCTGTGACTTTCAAACGCACTCTCCCTCTCACCCACAGACTGCACAGCCCACTAATCCTGCAAAAATCACACGTTCGACTGATCATATGAATGAAGAAAGTAAGATCCAAAGGTCGAAACGCGTCGGCGTCAAACAAGTATTTAATCCAGTTGTGCCTCTGAAACTTTATTTTCTTCATTCCTTTCACTCTGCCCGTTTTTTCTGACGAGCACCTGGTACCACTGCAAACGATCGAGATCCAGTGAGCACCTCCGGCCTCGTCCTCTTCGACTGATCATACTTTTAAATGAAACAAATGTTCCCATATGAGTTTACAAAGTAATTCAGATTAAAATATGTCATATTTACGTTATGATTTAGCTTCTTCAAACTCAAAAGTGAGGCCTTTTACACTCACAATAAAATAATATTAGGTCTCATTGCCGCGTTCTTTTTCATTAATAAATGTCTTATGACGGTACTGTTGTTCAAATGAACACTTAACACACACACCTGTTAAGTCTGCGTAGATGCCATTTAAGTAAATATAATATCGATGCTGACTCGCTGTGAAGGAGCTGATCAGCCACTTTCCCTCACTGAGTGGTCCGTTTCGGACAGAACTTCACTCCGTGGGCACACGCAAATTGAGTGTTAGGGGGTAGGGTGAGGGAGGGATTTCGGAAAGGCCCTTTGTCTATGATTAGGCTTGTGGCTGGTCCGTCCGCCCCGTGAGGGCAGCCATGTTAGTTTCACAGAGCACTTGGTATCATTATATGGCTGTTTATCAATTGCCAGGATCCTTCCTACATTTGTCCACTTTGTTGACGTCCTCGGTGGTAGGCTCCTCCAAAACGAAGAAGAGTGTCTCAACGCCACATTTGGAACCGCCTTCGGGAACCGCCTTCGGGAGCGGCTGCGTCAGGTCACGTGTCAAATCATGTGATAAAATATTAAATTATGCTTAGAAAAACAACTGTTGTATGAATAAAGGCTGGGAAGCTGTTTTTAAACTTGTTTTGGTTGGATGTCTTACCGTTTGAACATTTTGGCCTGAATAAAACAATTACATTTCTGCAAGGATTTGCAAGGTATTCAATTAAAATATATTTAGCAGGTCCAGTTGCTAATCGTCTACAATTGCAGACTTACTTTAACAGCCATAGGCCTCATTTCTCAATAAATAGGCCTATTTATTAGGCCTTTCATTAAGATTATCTTTATATAAACCTATTTTTTACATCTTTACTGGCTTACAACACTTCTACCAATAATTTTATTATTACAATTACTTTTTTGCATAAACGTGGAACAAAACCTTTTTAAAGTGAGTACTACTGGTCATTATTGAGATGTTTCTGAGATGTTTTATTTGGGGTTTTTACAAGCTGTGAGCCATAATTATCAAAATTATAACAAATAAAGGCTTGATGTGTCTCACTTTGCATGATGATTATGGCTTACAGCTTGTAAAAAACACTAATTCAAAATCTCAGAAAATTAGAATCTTGTGTAAAGGGACTATATTGTAGCTCAAAGTGTCACCCTTTCATCAGCCAATTCATCCAAAACACCTGCAAAGGGTCCCTGAGACGTGTCTCTCAGTGGTTTAGTAGATTTCACCATCATGGGGAAGACTGCTGACCTGACAGTTGTGCAGAAAACCATCATTGACACCCTCCATAAGGGGGAAAGGCTCAAAAGGCAATAGCAAAATAACTTGGATGTTTTCAAAGTGCTGTATAAAAGCACATTAATAGAAAGTTAAGTGGAAGGAAAAAGTGTGGAAGAAAAAGGTGCACAAGCCGTAGGGATGAGCGCAGCCTGGAGAGGATTGTCAGAAAGCACATTCAAAAGTGTGGGGACCTTCTCAAGGAGTGGACTGAGGCTGGAGTCAGTGCATCAAGAGCCACCACACACAGACAGATCCTAGACATGGGCTTCAAATGTCATATTCCTCTGGGTTGAAGCATCCTGGTTCTCCATAACACCTCAGCAGTGCCTCAGGCTGATAGCATCCATGCCACACCGCATTTATGGTGCGTACAGACCAAACGCTGACACGCCACCAACTTCCATGTTAACCCTATGTAGACGTGCTTCGACGCGCGTCAAAATGTAAGCAAAGATGTCCGTGCGTATGAAGCGTTCCAAATGCGAGCAGATGAGGATTAACGCGCGTCAAAACCAGTGAGAACAGCGCGGTACAGAGCAGCGATGCCGCGCCCACTGCTTCATGCACTCAAGTAATCACAATCTACACGTGCGTTCATTTACACCTTGTTAACCAATCAGGGACTGGGCTCAAATAGTGAGCACAAGCGTCACCTGTTACCTGCAGCAGTGGCGCAAAAAGGGCATACGCAATATATGCCTGTCATAGGGGCGCCAATAGTGATGTGTTCTTTTTAACAGTCTATGTGTGTCGGTCGTGAACGATCCGGCTCTTTTGAATGAGTCTTTACAGTGAACGATATGAACAGGTTCGCGGTGGTGAAGTGTTTTTTTTTTTATTCCTCTTTGGGGACGGCGTCACTTTAGTTGTGCATGCTTATTTTGTGAAACAAAAGTCACTGCTGGAGTGGGGCAGAGAGGAGTGCAGAGGGACTGTCATCTCCACCGCTGCTGCTGCAGCCTGCAGCCCCACACGGAGCTCAAAGTGAGCATAAGGCAACAAGTTTGAGAAATAAAAGTCCTAATGAAATAATAAACACGGTTACAGAGGAGATCGCGTTGAAGCTTGCGTTGTTTTCTCTCCTCTTGCGCGAGGGAGAGAGAGGGAGAGGAGGAAAAGTTACGTGAATGAAGCAACAGAAGCTTAACCGGGCCGTGTGATTGTTTTTTGTGATAACAAACTCCATAGAGGGAAATATCGATGTTATATTGTGTGAAATAGTGACATTTTCATTAAAATAAAGTCAATTCAGAGGGTATTTATTTTCTTAAAAAAAAAGAAACAACCATCAAAGAGCCATGTGTGTATTTGTGTGTGGGAGGGGGGTAGTTGCGGTAGTTGCGCCCCTGACCTGCAGCATGGAGGAGAAGTTGATCATCGCGGTTTCCGCTCGGCCTGAGTTGTATGACACGCCTCCTAATTATGACGCTTGCAAAACTTCACGCGCCAGCAAACGGGCGTTTCTCGCGTGTGTGAAGCGGCAATGTTTGGCGTCCAACTAGAGGCTGACGGAGCGTGGACGCACGTTCGGTCTGAACGCACCTTAAAGCTGGGGTACCTGATTTTTCCTGTTCAAACAGTAACATTTTTTGTTTTTGGCCCAAACTTGTTTCTAGCTCTCACAGTACCTCCTGTGTATTCAAATTGTTCAAAGAATGGAATTATATGCACATTTCACACCCATATACAGCATTGAGTGGTGACAAAGTGAAGCAGGGGCTGCAAACCCAAGATATATTCCACTAATTTAAACTAGACTTCTATCATTATGGGTAATGTTCAGCTCTCCGAGGGAGCGAAGAATCCACAGGCGCATCCTTCGTAAAGTCGAGCAGAGCAGAGGGTGCGAGGGGTCTGAGTTAATTGGAACAGCACTTGGCCGCGCTGTGATGACGTGGCTAACCGAAGTGGTTGAGATGCTGAGAATCACAAGTGATATTTAGTCTGGGGACCACCAATTCATTTTCTCGTAGGAGAGGTGTGGTTTACGATTGCCCATAGCCGTTTATTGGGCGCTACGAATGTCTATCATGCGTCTGCACGTAGCCATAGCCAATCCTATCATGGTATCAGATGACGTATAACGTACCTGCTGTAAACTTTTGAGCTAAACTATTTAGAACACGTTCTAAAGCTTGACCGAAAGATGGCATCGCGTCTGCTGCAGTCATGTTGGATCCGTAAATATTTTTTTATTTTTTTATCCCTAAACAAACTACAAGCTTCCGTATGTCAAATAGCGCGTCATCGTCTTACCGTCCCTCCTCGTTCTGTGATTGGTGCCCAAATCCATGGAAAAATGTCGGCCATGGTCCCCAGGCTGTTGTGAAGTTCGAAAAGATTCGAGCGCACACAGCAGTCTGGCGTTAGCCAGGCTAGAGAATCCTGACAATAAAGCAGCCTAATACTGGGGCTGAAAGAAATGGTGGATAGTGTGTGTGTAATGGTGTGAATATAGACGGTTAAAATCCTGGTAATGGGTTTTGTGCGCCACGGTGTGGCATGGCGTGGGAGTGCCCCCGAGTAAGTGTTACTCGGGGCTGTGTACACATTGTCCCACCTTTTTGTTGTATATGTTTGTGTACCTGGTTGAGTGTGCGTTAGTTGTCTTGCATATTTTATTTTGTCGGTCCAACGATGAGAACATCCGGTCTGGGAGTATATAGGGATGGCTCCTCCTCCACCTCCTTCTCTGATTTCTGTGTCTTGAGATGAGGTGAGCGTGTTTAGGAATCGTTAGCCATCATATTGTTAAACTGTCCATCATAAGTTTTTAACTTGTCTTTTATGTTGTTTATATTGTTTTATCATTAGTCATGTCTGTATTTTGTACTTACGTGTATTTTGTTTTGTTTTATTCCAAAGACCACGTTGGGTCGACTCCCTTGCTAATGGGCTAACGCCATTCATTTGGTTTTCTGTCGCCAGGTACATTTTATATTGTTCTCTCTGATTTCTGTGTCTTGAGATGAGACCACGTTGGGTCGACTCCCTTGCTAATGGGCTAACGCCATTCATTTGGTTTTCTGTCGCCAGAATAAATGGGCTTCCGGGCGTTGCCCTACCCCAACTTCAGCAAGGTCTCTCTTTATGAGTCAGAGCACATAAACACAACGCAGAGATACACAGCATAGGTCACATTGGTGCCGTGACTCCGTTCGAACCGGACCAGACGTTGCTGGGTCCACGGGTTCTCGAGATTGGGCTACAGGACGGTTCTCCTGTGCCACCGCCGCCTCGCCACTGGGAGCCGCCATCGCCACACGAGGGCTGTTCGTGCTCGGACCACCGGGGCGGGGAACTGCATCGTCCACATCTACGTCTTCTTCACGCCGCGGAGATGGACTCGGAGGAGCTGCACACGCCTGCTATGGCCGGCAGGGGGCGCGGAGCTTTGGTGTCCCCTCTTCCATTTCCCTTGAGTGATGTGGGTGTTAGTGTGGCTCGGGGCAGGGCTATGCCTCGTAATATGTACAATGTGAGTTTTGATCTGCCTAAGTGCAGCACGGGACATGTGTCGGGTGATGAAACTGTGGGGGGTATAAGCCTGATGAATGATATGATGCAACAGATGGGTCACATGTTGGCGGATAATATTGTGTCTAGGTTAAACTCGTCTAGCTCATCCGCCGAGTCTCCCAGGGCTCCTGCTACGCCTCCACAGGCAAATGATTCCATGAGTAGTCACAGTTTAAACCTGTCAATGTTACCTTTGTCGAAAAAGGGGCCAAAGAGCCACCGGTGTATAGAGGGGATGGCTCCGATGTCCTGGCCATCGATGAGTGGGAGGATTTGATGAGGGTTTATCTCAGGAAAAGTAATATTCCCGTTGAATGCAGAACGGAGGAAATCCTCGTCCATTTAAGGGGCAAAGCTAGAAATGTCGCGAAGCTGGTATTAAAAATGGCGGGCTGGATTCCACACAAGGGCCCGAGGCCATTTACGGTCTCCTGCGTAAACATTTTGGCGCTGGTCTGTGCTCCTCGGTCCCTCTTGCTGATTTCTATTCCATCCGCCCCACAGTTAATGAGGACCCGTATGATTTTTGGTTACGGTTAAACAATGCTGCGGACACTGCCATTAGCTGCCTTGCGGGTCTGGGGAAATTCTCCGATATCCCAGGGGAGGATGTTACGCGGCTGTTCATAAGACATTGCCCAAACAAAGAGCTGTCTTACACGTTCTGGTCTAAGACCATTGATAAGTGGACGGCTCGTGAAGTACAGGAGGTGCTGGACGAGTACCATTTAGAAAATAGTTCTAGAAAGGCAGGTGTAATGAATGTGGTTACTGTGAATAAAGGCGATATTCCCGCTGTCGTAGCCCCCACTGCTAACGTGTCTGACCACTCAGCATTCGAGAAGCTAGCCGCCATGTTGAAAAAGGTTTTGTCGCAGTCCCAAGATGGCGCCCAGGTTACGCATAGGCCACGTCGAGACACGCGGTTTCCCAGAGCAGGCGGGTTGAACAGCATGCCGTGCGCGATCTGTAGAGATGTGTCCCACACCACGTACACACATTGTAGGAAGCATTAACTGTGTTTTCGGTGCCATGAACAGGGCCACATCAGCAATGTGTGTCCCCAGGGCGTTAACACTTCTCCCTCAGGGCCCCAGGGAAACTAGTCAGTCTGCACGTAGGGGAGGACAGCGTAGATGGGGATTCTTCACCTCCCACAATGGACAGTGCGGTACATCCTGGTTCCAGGCGTGCAGCTTACAGCGACAAAGTGCCGCTGGGCAAGACACCAGTTGTACAGGTATTGCAAAGACTTTCGGAAACCGACTCGTTATTCCACACGGACGTTATCATGGACAATGGCCATATCATCAAGGCCTTAGTGGACAGTGGATCTATGGCGTGCACTATTAATGGAGAGACTGATTCGATAATGAAGAGGGATTATCCGGAGATTGACAGGAAGCGAGCGGATGAGTATGTCATCGTGGGCTGCGGAGGTCAACCGGTAATGCCTACCGCTCTGTACGACCTCTCTGTTTTGGTGTACGGTATCAAGGTCATCGTCCCGGTCCTAGTGGTGCCCGGCCAGTCCGACAGCATGATCCTGGGGAGTAACGTGTTGAAATGGCTCATGAGACGGATCGAAGATGGAGAAATAGACTCGAGTAAAATGGGCGCTTTTGGCAAAGAGCTACCCCAGCTGCTGTCACTGTTATCCCATACAGTGCACCGTACTGACACCTCGTCACTGGATTTTGGGACTGCAAAACTGAAAAGATGTGTCACGTTACAGCCCTTGACTGAACATTTGGTGTGGGCTAAATTGCCATCTGTAGACGCTTCAGCGGTAGGGAGCTCCGTTATCGTAGAACCCACTCGATCTAAAACAAGACCAGCGCAGATCTTGGTGGGGAGGGTTGTCACCACTCTGTATGGGGATGGGTGGGTTCCCGTTAAAATAGTGAACCCTACGGAGAAAGCACTCACTCTGAAGAAAAATGCCAAACTGGTGGATGTTTCGCCTAGTTTGTCAGTACAAGATCTACCGGAGCCACAACTAGTTCAGTCAAATATCCAGCGCACGACGGAGACTCCAGTTTGAAAACTGAGAACGAGATAAACAAGAGCCTCATCGACATGGGACTCCAGGAAGTTGATATCACGTCGTGTGAAGTGTCCTTGGAGTGGAAAAATAAGCTACTCAACCTGATCGAACGATACGACTCCACATTCTCTAGGCACAAGATGGATTGTGGAGAGGCGAAAGACTTTGTGCACAGGATACGGTTGATGGATGACAAGCCGTTCAGACTTCCATACCGGCGTGTCCCTCCTTGCCATTATGAGAAACTGAGGACAGCTTTGAACGAGATGGAGGAAGTCGGGATCATCAAGAAGTCCCAGAGCGAGTATGCGTCTCCACTAGTCCTCGTCGTGAAACCCAATGGTGATTTACGCATCTGTAACGACTTTCGGTGGCTTAATGCAAGAACTATTAAAGATGCACACCCCTTGCCCCACCAGACTGATGCGCTCGCGGCGCTTGGGGGCAATGTGTTCTTCTCCACCATGGATCTCACCTCGGGGTTTTACAACGTCCCGCGACGTTCATGCGCATGATGATGTCGATCTTCGGTGATAAAAACTTCACCAGCCTGTTGTGTTACCTGGACGATTTGATGGTGTTTGCGCCGTCCGAACAGATTGCGCTAGAGCGTTTGGAGATGGTATTTTCGCGGTTAGCGGCAAACAATCTTAAGCTTTCCCCCAAGAAATGTCATTCCTCCGGCGTTCTGTAAAGTTTTTGGGCCACATCGTCTGCGAAGAAGGCATGAAAACCGACCCCAGTAAAGTCCAGGCCATCGGGGACATTAGGGAAACAGACCTCATGGAGGCAGACGGTAAAACCCCCTGCGCTAAAAAGATTAGGTCCTTTTAGGCATGGCCCTGTATTACCACCATTTTATTGAAGGCTGTTCAGCCAAGGCTAGGCCCCTGTTTAGTCTCGTGTCAGAACCCTCCACTTCCAAGACAAAGGGTAGACCTCCCAAGCCTAAGTTCAAGAAAGGTTTAGTGAGATTGACCCCCACTGACTGGACTGACGACTGTAGGGTAGCTTCGAGACCCTCAAACATGATTTGATACACAGTGTGACGTTGGCTCATCCAGATTTTGACGCTCCTTTTATCCTCGCCGTAGACGCTTCTTTCGACGGGATAGCGCTGTTCTTTTGCAATTGCCACCTGGTAGTAAGATCGCCAGACCTGTGGCTTTTGCCAGTAAAACTTTGTCTCAAGCCCAGTTGAATTACCCAGCTCACCGCCTGGAGTTTTTAGCTCTTAAGTGGGCTGTGTGCGACAAATTTGGCCATTGGTTAAAGGGACGGACCTTCTCTGTTTGGACTGACAATAATCCACTGACGTATATATTGACTAAGCCCAAACTTGACGCTTGCGAACAGAGGTGGGTGGCGAAGTTAGCGGCGTATAGCTTCGATCTTAACTATGTCCCGGGTCCCAAGAACATAGTTGCTGACGCGCTCAGTAGGGAGCCGTTTGTTAAGTCCTGCGTAGCCCACCGTCTAGTCTCTGAACCGTACTCTCACCTGCTCGCCCAAGTTAGTGAGTTAGCGGACCAGAGAGTCCAAGACGCGTTAGGTGCACAAATAACTGCCAACGCGTAGACGAGTCCGGGGATTCCGCCAATTCGCTTTTCCCGCAGCCATCTCTGTCCCTCGACGAAGTTTATTTATTTATTTGTTTGAGCAGTTAACCTGCTCAAAGGGAGTGGGCTGAAGCCAAAGGCTTATAAGCGCCCACCAAGTCCAGTCCAAGCGGTGTTAAGCGCACAGAGTGAAGGGGGTACCAGTCCGTTGCGTGTCACTTGTGCTGATGTCCCGCAACTAGCGTGTATCACCGACAGTGCTTCGCTCCCGCTGAGCCAGCTTGTGTCTATGCAAGAACAGGACGGCACCCTGAACCGAGTCTTCTATTACGTGCAAAGGCGAAAAAGACCCACCAAGCGTGAGCGCGCACGGGAACCAGGTGGTGTGAAGAACCTTCTCAAACACTGGGCGAAGTTGTCCATCAAGGACCGGTTGTTGTTCCGGTCGAAAAGAGACAGTAAGATGAACGTGACGCTCCATCAGTTCGTTGTACCGAGCGCCTGAAACAACAAGTCCTCACTGGCCTCCACGATTCAGCGGGCCACCAGGGCAAGCGCGGACGCTATCTCTGGCCAGGCAAAGGTTTTTCTGGATAGGGATGGAAAGGGACGTCATCATCCACGTCAGGAAGTGCTTCAGATGCATCGTGGGTAAAACGCCTGAACCACACGGACGTGCTCCCTTGGAAAGTATCCAAACCTCAGAGCCGATGGAGTTGGTTTGCATCGACTTCTGGACTGCTGAACAGACGGACAAAAAATGTGTCGATGTCTTGGTCGTCACTGACCACTTTCGAAAATGGCGCACGCATTTCCCTGCAAGAACCAATCGGCTAAACAAGTCGCCCGCCGATTGTGGAATGACTTTTTCTGTGTGTATGGCTTCCCAAAGCGCATCCACTCAGACCAAGGTGCAAATTTCGAGAGCAGTCTTATGAAAGAACTTTTGACGCTGTCTGGGGTCCAGAAATCGCACACGACGCCATACCATCCTATGGGGAATGGTATTACAGAACGGTTCAACAGGACTCTGGGGAACATGATCCGTGCTTTGCCCCCGCAGTCGAAAGCAAGATGGCCCCAGATGTTGCAAATGCTGACTTTTTGCTACAACTGCACAGAACATGAGACTACAGGATTTGCGCCCTTCTACCTCATGTTTGGGAGAGTTCCACGCTTGCCAGTTGATATCGTTTTCCCAGCATGTGCTCGAAGGCACCCCTGTCGTTGACCACCATGAGTTTATTGCAGCTTTGAGGCGGGATTTAGCTGAGGCATCACGTATTGCCCTCCAAAACAGTAGGACAGCTCAGGCCCGTCAGACGGAAAACTACAATCGTAAGGCTAAGGGCGCGGCTCTCGTAGTGGGTGATCAAGTTTTACTCGCCAATCGAGGGGAGAGAGGGAAGCGGAAAGTTGCGGACAAATGGGTTTCGACGGTGTTTGAAGTTATTTCCGTGAGACCGGGCGTAAATGTCTACTCCATCAAAGACCCTGACACTCAGAAAGTCAAAACGGTACATAGAAATCTTCTACTCCCTGTCAGTTTCCTTTCGTCGAATGTAGAGAGCCCATGTGCGTCTAATTGCTCCTCATTAGCGAACGACGAACCAGACATTCCTGTTGAGACCCAGGACAGTGAGACTAGGACGATTAATTGGCTTCTGAACACTGAAAATGGTTCTTACCGGAGCGTAGAAGCGAGTCTAGTCGACGAAGAGACCGTGTCTGATCCGTTTGCTGAATCTGATGTGGATTCTGTGGCGTTGAGTCCGTGTGATGGCGCTTCTGTCTGTGTTGAATCTGATGGCGCGCTCTCTCAATTGCCACTTAGCGTGGGTGACCACACCCTACCTGAGGATCAATCAGAACTGGTCTCCGCAGCAGTAGCTGACGCGCAACTGTTACCTGTGCGTACCAGAGCAGGCAGATTGGTTAACCCCCCCGCTCGGTTAATTTGTGAAATGAATGAACAAAATGTGGAGTTAGGGGGACCCTCAATGCCTGTGAGATGGTTATCTCTTTTGTAAATAGTATGTTCACGCAAGGGAAGGCTTACCAGCTCCCATTGGTTTTGTGTTAGGGAGGTTTTGTAACTCCCATGAAGAGAAGAGGTGTAAAATTATATTTTTTTTCAAGAGTTTCACTGCAGTACGAGGGGTGTAAACGGCACTCTTCACACCCGCGCGGGGTAGGGCTCTACTCTGTGCGATCCTTTGGGATGGGTTATTCCGGTTTTGGGGTTACTCTTGTGCATTTTTTTTCTCCTCTTTTTGTCTTTTTGTTATGCATCCCCATTACCCAGAATTTTGGGGGGGTGTATGTAATGGTGTGAATATAGACGGTTAAAATCCTGGTAATGGGTTTTGTGCGCCACGGTGTGGCATGGCGTGGGAGTGCCCCCGAGTAAGTGTTACTCGGGGCTGTGTACACATTGTCCCACCTTTTGTTGTATATGTTTTGTGTACCTGGTTGAGTGTGCGTTAGTTGTCTTGCATATTTTATTTTGTCGGTCCAACGATGAGAACATCCGGTCTGGGAGTATATAGGGATGGCTCCTCCTCCACCTCCTTCTCTGATTTCTGTGTCTTGAGATGAGGTGAGCGTGTTTAGGAATCGTTAGCCATCATATTGTTAAACTGTCCATCATAAGTTTTTAACTTGTCTTTTATGTTGTTTATATTGTTTTATCATTAGTCATGTCTGTATTTGTACTTACGTGTATTTTGTTTTGTTTTATTCCAAAGACCACGTTGGGTCGACTCCCTTGCTAATGGGCTAACGCCATTCATTTGGTTTTCTGTCGCCAGGTACATTTTATATTGTTCTCTCTGATTTCTGTGTCTTGAGATGAGACCACGTTGGGTCGACTCCCTTGCTAATGGGCTAACGCCATTCATTTGGTTTTCTGTCGCCAGAATAAATGGGCTTCCGGGCGTTGCCCTACCCCAACTTCAGCAAGGTCTCTCTTTATGAGTCAGAGCACATAAACACAACGCAGAGATACACAGCATAGGTCACATGTGCATTGCAGGCAATATTATTACATAGGAATAAGCACAGAAATAGCATTTGTTGGGGCAATCAGCACCCCCTAACCAAAATAATTTCCCACGGCTCCTATTTATCTCTTCTAATTATATTATACAGTGGGGTGAAAAAGTATCCGTACCTCTTTAACTTTTTGACAATATGGTACGCTATTGACCACAAACATAACTATATTTAGTTGAAAGTTTACGTGAAGACTTCCGGAGTGAGGCGGGACCCATATGGCCGCATTGTAAAGAGCTCCGTAAAGTCGGTGATCAAAATACCTCCGGGAGATATCAAACTTTGAAAAAAATCATTGTGAATTACAGCGTAAAGGAGGACAATGCATAAGAACCGTAGGACCGAAAAAAAATATCCAAGACAAATGAAAGTGTCGAAGAAACGGGTAATGCTAGCGACGAAGATGCTAGCATCGGAGATGCTAACGTTTACCTAGCCGCCCAACAAGGTAAATTGCTAGAAAGCATTTCATCGCTCACCAAAGAGCTATTGGACTTCAAAAGAGACATTAAGCACGAACTGGGTGAGTTTAAAGAGGAAATAAGGAAGACTATGAAAGATGACTTCAAAGCTATGGAAGACTATTGGCACCTTAATTCAATTGTCTATTCATTGTCAAATGGCTATGCATTATGTTATTTTAGTATTTATTTTGGAATTGTGTTTGGCAAAGTGTAATGTTATATCCAATTTTGACATTTAATGTTCTATTCCAAAAGTTCTAATGGCAATTCAATATGTAAAGTGTCGATACAATGTCTTTATATATTGCAAATTACAAGATTTTGAAATGAATAGCATATTGACATGGAAATTTGGCCTATTTATTCATTGTTCTATTCATTCTTAAAATGGCATTTAGTTTAGAGTTGTATTTGACAAAGTTGCATGTTATATCCTATTTTGACATGTAATGTTCTATTCCAAAAGTTCTAATGGCAATTCAATATGTAAAGTGTCGATTCAATGTCTTTATATATTTCAAATTACAAGATTTTGAAATGAATAACATATTGACATGGAAATTTGGCCTCTTTATTCATTGTTCTATTCATTCTTAAAATGGCATTTAGTTTCGAGTTGTTTTTGGCAAAGTTGAATGTCATATCTTATTTTGACTTGGAATATTCTATTCTACTTTTGAGTAAGTTTCATTTAATGTGTTGTGAAACAGCACCTCCCTCTGGATTGCATTGCATATTGCATATTGCATTGCCACAAGGTTTGAGTGCAACTATTTTCAATATGCTATGCAGTTCTTGACCCCTGGGAAGGCGGGCCCTGGTCCGCTCTCGGCCAATCAGAGACGAGTCTATATCCTCCTAGCTAGATGCTCTGTGTTGTTTTTTGCTGGAAGTAAATGCTGTTATGACGGATTGGAAGTAACAGATCACCCTTCATGAAGATTCCAAGTTACTCTAAGGAGGTTCTATGTAAGTATAGAAGCGTGTTTGTTAAAATACCAGTACTGTTTAGTGTTTTTTCTCTCTTTTGTTTATTAAACACTTGCTACCTAGTTCAGTCATGCTCAGCAGTCCACAGAAAGTCAAACTCCACAGTGTTTCAGCTTCTTACATTTTATTTTGGCCCACAAAAAATATCTGTCTGTAAGTATTCAAATGATAGTGATCTTAGCTTCCATTAGATACCAAATTTAGTAATTTTTAGCATGTTTCCTATTCGTAATTAGGAAGAAAATATTCGGCGCTAATACCGTTAGCATCCCTATGGCTTTTCCCATGTAAATTAGCCTCGTGCTAATAGCTCGCTAATACAATCGTTTTTTGAAGGTTTTAGTTAACTCTAAGCTACTTATTTTCTATTTGCATTGTATATTTACCCAATTGAGATTGTAATATGCATTATTTGTGTAACTGTATGTTACAGTTTTAAAAGTACTTCAGTAAATCACACAAATACAGCAAGACGCTTCTTGGTTTTCATTAGAGACTGTTCTATCTGCAAAGCTGGTTCTCACACACTAGTAAAGACAGAATACTTACACTAAACCAAACGTGGTGGTACGTGTTTTTGTTTTAATGATTAAGCACTTTATAGGCCTACTTTATTGTACGCCCATGTTAATTTCTATTCTCACAATCTTCAGCGCAGTTATCCTCTTACTCAATTATATCTTTATGCGTGGTGAAACCTCATTCCTGTCAATTTGGTTCACATTTCAGAACAAGAAAAACTAATTAAGCCAGGGTGATACATTTTTCAAACCACCAGGTGCCGCCGTTTAGTAGGGCTGCGAATTACAGTATGATACATTTGATTTTGAATATGTCTATTTCCGTCTCCATCTTCATCACGGACTTCTTCCTCACTTTCCTTGTCTAAAACACGCTGTGGGCAAGAACTGAAAACTGGTATCTTCGGTACTGGGTGGTGCAACCATTTGACATCACTACCCAGAATGCATTGCGATGTAAATAACAATGGTGACCTACGTGCAAAAAATGTTTCTAAAAATATAAAACTAGCGAATGTTTCAAAAAAATGTTTGTTTTTTGAATTATCTTATAGATATGTTACTGACAGTGAAATTATTAAATTATGATCTATTTCATATAGATCAAACATGTTTGATCTGCTATTTCAGTTTGTTGTAAGATAAGAAAGGCTGTATTTATCCATACAAGGGAAATGGTATGTTTGAAATAGCTAAGTACAAAAGAGCAACTGAATAAGGAAGCAAATGTCAAAAAGACCTTGTGTTAAATATTAACTAAATAACAAAAACTATTCAAACATAAACTGTGTACTTCACTATATAAGGTACCAAATTAAATGAAACTAGAACAAAGCGATGACTATGTAGCAAGAGGTCAGGGGACTGTATGTACATGAATGTGAACAGCGTGTGAATATTTGTTAACATTTCGCATAGTGATAAGATAATGCAGATCTAATTCTGTTCTATCCTTAGCATCCAACAGTAATCAATATCCTTTTTGTTGTGGTCAGTCACTCTAGTTTTCTTCCTTTGTTCATTAGGGCCCAGAGAAACCTGTAAAGACAGACCACCTGTGCGGACAACAGCCTGCTGCCATCTTCATCCAGTCACCTCAGCGCTGTTGACATGATCACATTCATAATTTTTCCACAAATTCTAACAAATTAGTTATTAATTAAATGCAGACTATCTTTGCATCTCTCAGTTTAATATTTATTTACAAGAAGCTCCTGACAACACAAACGGGTTCAACCCAGCTCCTCTGCGACATTCTCCTAGCCTTCGTTCTTCTGAACCGCTCCTGTACCACACAGCTGCTTCTTGGGGTTGCAGAGAAGAATGATTCCACCATACAAGAAGAATCTTATTGGCCAGTCTAAAAATGTTCTACCGTCTCTTGATATTCAGATGTTGTACGGTCTCTTCATAGCGGCATCTGGAATGTAGATGGTTATAAATGATTAAATAAATAAATAAAACAATGTGTTGTGATGTGTGTGCTTATCAGCACAAACATGCTCCGGCTGTCCAGGTGCCTGGGTAAGACAGAGTTTGTGCCTGAATAACTTAGGTATTACTGATGTACTGTGAAATCTCATGATGCTTTCTAGATGCTGTTAGTACCACTATTATAATCACCCCTGCCTGTATCCGGAATGTAAACTAATTTTGAATATGGGGGTAGGCACTTATAAGCTTTCCTTGCTTCGGCCTACTCCTTTTGAGTTTATGTTACTTTATTTATTTTCTGCACTGCAACAAGGTTAATGTAAATAATTACTCAAATAAATCCAATCAATCAACATTGGTAGTAACAGATTAGATGTGTTACACAACTCTGATCTAAAATACAGAATAGTACTTAGCCTCATGTTTTTACAAATGTAGGAGTATTTTGTCGTCACGTTATTTAATCTGATCATCAGGATCACTGCACTGAAGAGTGTGAGAATAGAAATTAACATGAGCATACAATAAAGTATAGTTTAATCATTAAAACAAAAACACGTGCCACCACGTTTGGTTTAGTGTAAGTATTCTGTCTTTACTAGTGTGTGAGAACCAGCTTTGCAGATAGAACAGTCTCTAATGAAAACCAAGAAGCGTCTTACTGTATTTGTGTGATTTACTGAAGTACTTTAAAACTGTAACATACAGTTACACAAAGAATGCATATTACAATCTCAATTGGGTAAATATACAATGCAAATAGAAAATAAGTAGCTTAGAGTTAACTAAAACCTTCAAAAAACGATTGTATTAGCGAGCTATTAGCACGAGCTAATTACATGGGAAAAGCATAGGGATGCTAACGGTCATTAGCGTGAATATTATTCTTCCTATTACGAATAGGAGCAAATTACTAAATGGTATGCTAATCTAGAGACTGCATAGCATTTGAAAATAGTTGCCTCAAACTGATGGCAATGGCAATATGCAATATGCAAGGAGAGAGAGATAGAGTTTCACAACAATTAAATGAAATTAACTCAGTAGAATAGAATATTACAAGTAAGTATAAAGATAGACCTTCAACTTTGCCAAACAACTCGAACTAAATGCCATTTTTAAGGAAATGAATAGACAATGAATAAGAGGCCAATTTCCATGGTCAATGTTTATTCATTTCAAAATCTTGTAATTATGGAAATGAGTAAGACATTGAATCGACACTTACATATTGAATTGCATTAGAGACTTTTTGAATAGAACATTAACCATGTCAAACATAGGATATAACATGCAAACTTTGGTCAAATACAACTGACTAAAGCCATTTTACGAAAGGAATACGAAAATGAATATAAGAGGCCACAATTTCCATGTCAATATGTATTCATTTCAAAATCTTGTAATTGCGAATATATAAGACATGTAATCGACACCTTAAACATATTGATTGCCATTAACTTTTGAATAGACATTGAATGTCCAAAATTGGATATACATTACACTTTGCCAAACACAATTCCAAAAAATACATAAAATAGATAACTGCATAGCCATTTGACAAATGAATAGACAATTGATTAGGTGCCAATAGTCTTCCATAACAAAGCGTCAAAGGAAGAGAGCTTACAGAATCCTTGAACACCCAGATGCTTCACCATAGCTGAGGCCAGTCGCGCATATCAGACCTTGAAACGCCTGCTGGAATGAAAGAGGCGCTGCTTTCTACAATCAAACCAAAACAACGAAATGCATACAACTTGTAGATTGGAGAGCAGGGGGCGTAGCACAACCTCCGTATATATGGGGTTCGCAGAAAAAGAAGGTCAATCTGTTATGGATTTTGTGGACGGAGTTGTTCGGACACACATCAAGCACCGGACGGAGTTCAACTTAAATACAGGGGCACATAGAGCGTTGATCCTACCAGCCTCCCACAAGTAGCCCCATAGGATCTATAATCGTGAACTTTTTGCAGTTTCCAAGTTAAAGAATGGTGCTCAGAAGCGTGCAACAGAAAGTGTCGAGATTGATGGCAAAACGTCTGTATTTGTGATAATGATAGCGTCTGACACGAGTGGAAAGCGCAAGCTTAACGGCCCAATAAAGGCGGCATTGAAGGAGCAGGAGCGTCAGGTTTCAGACCCCTTTTACGAAGATGAGAGTGTTCTGGGATTTCCGGACTACAGATCTACGACAGTGCGACGATGCGGCACAGGATCTGATCAGGAGGGGATTCAAACATGGACCTGACGAAGGCAGGCGGACCGACGGAGAGCAGCGGAGGAGAAGGCTGGAGGAGCAGATGCCCTTGGAGATCGTAGGTGGAAGACGCGGCGCGGGGGAACGAGCGAAGGAGAGGCTCACGGAGTTTCGCCGTAGCATTCAAAGTGAAGTAACTAAGATACCATAGTGAAAACTCCCTCCTCAGAATGACTATAACTTTGGTCAAGGTTTACTTTTTAAAAACGGGGTCTAACTTTGAAGTAATGTTATCTAAATGGGCATTAATAGATCTTAACTATAGGTTGTTTGATAGTAGATAGTATAGAGGCACCGACTCTAGAGACTCACTGAATGTTGGACAATTCTGGTATGGGAAGGTTTCCACGTGGCTGGGAATTTTTCTTATACTAGGGAGGCCCCACACTACTGTGGGTAGTTACCTCTACCCACCAACCGCTAATCAGGGATAAAAAAGGGATTTTTGAATCCCTCTTTTGGAAGTTTCATTGTTGTATGTCAAGTGGTTTGTTCACTTTGTGTTTGGACATTGGAATTGGAACTACTTTATACTTTGTACAACATATAATCATGAGGGAAAATAGACTCAAAATAGTGTCCGTTTGAATGTGAATGGACTTAATCAGTCCTATAAAACGAAAGAAAGTAATTCTATATTGCCGGAAAGAAAAGGCCTCAAATTGTTTACTTAAAAAACCCCATCTATCCAGACAAGAAAACGAAAAGTTGAAGGATTTGGCTACACAAAATTATAATTACAGCATATTAGGACATGGTTGCAAAAGGGGTGTATCCAATAACTTGTACATAACCACAGTAAAATTGGAATGTAAGAATTTCTGATAAGGATGGGAAGGTATGTTATTAATAACAGGCTTACTGAATAATGAAAAAATCACAATGGTTAATGTTTATGCTCCACTAATAGTAGCAAACATTTTTTAGAAATCTCACCAGCAAAATGAATTGCAGAAATCGGAACGGAATACTGATTTGGGTGGTGATCTCAATATTGGTGGATGAGAACTTAACCTAGACACTACGAACAGTAGGCGATTCCAAAATTCCATTTCTAAAACTAAAAACCTTCTTGAGGGTTTGGAATTGTAGATACATGGCGGAATGACAATCCATATAAAAAGATTATACTCATTACTCAGCACCAATAAAGGGAGCTACTCCACGAATTGACTAGGGTTCTTCATGATAATAGATTTATCAGGAGTAATAGAATGTAAAATAGAGGAACACTGATAGATCATTTCATTGTTGACGATTGAAACTAAGAACTTAACCCTAGAGTACGTAATACATTATGGAGACTTAATGTCGCCTTCTGAACAGTAAAATAATTAAGGAAAAATTAAACACGATATTACAATATACTGAAAAAAGAATATGATAATCCGGGGTTAATCCAACCATTTGTGGGATGCTTTAAAAGCGGTTATAAGGGGACAATTTGATTTCCAAGACGTAGCATCAAAGGCAAGATGGAAATTTATGAAAAAGAAAAAGGAAACTAGGGGAATTGGGAAAGGAACAACACACACTTTAAATCCTGACCTAAATCAAATTAGAGTATAGAGCCCAATATGACAAAATGGTCTAAACCTCAGATTTGGAAAAAGAAAGCTAAATTTCTAAGACAACATATTATGAAGTGGGGCCTAAAGCAACTAAATTATTAGCTAAAAAGCTTAAAAAACAAGCAAGCAGACATCTAAGAACCGTTTATAAACTAAGGATGACAAAACATCCAAATTTACATCATGACCTCAAGAATTAGAACAATATTTAAACTACTATGAAAAGACTGTACAGCCACCCCCCTGCAGGTAAAGACAAATTACCAAAAGTTTTACAGACTCGGATCTACCCTCAATAGGAAATAAACAAAATGAATTATTAAGCATCCTCATAACAAGAATTGATAAGAGAGACAATTGGTAGAAATAAAACTCCTGGCAGTGATGGATACATCTGAATGGATAAATCCTTTAGTGCCGAACTTATACCATCATTACAAGCATCATTTAAACTACACACTAGGAACAAGGGTGTTTCTCCACCCATCATGGGAGGGAAGCGATTATAACTGTTATTTCCTACAAAAGAAGAGTCTGGAGTCATGTGCTGAATTTAGACCATAGTCCATACTTAATGTAGACTACAAGATTTACACTTCTATAAGCTAGCGTTTTGAAAAATTTGTTGGTGATATTATTGAGAGGACAAACTGGATTCGATTAAGGGTGCCAACCAAGGATAATATTAGAAGGAGCCTTCCATATTATAGATCACATTAAAGAAAAAATTAGTGCAGTTAGTAGGTCTCGAGCAGAAAAGCGTTCGATGTTAGTTGGGGTCTTTTTATACGAAGTCTTGAAATTAGGATTCAATACATAAAGCGGTAACAGTGTGTCACGACGCTACTCAATTACCTACGGCATCGGTGTAAAGGTTAATGGTAATTTAACCGAAACCATATCAACTTGAACGTTTAAACTCTCCCAAGGATGTGTCTGTCTCCAACACTTTGCCATCTATATAGAACCTTTAAGCTCATTTATTAGACCAAAATGAAGAAATCAAGGGTAATACAGATTGGAATGATTGCATGTGGTAGGAACTATTTGCAGATGATGTAATATTTATTTACACCGACCCAGTAAACATCTTTGCCCATTCTTATGTCACATAATTTGGGAGTTGTACGGTATTTTACCGGGA
>VHKM01000540.1:0-48926 GCA_007210695.1 Neogobius melanostomus | reverse complement strand
AATGTATTGATAACACCAAATGCATCCTTAAGGCAGTGGCATCCAGACGACCACCATAGATTTGCATACATTAAGAGAAATACGTAAATAATTACAGAAATAAATTAAAATGAGAAATAAATACAATACATTAAACAAAAATAAAATTAGAAATAAATACAAAAAATATATAAATAATGCACTTATTACAATAATGGCTAATTTCTTTGCAAATTGATCTTTTATTAATGTATTTATTTATATATTTATTTATTATTTTTTTGTATTGCAGGCACGCGTCCTCGCATATAATTCTGTGAATTTAGTCAAATGTTCTGTAAAAAAAAAATACATTTGTTTCTGATTTAATTCAATCAATGTTTCCGGGTTTTTACTCTAATCAAGAGTGAAGTGAGGTTGAGGTCAGTGTGAGGTCAGTGTGAGGTCAGTGTGTGGTCAGTTGTGTTTTTCAGTGTGAGGTCAGTGTGAGGCAGTGTTGTGGTCCAGTGTGAGGTCAGTGTGTGATCAGTGTTGAGGTCAAGTGGATGAGGCAAGTGTGTGAGGTCAGTGGTTGGTGCGGTCATGGTGAGGTCAGTGTGTGGTCAGTGTGAGGTCAGTGTGTGATCAGTGTGAGGTCAGTGTGGGTGGTCCAGTGTGCACGGTCAAGATGTGTAGAGACTGTGATGACTGGTGACTGTTTTCAACAAAGTGTGAAGGTCAGTGTGCCTGATCATGTGAGGTCAGTGTGTTTTCAGTGTGAAGGTCAGTGTGTGTTCAGTGTGAGGTCAGTGTGTGTCAGTGTGTTTTCAGTGTGAGGTCAGTGTGTGGTCAGTGTGTGTCAGTGGTGAGTCCATGTTATGAGGTCACGCTGTGAGGTCAGTGTGAGGTCAGTTGTGTTTTCACAGTGTGAGGTCCAGTGTGTGGTCCAGTGTGTTTTTATCAGTGGTGCAGAGATCAGTGTGTGGGATACAGTGTGGGAGCGCTCAGTGGTGTGTCAGTTGTGGTCAGCCTGTGTGCAGTCCAGTTGTGAGGTTCAGTGTGAGGTCAGTGTGTGATCAAGTGTGTGATCAGATGTGAGGTTCAGTGTGAGGTCAGTGTGAGGTCAGTGTGTTTTTCAGTGTGAGGTGCAGTGCCTGTGGTCAGTTGTAGAGGTCAGTGTTGTCCGGAATTCCAGTGTGAAGGTCAGTGTGAGGTCAGTGTGAGGTCAGGTGTGTGATCAGTGTGTGATCAGTGTGTTGGTCAGTGTGTGGTCAGTGTGTGATCAGTGTGTGGTCAGTGGTGTGGTCCAGTGTGAGGTCAGTGTGAGGTCAGTGTGTGATCAGTGTGTGGTCAGTGGTGTGGTCAAGTGTGTGATCAGTGGTGAGGTCAGTGTGAGGGTCCAGTGTGAGGTCAGTGTGTGGTCAGTGTGTGGTCAGTGTGAAGGTCAGTGTGAGGTCAGTGTTGGTCAGTGTGAGGTCAGTGTGAAGGTCCAAGTGTGAGGTCATAGTGGTGTGATCAGTGTGTGTCAGTGGTGAGGTCAGTGTGAGGTCAGTTGTGAGGGTCAGTGGTGGGTGGTCAGTGTGTGGTCAGTGTGAGGTCAGTGTGAGGTAAGTGTGTGCGATCAGTTGGTGTTGGTCAAGTGCTTGGTCAGTGTCGCTGATCAATAACAGTGTGTGGTCAGCTGTAGTGGGTTCAGTAAGTGTAGATCAGTGTGAGGGTTCAGTGTGAGGATCAGTGTGAGCGTAGTGTGTGATCAGTGTGAGGTCAGTGTGTATCAGTGTGAGTCAGTGTGAGGTCAGGTGGTGTTTTCAGTGTGAGTCAAGTGTGTGGAATCAGTGGTGGATGCAATGGTGTAGTGCAGTGTGAGGCTCAGTGTGAGGACTCAGTGGCTAAGATCAGTGTGTATAGGGTTCAGTGTGTGGTCAGTGTGTGATCAGTGTGTGGTAGTGAGGTCAGTGTTGCACGGTCAGTGTGAAGGGTCAGTGTGTGGGTCAGTGTGATGGTCAGTTGTGGATGGTACAAGTGTGGAGGTCAGTGTGGAGGGTCAGATCGCTGTTTGGATCAGTGTGTGTCAGTATGTGATCAGTGGTGGAGGTCAGTGTGAGGTCAGATGAGTGAGGTGTGGCCTCAGGTGGGTGTCCTGTGGATGAGTCTCGATTCGTTTGACGGACAACAGTGGTGGAGGTGTTCCAGAGTGAGATACAGTTATGTGAGTGAGGTCATGCATTTGCTGTTTAGTGGTAGGACAGAATCTAGTAGAACATTTTGATGGTCAGCATTGTGCTGATTGGCCCTAGTGGTACCTAGTGATTGGTGCAGTCAGTGGTGGAGGTCAGCTGTGGGGTTGTAATGAGGGTCAGTGGGTGGTGGGGATGTTTCTTTGGTCGACGACACTTTTGGGCTCGCAGGTCCCAGTTTGTAGAGGGAGTGCCAAATGTGGTCAGTGGTGATCAAGTGTGAGGTCCAGTGTGTGGTCAGTGTGAGGTCAAGTGGTGTTTTCAGTGTGTGGTCAGTGTGAGGTCAGTGTGGGTCAGTGTGGTGGTCAGTGTGTGGTCAGGTTGTGCTGATCAGTGTGTGGTCAGTGTGAGGTCAGTGTGACGGCAGTGCTGAGGTAGTGTGTGGTCCAGTGTGTGGTCAGTGTGGTGGTCAGTGGTGAAGGTCAGTGTGAGGTCAGTGTGTGATGCAGTGTGTGGGTCAGTGTGGTGGTCCAGTAGTGTGGGTCAGTGTGAGGGTCAGTGTGTTGGTCAGTGGTGAGGCTCCAGTGTGGTATCAGTGTGTTGGTGCAGTGTGAGGTCAGTGTGAGGTCAGTGTGAGTCAGTGTGTGGTCAGTGGGTGAGGTCAGTGTGTTGGTCAGTGTGAGGTCAGTGTGTGAATCAGTGTGTGATCAGTGTGTGGTCAGGTGTGAGGTCAGTGTGAGGTCAGTGTGAGGGTCAGTATGTGATCAGTGTGAAGGTCAGTGTGAGGTCAGTGTGTGGTCAGTGTGAAGGTCAGTGTGAAGGTCAGTGTGAGGTCAGTGGTGTGATGCAGTGTGAGGCTCAGTGTGAGGTTCAGTGTGTGGGTCAGTGTGAGGTCAGTGTGAGGTCAGTGTGGGGTCAGTGTGTGGTCATGTGAGGTCAGTGTGAGGTCAGTGTGTGAATCATGTGTGGTTCAGTGGGTGTGGTCAGGTGTGGTGATCAGTGTGTGTCCAGGTGTGAGGTCAGTGTGGACGGTCAGTGGTGTGAGGTCAGTGTGAGGTCAGTGTGAGGTCAGTGTGTGGTCCAGTGTGGAGGTCCAGTGATGTGGTTCACAGTGTGAGGTCAGTGTGAGGTCAGTTGTGTGATCAAGTGTGTGGTCAGTGGTACCGGTCAGTGTGAGGTCAGTGTGTGGTCAGTGTGAGGTCAGTGTGGTGGTCAGTGTGTTTTTTCAGTGTGAGGTCAGTGTGAGGTCAGTGTGAGGTGCAGGTGTGGTGGTCAGTGTGTGGGTCCAGTGGTGAGGTCAGTGTGCAGGTCAAGTCGTGAGGTCAGTGTTGAGGTCCAGTGGTGAGGTCAGTGTGTGGTCAGTGTGAGGTTCAGTGTGTGGTCCAGTGTGAGGTCAAGTGTGAGGTCAGTGTGCAAGACAGTGGTGTGGTCAAGTGTGAGGTCAGTGTGTGGGTCAGTGTGAGGTCGAGTATGGTGGTCAGTGTGAGGCAGTGTGAGGTCAGTGTGAGGTCAGTGTGAGGTCAGTGGGTGGTTTTCAGTGTGAGGTCAGTGTGAGGTTCAGTGTGTGATCAGTGTGAAGCGTCAGTGTGAGGTCAGTGTGTGATCAGTGTTTTGAGGTCAGTGTGTGACAGTGTTTTGTGGTCAGTGTGTGGTCAGTGTGAGGTAGTGTGTGGTCAGTGTGAGGTCAGTGTGAGGGTCAGTGTGAGTCCAGTGTGAGGTCAGTGTGTTTTTCAGTGTGAGGTCAGTGGTGAAGGTCAGTGTGTGGGATCGTGTGTGGTCAGTGTGAGGTCCAGTGTGAAGGTCAAGTGTGTGGTCAGTGTGTGATCAGTGTGTGATCATGTGTGGTCAGTGGGAGTTGTCAGTGTGAGGTCAGTGTGAGGTCAGGTGTGATCAGTGTGAGGTCAGTGTGAGGCTCAGTGTGTGGTTCAGTGTGCAGGTCAGTGGTGTGGTCAGTGTGAGGTCAGTGTGTGATCAGTTTGTGTGGTCAGTGTGTGGTGCAGTGGTGGAGGTCAGTCTGTGGTCCGTGTGAGGTCAGTGGTGGCAGGTCAATGTGTGGTCAGTGTGTGATCAGTGTGTGGTCAGTTGTGTGGTCAGTGTGGGATCCAGTGTGTGGTTCAGTGTGTGGTCAGTGTGTGGTCAGTGTGGTTTTCAGTGTGAGGTCAGTGTGTGGCAGTGTGAGGTCAGTGTGAGGGTCCAGTGTGTGGTCATGTGTGTTCGTGTGTGGTCAGTGTGTGTCAGTAGTGTGGTCGTGTGTTTTCAGTGTGAGGTCAGTGTGTGGGTCAGTGTGAGGTCAGTGTGTGGTCAAGATGTGTGGTCAGTGTGTGGTCAGTGTGTGGTCAGTGTGTTTTCAGTGATGAAGGTCAGTGTGTGGTCGTGTGGGGTTAGTCGTGTAGGTCAGTCGTGTGGTCAGTGTGTTTTCAGTGTGTGGTCCAGTAGTGGGATCAGTGGTGTTCTGTGTTTTTCGTGTGTTTTGGCTACAGTGTGAGTCACGCTGTGAGAGTCAGTGTGTAGGTCAGTGTGGGGTCAGTGGTGTACGGTGTGTGATCAGTGTGAGGTCAGTGTGAGGGTCAGTGTGTGGTCAGTGTGGGGGGTCAGTGTGTGATCAGTGTGTGATCAGTGGTGAGGTCAGGTGAGGTCAGTGTTGGTCAGTGTTGAGGTCAGTGAGTGTGATCAAGGTGAGGTCACATGACATATCAGTTAAACCAGGGGGTTCAATAACTCATTTGGGTCTAAGGCCGGGTCCTATAAATGACGAGCCTCTCGACTAATCAGTCACTCAGTTCAAGGTGTTCTAGTAGGAGGGTGGTGGTTTGACGTATGGTCCACAGCGTTTATGTGCTGAAATGTCTTCATCGCGTCTGCAGTACCATAGGAGAGGTGTGGTTTACGATGGGTCCGACAGTCGTTTATTGTGCTGAATGTCTCTCATCGCGTCTGCACCTAGCCAATAGCCACTCGTATCATCGTATCAGATACGTATGAACGTACCGCGCTGTAACTTTCAGCTAAACTGATTTTAGAACACGCTCTAAGAGCTTGATCAAAGATGCGTCGCGTCCTGCTGCTCATTTTGGATTCCGTAATAAAAACTACAAGCTGACCCTCCTCCTCGCTCTGTGATGGGTCCACAGATTGCTGTGCAGTTCCAAATGAATGAGCGGCAGTACCGAGGCAGTCTGGGAGTTTCCATTGGCTATATATATTACAGTCCTGAGGTTAGCCAGGCTAATATATAACAGTCTGCAGGTTAGCACCCAAGCTAATATAATCTCTACAAGACCTTGAGGTTAGCAGGCTAAATAAATATTACAGTCTGGGGTTAGAACTCAAGGGCCAGGCTTTAAGCTATATATCACAGTCCTGAGGTTAGCCAGGCTAATAATAAACAGTCTGAACGTTAGCCAGGCTAATATATAACAGTCTGAAAGTTAGCCAGGCTCAATATATAATTGAGTCTGGGGTTAGCCAGGCTAATATATAACGTCTGAGGTTAGCCAGGTCTAATATATAACAAGTCTGGGGTTAGCCAGGCTAATATTAACAGTCTGACGTTAGCCCAGGCTCAATGTTACCAATATAATATAGTCTGGAGGGCTTAGCCCAAGGATAATAATATAATAGTCCTGAGGTTTAGCCAGGCTAATATATAACAGTCTGAGGTTAGCCAGGCTAATAATATCAAACATTGTTTCTGGGTGAATAAGCATCAGGGCTTTAATATTTAATTTACCAGTCATGACGTTAGCCAGGCTAAACTAATTCTACCAGTCTGACAATTAGCCAGGTCTTTAATTATAATAATGAAAGTCTGAGGTTACCAGCTAAATATATATCAAAGTTCTGGGGTCTAGCTAGGCTCAATATATAACAGTCTGGCGCTAGCCAGGCATAACTCATAGTATAACGATCATTGAGGTATTTAGCCAGCGAGTCTAACCTTGATAACAAGGTCGTCGACGGTTAAGACCAGGAGCGGTAATATAATAACAATCTGGGGGTGAGCCAAGCTAATATATAACAGTTCCTGTACGGTCATAAAGCCCAGGCCTAAATACCTAAGGTATTATTACAGTCTGGGGTTAGCCAAAGGTAATATATAACAGTCTGAGGTTAGCCAGGCTAGTATATAACAGTCTGGGGTTTTAGCCAGGCTAATATATAACATCTGGGGTTAGCCGGAGAGCACTATATAATAATTATTCGGTCTTGCAGGTTTAGCCCAGGCGGTAATATATAACTAGTCTGGGGTTAGCCAAGGCTAATATATAACAGTCTGAGGTTAGCCAGGCTAATATATAACAGTCTGAGGTTAGCCAGGCTAGTATATAACAGTCTGGGGTTAGCCAGGCTAATATATAAACAGTCTGAGGTTTAGCCAGGTATATATAACAGTCTGAGGTTAGGCCAGGCTAAAGTATATAACAGTCTGGGGTTAGCCAGGCTATATATAAACAGTTCTGAGGTTTAAGCAAGCTAATATATAACAGTCTGAGGTTAAAAGCCAGGGCTAATATATAACAGTCTGAGGTTAGGCCAGGCTAATATATAACAGTCTGGGGTTAGCCAGGCTAATATATAACATCTGACGTTTAGCCAGGCTAATATATAACAGTCTGAGGTTTAGCCAAGCTAATATATAACAGTCTGAGGTTAGCCAGGCTAATATATAACACAGTCTGAGGTTAGCAGGCTAAATACTATAACAGTCCTGAGGTTAGCAGGCTAGTATATACAGTCTGGGGTTAGCCAGGCTAATATATAAGTGCTGAGGTTAGCCAAGCTAATATATAACAGTCTGAGGTTAGCCAGGCTAATATATAACAGTCTGAGGTTAGCCAGGCTAGTATATAACAGTCTGGGGTTTTAGCCAGGCTAATATATAACATCTGGCGTAGCCCAGGCCTAATATATAAAGCAGTCTGGGGTTAGCCAGGCTAATATATAACAGTCTCACGTTAGCCAGGCTAATTATAACATCATCAGTTAGCCAGGCTAATAATATAACAGTCTGAGGTTAGCCAGGCCTAATATATACACTGGGGGTTAGCCAGGCTAATATATAACAGTTTGATGTTTAGCCAGGCTTAATTAATACCAGTCTGATGTTAGCCAGGCTAATATCTACCAGTTGACGTTAGCCAGGCTATATATATAACAGTCTGAGTTAGCCAGGATAATATATAAACCAGTCTGGGGTTAGCCAGGTAATATATAACAGTCTGGGGTTTAGCCAGGCTAATATAATAAAAATCTGGGTTAGCGAGGCTAATATATAACAGTCTGGGGTTAGCCAGGCTAATATATACGGCAAAGTCCTTGGGTTTAGCCAGGCTAGATATATACAGTCTGGGGTTAGCCAGGCTAATATATTAAAGTCTGAGGTTAGCCAGGCTAATAATAACAGTCTGAGGTTAGCCCAGTTAATATATAACAATTGGCGTTAGCCAGGCTAATATATAACCGTGCTGAGGTTAGCCAGGATAATATATAACAGTCTGGAGGTTAGCCAGGCTAATATATAACAGTCTGAGGTTAGCCAGGCTAAATATATAACAGTCTGGGTTAGCCAAGTTAATATATAACAGTCTGAGGGTTAGCCAGGGCTAATATATAACAGTCTGAGGTTAGCCAAAGTTAATATATAAGCAGTCCTGGGGTTAGCCAGGCTATATATAACAGTCTGGGGTTAGCCAGGCTAATAATATAACAGTCTGAGTTAGCCAGGCTAATAATATACATCCTGAGGTTAGCCAAGTTAATATATAACAACTGGCGTTAGCCAGGCCTAATATATAACCGTCTGAAGGTTAGCCAGGCTAATATATAACAGTCTGGAGGTTAAGCCAGGCTAATATATAACAATCTGGGGTTAGCCAAGCTAATATATAACAGTCTGAGGTTAGCCAAGTTAATAATATACAATCTGGCGTTTAGGCCAGGCTAATTATAACAGTCTGAGCGTTAGCCAGGCTAATATATAAGCAATCTGGGGTTAGCCAAGCTAATATATAAGCAGTCTGAGGTTAGCCAGGCTAATATATAACAGTCTGGGGTTTAGCCAAGTCTAATATATACGCAGTCGTGAGGTTAGCCAGGCTAATATATAAAAGTCTGGGGTTTGACAGGCTAAATATAACAGTCTGGGTTAGCCAAGCTAATATATAAACAGTCTGAGGTTAGCCAGGCTAATATATAACAGTCTGGGGTTAGCCAGGCTAATATATAACAGTGCTGACGTTAAAGCCAGGCTAATATATAACAGTCTGAGGTTAGCAAAGCTAATATATAAGCAGTCTGAGGTTAGCCAGGCTAATATATAACAGTCTGAGGTTAGCCAGGCTAATATATAACAAGTCTGAGGTTAGCCAGGCTAGTAAATATAACAGTCTGGGGTTAGCCAGCTAATATATAACAGTCTGGAGGTTAGCCAAGCGAAATATAACAGTCTGAGGTTAGCCAGGGCTATATATAACAGTTGAGGTTAGCCAGGCTAGTATATAAACAGTCTGGGGTTAGCCAGGACTAATATAATAACAAATCTGGCGTTAGCCGGGCTAATATATAACAGGTCTGGGGTTTAGCCAGGCTAATATATATACAGTCTCACGTTAGCCCAGGCTAATATATAACAGTCTGCACGTTAGACAGGCTAATATATTAAAGTCTCACGTTAGCCCGGCTAATATATAACAGTCTGAGGTTAGCCAGGCCTAATATATAACAATCTGGGGTTAGCCAGGCTAATATTTAACAGTTTGATGTTAGCCAGGCTATATAATACAGTCTGATGTTAGCCAGGCTTAATATCTACGCAGTCTGACGTTAGCCAGGCCTAAATATATAACAGTCTGAGGTTAGCCAGGCGTAATATAATAACCAGTCTGGGGTTAGCCAGGCTAAATAATAATAACAGTCCTGGGGTTAGCCAGGCTAATATATAAAAATCTGGCGTTAGCCAGGCTAATATATAACAGTCTGGGGTTTAGCCAGGCTAATATAACCAGTCTGGGGTTAGCCAGGCTAATATATAAACAGTCTGACGTTAGCCAGGCTAATAGTATAACAGTCTGGGGTAGCCATGGGGGGGCTAATATATAACAGTCCTGAGGTAGCCAGGCTAATATATAACAGTCTGGGCGTTAGCCAGGCTAATATATAACAATCTGACGTAGCCAGGCTAATTATAACAGTCTGGGGTTAGTGCAAGGCTAATATATTAACAGTCTGAGGTTAGCCAGCTAATATATAACAGTCTGAGGTTAGCCAAGTTAATATATAACAATCTGGCCGTTAGCCAGGCTAATAATATAACAGTCCTGAGGTTAAGCCAGGCTAATATATAACAGTCTGAGGTTAGCCAGGCTAATAATATAAGCAATCTGGCGTTAGCCAGGCTAAATATATAACAGCCTGAGGTTAGCCAAGCTTAATATAACAGTTCTGAGGTTAGCCAGGCTAATAATACAAGTCTGAGGTTAGCCAGCTAATATATAACAGACCTGAGGGTAACCAGCTAATAATCTAACAGTCCGAGTTAGCCAGGCTAATATATAACAGTCTGGGGTTAGCCAGGCTAATATATAACAGTCTGGGGTTAGCCAGGCTAATATATAACAGTCTGGGGTTTAAGCCAGGCTAATATATAACAGTCCTGGGGTTAGCCAGGCTAATTATAACAGTCTGACGTTAGCCAGGCTAATATTAAAACAGTCTGACGTAAAGCCAGGCTAGTAAACAGTCCTGGGGTTAGCCAGCTAATATATAATCAATCTGGCGTTAGCCAGGCTAATAATATAACAATCTGCGTTAGCCAGGCTAATATATAACAGTCTGAGGTTAGCTGAGAGAGATTATAACAGTCGTGGGTTACCCAGGCAATATATAACAGTTCTGAGGTTTAGCCAAGCTAATATAATAACAGTCTGAAGGTTAGCCAAGCTAATATATAACAGTCTGAAGGTTTACCAAGGCTATATATAACAGTCTGGGGTAGCCAGGGAATATATAACAATCTGGCGTTAGCCAGGCTAATATATAACAAGTCTGGGGTTAGCCAGGCTAATATATTAACAGTCCCTGACGTTAGCCACTAATATATAAAAACAGTCTGACGTTAGCCAGGCTTAATATATTAACAGTCTGAGGTTAGCCCAAGCTAATATACTAACAGTCCTGAGGTTAGCCAGGCCTAATATAATAACAGTCCTATGGTTTTAGCCCCAAGCTTAATATATAACCAGTCTGAAAGGTTAGCCCAGCTAATATATATACAGTCTGAGGTTTTAGCCAAGCTACTATAATAAACAGTCTGAGGTTAGCCCAAGCTAATATATAAGCAGTCTGGAGGTTAGCCAGGCTAATTAATATACAAGTCTGGGGTTGTCCAGGCTAATATATAACAGTCTGGGGTTAGCCAAGCTAATATAAAAGTCTGAGGTTTTAGCCAGGCTTAATATATAACAGTCTGGAAGTTAGCCAAGCTATATATTACAGTCTGAGGTTAAGCCAGGCTAATATATAACAGTCTATGGTTAGCCAGGCTAATATATAACAGTCTGGGGTTAGCCAGGCTAATATAATAACAGTCGAGGTTATATATATATAATAACAGTCCTGAGGTTAGCCAAGCTATATATAGCAGTCTGAGGTTAGCCAGGCCTATATATACAAGTCTGGGGTTAGCCAGCTAATATATAACAGTCTGGGGTTAGCAAGCTAATATATAACAGTCCTGAGGTTAGCAGGCTAATATATAAACAGTCTGGAGTTTACAGGCTAATATATAACAGTCTGACGTAGCCAGGCTAAATATAAAAGTCTGACGTAGCCCAGGCTAATATAACAGTCCTGACGTTCGCCAGGCTACATATATACATCTGGCGTTACCAGGCTAATATATAACAAATTGGCGTTAGCCAGGCTAATATATATACAGTCTGAGGTTAGCCAGGAATATATACATCTGGCGGTTAGCCCAGCTAATATATAACAGTCTGAGGTTAGCCAAGCTAATATGTAGCAGTCTGAGGTTAGCCAAGCTAATATGTAACAGTCTGAGGTTAGCCAAGCAATCATATAAAGTCTGGCGTTAAGCGCAGGCTAATATATAACAGTCTGAGGTAACCAGGCTAATATATAAAGCAGTCTGGGGTTAGCCAGCTAATAATATAACAGTCTGAGGTTAGCCAGGCTAATATATAACAAATTGGCGTTAGCAAGCTACATATATACAGTCTGAGGTTTAGCCAAGCTAATATGAACAGTTCTGAGGTTAGCCAGCTAATAGCTAACAGTCTGAAGGTTAGCCAAGCCAATTATATACAGTCTGGCGTTAGCAGGCCTAATATATAACAGTCTGAGGTAGAAGCCAGGCTAATATAATACAGTCTGGGGTTAGCCAGGCTAATATATACAGTCGAGGTAGCCAAGCTATATATAACATCTGAGGTTAGCCAAGCTAATATAACAGTCTTAGGTTGCCAGCTAATATATAACAATCTGGCGTTAGCCAGGCTAATATATAACAGTTGAGGTTAGCAGGCTAATATATAACCAATCTGGCGTAGCCAAGCTAATATATAAAGTCTGAGGTTAGCCAAGCTAATATATAACAGTCTGAGGGTTAGCCAAGCTAATATAACAAGTCTGAGGTTAGCCAAGCTAATATATAACAGTCGAGGTTAGCAAGCTAATTATAACAGTCTGGGTTAGCCAGGCTTAAATATATAACAGTCTCAATGTTTACCCAGGCTAACTATATACCAGTCTGGGAGTTAGCAGGCTTAATATAAACAGTTCTGAGGTTAGCCAGGCTAATATATAACAGTCCTGGGGTTAGCCAGGCCTAAAATAAAGTCTGAGGTTAGCAGGCAATAAAAGTCTGAAGGTTAGCCAGGCTAATATTAACAGTCTACGTTACCAGGCTAATATATACATCTGGGGTTAGCCAGCTATATATAACAGTCGGGGTTAGCCAGGCTAATATATAACAATCTGGCGTTAGCCAGTAATATATAAACAATCTGGCGTAAAGGCCAGGCTAATATATAACAGTCTGAGGTTAGCCAAGCTAATATATAACAGTCTGAGGTAGCAGGCTAATATATAACAGTCGAGGTTAGCCAGGCTAATATATAAAGTCTGAGGTTAGCCAGGTATATATAACAGTCTGAGGTTAGCCAAGTAATATAAAACAGTCGGGTTAGCCAGGCTAATATAAAATCTGGCGTTAGCCAGGCTAATAATAACAATCTGGCGTTATGCCAGCTAATATATAAACAGTCCTGAGTAGCCAGCTATATATAAAGTCTGAGGTTAGCCAGGCTAATATATAAAGTCTGAGGTAGCCAGCTAATTATAACAGTCTGAGGTTACCAAGCTAATATATAACAGTCTGTGAGGTTAGAAGCTAATAATACAGTCTGAGGTTTAGCCAAGCTAATATAAACAGCTGAGGTTAGCCAGGCTAATATAATAACAGCTGCTGGGGTTAGTCAGGCTAATATATAACAATCTGGCGTTAGCCAGGCCCTTCCTAAAAATATTATAACAAAAAGTCTGAAGGTAGCAGGCCATATTACAATCTGGCGTTAGCCAGCTAATATATGCCAGTCTGAGGAGCCAGGCTAATAAAAAGTCTGGGGTAAGCCAGCTAATATATAAGTCTGGGGTTAGTCAGGCTAATATTAACAATTGGCGTTAGCCAGGCTAATATATAACAGTCTGATTAGCCAGGCTAATATATAACAATCTGGCATTAGCCAGGCTAATATATAACAGTCTGAGGTTATCCAGGCTAATATATACCAGTCTGATGTTGGCCAGGCTAATATATAATGTAAACAGGCAATTTCTTTAGTTGGCTTTACCCAATTTAAAGCTTCCTGGACTGCAGAGCACAGAGTAAAGTACCTCATTTGAAGCTTAGACCTACAAAATTGATTGTACATTTTTGTTGCATTGTCGTCTGTTTTGGTCGGTTTGTTGCTTTTTAAAGTTTTCTTCTTGTTTCTCAGCTATTTGTTGTGTTAAAGTTGCTTTCTTGCTTTTGTGGCTTTTCATTCCTTTTATTTTGAACTGTTCTAGAAGCTTTTTAGATGCTGTTCACACTGAACTCAGGTTGTGGACTTAGAACTACAAAGGCGAAACGTTTGACACTCCAACTACTGGTTCTTGAACTGCAGATGCTGCATCAGAGTCTGCAGAAGGACAGATGTGCGAAGGAAGATGTGCTGTTTGTTTTATTTTGCGGCTTTGTGATTGTGGTTTCGGATCAGAACAGTCTGTATGGGTTAGGATAGGGTTAGAACAAACAGTGTAACATCACAAACTTTGTCTGATAACTGATTAAGATTTTGTGCCGAGTTTCTCCGGGGCTCAAACTCCCCTCCCAGAACGCTTCCTCAGCCGCTCTTGGAGGATCTGGACCCAGGCCACAGAGACACGTCGGTAGAGAGAACGGACATTTCAGTCACGGATTATTAGACAAAACATAATGTATGACCAAACTCTGGAAGAAACATGTGAGGTCTGTGAAGGAGACGCAGGAGAACAAAGGAGACAGAGAGACAAAAGGAACAGAGGAACGCAGGAGACGGAGGAGACGGAGGAGACGGAGGAGACGGAGAGAAAGAGACAGAGGAGACAGAGGAAACCACAAACACAACACATATGGATCTGCAGTGGAGCGAGTGGGGACTCAGCGCCGAGGCCAAATAAGGAGCAGAGTTTACCAGAGAGAGGAGAGAGAGGGGGAGGCAGGGGGAGGGAGAGGGGAGGGAGGGGGGAAGCAGAGGGGGAGAGAGGTGGAGGGAGGGGGGAAGCAGAGGGGGAAGAGAGGTGGAGGGAGGGGGGGAAGCAGAGGGGGAGAGAGGGGGAGAGAGAGGGGGAGGCAGGGGAGTGAAGCGGGAGGACGACAGTGGAATGACTGAAATGCAGCTCTTTAGACCTGACTCTGAAACAGCGACGTCTCGATGAAAGAGACGTAACAAAGTTTGACCTGTTTCTTTCAGGATGAACTGATATGATTTATAATTTGCTTTGTGCGTTGTGTGTCTGAAACTCTCGATTTAGTCGCTCCTTATAATACATGTAAGCCAAAGAGTAAGTCCAGCCCTGGCTGTTGGAAAAAGGACAGACTTCATGTTTCTCTGGGCGTCTTAGAGATTGTTGCAGTGAAATGCAGACTGAGTACACGTCAAACCTGATCACTACAAATGGTCATAAACCACAGGTTCTCTTTACTGTTTTTAAATCGCCTTGTGAATCCCACTGAATCCAGTGGCATTGTACCATCAGAAACCTTGTGTGTGAAATTTCAAACATTCTTTGTGGATAAAATATCTACTATTCGGGATTCTACATTACTTTGTGCTGCTGTAGACCCTTCTGTGAATTCTGTTTGTTCTGCGGTCCTGAACATTTTGAATCTGTGTCACTTGATGAGCTGTTTACTGTGGTGCTCCAGTTAAAACCCTCTGTCCACTTGACTGTGTCCCGTCTAAACTTCTTAAAGACTCCTTCAATGTGATTGGGCCCTTCATAATGAGAATTATTAATTCTTCATTGATCTCGGGCAGCGTCCAAGTGCTTTCAAGCATGCTGCTGTCCAGCCTCTACTTAAGAAACACTTAGATCCTGAAGTTCTGTCTAACTTCAGGCCAATTTCTAACTTGCCTTTTTTTTAAATCAAAAGTTCTGGAGAATTGGTACACGCCCAAATTCTATCTCACTTGGAAGCAATAGCCTCTTTGAAAAATTTCAGTCGGGTTTAAACCGTGCCATAGCACTGAAACTGCACTCTTAAGAGTTTTTAATGACCTTTTAAACGTTGATTCGGGTCACCCCACTATTTTAGTGCTTTTAGATTTAACTGCAGCGTTTGACACGGTGGACCATCAAATACTGCTGTCCCGCCTTGAAAGCCATGTTGGTATTGGAGGAACGGTCCTAAAATGGTTCAGATCATATCTTGAAAATCGCTCCCTCTCTGTCCACTGGGCCCTTACAGCTCAGATGCGGCCCCACTGAGCTGCGGAGTGCCACAGGGCTCAGTTTAGGTCCTTTATTGTTCTCACTGCACCTGTTGCCCCTTGGATCTATTTTCAAAAACATAAGATTCCCTTCCATTGTTTTGCAGACGACCTGCAAGTCTATCTGCCATTGAAACCAGGTTCAGACAGCTCCAAGCTCTGTTACATTGTATTCAGGATGTAAAGGACTGGATGGCCCAGAATTTTCTAAAACTTAATGAATCTAAAACGGAAATTGTCGTTTTGGAAGTTTGTCCGATCCTTCTGTTCTTGGCCCACTAAAAGGCTACTGTCACCAGTCAGCCAGGAGCCTTGGCCTGGTCCTAGATGGATCTTTTAAGTTGGACAAGCAAATAAGTTCAGTCGTAAAGTCAAGTTTTTACCAACTGCGTCTTTTGAGTAAAATGAAGCCGTATTTACCACATACAGATCTGGAGCGTGTGATTCATGCCTTTATAACATGCCGCTTGGATTATTGTAACTCGTTGTATTGTGTCCTGGACCAAAGCTCGATCCATCGCCTTCAGTTGGTACAGAACAGCGCGTCTGCTCACACACATAACCACTGTGTCGGCCTCTTTACATTGGCTCCCTGTAAAACACAGAATTCAGTTTAAAATGTTGTTGTTGTTTAAGGTGTTTGAATGGGACGGCTCCTCCGCACCTTTCTGAGCTTCTGTCTGTTCATAGTCCGATCATCAACATTGAGGTCAGCTAATACATTTCTGTTAGACATACACAGGTCACAAATGTCGACCAGAGGAGACCGGGCTTTTGCCGTCACGGCTCCGACGCTTTGGAACAGTCTTCCCTTATATATCAGGGCAGCCAGTCTTTAGACGTTTTTAAGTCTATGTTGAAGACCCACTTGTTTGCAAAGTCTTTTACAGGCCTTTTTGCTGGAATTTGTTTGTGTTGTATTTTGTTTATTTTTTATTTTCTTATATTCTTTATATTTAATAGTATATTTTATATATATGTATTTTGTGTACAGCACTTTGGGCAGCAATGTTGTTTTAAATGCGCTTTATAAATAAACTTGACCTTGACCTACATGTGGCCTCCAGGCAAAGTGCAGCTCAGCGAACCACTGTTCAAAGTCTTCTTCTGTCTCTCTCCACAGATCTGTCCCTGCAGTCCTTGGTCCTGCTCCGGCTCCTCTGTAACCCGCTCTTTAGACCCGGCTCAGTCCTCTTTAGAGCGGCGGCTCAGTCCCTCTTTAGACGACGGCCTCAGTCCTCTTAGGACCCGGCTCAGTCCTGCAACATGCTGGTGCAGAGGAGGAAAGCACCGCGCTGTCTGTGATACACGGCTCTGAGTCTGTAAGGCCGGATTCGCCTGGAGACGACGCCGCCCAGAGCCGTGTTCCCCTCCATCGTCGGGAGGCCCGGCACCAGTCAGACACGCCACACTCACACAGACACGCCCCCAGATCACACACAGACACGCCCCACACCAGCGCTGCAGACACAGAAACTACAAAACGATCTGATCTCTGGAGGCGTTCGAGTAGGCACGTGATCAAAACTCATACAGGCACTGGGTCACTACACCAGGTCAAAATACGGACAAATATCAACTTTGTTTTCCACATAACAAAGTTACATAAAGCACCAACTGTGACAGGTTGTTTGTGTCTTACTCGCTCTCGTCTCCACAGTGCATGTTCAAAAGAGAGAATCGTATTAAAGAATATCAGGCTTCCAGAGCCGAAGAGATTCCTCTCTGAGAGAGAGGAGGCTCACCTGAGACTACGTATATATAGATCCTCTGCAGAAAGGGAAGGTTCACTCTACACTGTTATAAAAGATCCTCTGGCGAGAGAGGAGGCTCACTCTGAGACTGTATAAAGATCCTCTTGGCGAGAGAAGGAGGCTCACTCTGACACTGTTTTATAAAAGATCCTCTGCAGAGAGAGGAGGCTCACTCTGACACTGTTATAAAGATCCTCTGGGCAGACGAGAGGAGGTTCACTCGACACTGTTATAAAGATCCTCTGCATAAGGGGGAGAGAGCAGGCTCTAGCTCTGAACTGTTATAAACGATCCTCTGCAAGAAGAGGAGGCCACTCTGACACTGTTATAGGAAGATCCTGCTGCAGAGAGAGGGAGGCCACTCTGAGAGCTGTTATAAGACCTCTGTAGAGAGAGGATCGCTACCTGAGACTGTTATAAAGGATCCTTGCAGAGAGAGGGGGCTCACTCTGACGACTGTTATAAAGATCCTCTGTAGAGAGAGGAGGCTCACTCTGACACTCGTTAACAAGACTCTGAGAGAGAGGCAGGCTCAATCTGACACTGTTATAAGAAGATCTGCTGCAGAGAGAGGAGGTCACTCTGAGACTGTTATTCGAGATCCTCTGTAGAGAGAGGAGGCTCACGTTGAGACTGCGTTATAAAGATCCTCATTGCAGAGAGACGGGGCTCACTCTGACACTGTTATAAAGATCCTCTGTAGAGAGAGGTGGCTCACTCTGACGCTGTTATAAGGATCGCTCTCTGCAGAGAGAGGGAGGCTCGCTCTGACAGCCTGCATTGAAGAAGATCTCTCTGCAGGAGAGAGGAGGCATCATCTGATGACTGTTATAAAATAGATTCCTCTGCGAGAGAGGAGGCTCACTCTGACACTTGTTATAAAATCCTCTGCAGTGAGAGGAGGCTACTCTGACACTGTCTATAACGTCAGAAGATCCTCTGCAGAGAGAGGAGGCTACTCTGACCACTCGTTATAGAAGATACCTGGCGAGAAGAGGCAGGCTCCTCTGACCTGTTATAAGATCCTCTGCAGAGAGAGAGGCATCACTCTGAGACTGTTATAAAGATCCTCATAAGCAGAGAGACTGAGGCTCACTCTGACACTGTTATAAAGATTCCTCTCAGAGAGAGGAGGCTCACTCTGACACCTGTTATACAAGATCCTTCTGTGAGAGAGGAGGCTCACTCTGACAACTGTATAAAGATCCTCTGGCAGAAGAGGAGGGCTCACTCGACACTAGTTATAGAAGATCCTCTAAGCAGAGAGATGAAGGCTCACTCTGACACTGGTTATAATAAAGATCCTCTGCAGAGAGAGGAGGCTCACTCTAACACTGTTTATAAAGACCTCTCTGTAGAGAGAGGAAGCTCACGTACTGACACTAGTTATAAAAAGATCCTTCTGCAGAGAGAGGAGGCCTGCACCTCTGACACTCGTTATAAAAGATCCTCCTGCAGTAGCGAGGAGGCTCCTACGGACACTGTTATAACTAAAGATGCCTCTGCAGAGCAGAGGAGGCTCACTCTGACACTGTTAATAAAGACCTCTGTATGAGAAGAGGAGGCTCACTCTGACAGCTGTTATAAAAGAATCTCTGCACAGAGAGGAGGCTCACTCTGACATGTTATACGAAGATCCTCCTGTAGAGAGACGGAGGCTCACTCTGACACTGTTTATAAAGACCTCTGTAGAGAGAGGAGCGCTACTCTAGACAGCTGTTATAAGACCTCTGCAGAGAGAGGAGAGCTCCCCTCTGACACTGTATATAAGATCCTCTGCAGAGAGAGGAGGCCAACTCTGACCTGTTGATAAAAGAGTCGCTCTGTAGAGGAGAGGAAGGCTCACTCTGACTGTTATAAAGATCCTCTGCAGAGAGAGGAGGCTCACTCTGACACTGTTCATAAACGATCCTCTGTAGAGGAGAGGAGGTTCAACTCTGAGACTGTTATACAAGATGCCTCTGCCAGAGAGAGGAGGCTCACTCTGACAACTGTTATAAAGATCTCCCTGTTAAGAGAGAGGACGGCTCACTCTGACACTGTTATAAAGATCCTCTAGAGCAGAGAGAGGCAGGCTCACTCTGACACTTGTTATAAGAAGATGCCTCTGCACGAAGACGAGGAGGCTCCACTCTGAGACTGTTATCAAGATCCTCTGCACGAACGGTGAGAACGGGGGCAGCGAGGCTCACTCTGCACACTCGTTATATGAAGCTCCTCTGGCGCAGAAAGAGGAGGCTTCACTCTGAGACTCGTTTATGAAGATCCTTCGCAGAAAGAGAGGCTCCACTTCTGAGACTTTATATGAAAGATCCTCTGCAGGAGCAGGGAGGCTCAGCTCTGACCTGTTATAAAAGATCCTCTGTCAGAGAGGGAGGCTCACTCTGACTCGCTATAAAGATCCTCTGCGAAAGAGGACGCGCCTCACTCCTGAGACACCACTCGGTTGATAAAAGACTCGCTCTGTAAGAGAGAGGAGAGCTCACTGCTGAGCACTGTTATAAAAGATCCTCCTGCAGGAGATGAGGCTCACTCTGAACTCGTTATACAGAATCCTCGTAGAGGATGAGGCTCACTCTGACACTGTTATAAGATCCTCTGTAGAGAGAGGAGCTCAATCTGAAATGTATATAAGACCTCGTAGAGAGGATGAGGCTCACTCCTGACACTGTTTAAAGATCTCTGTAGAGAGATGAGCGTCACTCTGACCTGTTATAAAGATCCTCTGTAGAAGAGAGGAGCTCACTCTGTTTAACTAGTTATAAAAGATCCTCTGTAGAGAGAGGAGGCCACGTCTGACACTGTTATAAAGATCCTCGCAGAGAGAGGAGGCTCACTCTGACACTGTTATAAAGATCCTCTCTTGCAAGAGAGAAGGAGGCTCACTCTGACACTGTTATTAAGATCCTCTCTGCAGAGAGAAGGAGGCTCACTCTGAACTGTTTATAAGAATCCTTCTGAGAGAGAGAGGCTCCTCTGACACTGTTATAAGATCCTCTTTGCAGAGAGAGGAGGCCTCCATCTGACCTGTTAAAAGATCCCTCTGCAGAGAAGAGGAGGCTCACTCTGAGACTGTTATACAAGATCCTCTCTGCAGAGAGAGAGGCTCACTCTGAGACTAGTTATAAAGATCTCTACTGCAGAGAGAGGAGGCTCACTCTGAGACTGTTATCAGCGAAGATCCTGCAGAGAGAGGAGCTCTCTCTGAGACTGTTATAAAGATCATCTCTGCAGGAGCAGAGGAGCTCACTCTGAGACTGTTATAAAGATGCCTCTGCAGAGAGGAGCGCTCACTCTGACACTGTTATACAAAGATGCCTCTGCAGAAAGAGGAGGCTCATCTGACAGCTGTATAGAAGATCCTCTGCAGAGAGAGGAGGCTCACTGCTGAAGCTAGTTAGTAAAGATCCTCTGCAGAAGAGGACGGCTCCTCTGACACCTGTTATAGATCCTCTGTAGAGAGAGGAGGCTCACTCTGCAACTGGTTTATAGATCTCTGTAGAGAGAGAGGCTCACCTGACACTGTTATAAAGATCCTCTCTGGCAGAGAGGAGGCAGGCTCACTCTGGACCACTGGTTATATTAAGATCCTCTGCAGAGAGCAGGACGCTCACTCTGACACTGTTCTAAAGATCCTCTGCAGAGAGAGGAGGCTCACTCTGAGACTGTTATAAGATCCTCTGCAGAAAGAGGAGGCTCACTCTGACACTGGTTATAAAGATCCTCTGAGAAGGAGGCTTCACGTCTGACACTGTTATAAAGATCCTCTTGTAGATTGAGAGGTGCTCACTCTGACACTGTTATAAGAATCCTCTCTTGCAGAGAGAGGAGGCTCACTCTGACACTGTTATGAAAGATCCATCTGGCAGAGGAGAGAAGGCTCACTCTGACACTCGTTATAAGAATCCTCTGCAAGAGAGGAGGCCACTCTGCACAGCTCGTTATAAAGATCCTGCTCTGGGCAGGAAGAAGGAGGTCACTCTGACACTGATAATATAAACGATCCTTCTGGGCGAGAGAGGAGGCTCACTCTGACAGACTGTATATAAATCCTCTCTGTAGAGAGAGGAGGCTCACTCTGACCACTGTCTTCTGATTCGCAGGGCGTGATGGGGGGGATGGGCAGAAAAGATTCTTAGCGTTGGGGACGAGGCTACAGAGTAAACGCAGAATCCTGAACCTAAAGTATCCCATCGAGCACAGGCATCATCCACAACTGGGGACATGGAGAAGGTATATACTATACAGCAGTAGCTATAAATACTACAGTTACTTTTGTCCGTTACGCGAAAGTCCAGTTTGGCAGGATAAAACCTGACGTAACCGGGATTAGAGCCGCTGCAGTTTTAAAATGGACTGTTGCGATGGCTAATTTTGGTAACGTCCCTCACGGGCAAATGCTAATCCAATGCTAATGCTATTGAATTTGTAACATTTTTATGAGCGCACATGTTATAGGCGGCACGGTAGGGCACAGCCGGTTGTGCTCGTAGCTTACGCTAGAAGGTCGCGGTTCGGATTCCACCAAGGACGGGGCCTTTTCTGTGTCGGAGTTTGATGTTCTCCTCCCCGTGTCTGCGTAGGTTTCCTCCGGGTACTCCGGTTTGACCCTCCACTAAAAACTGTAGCAGACTAGGCCAGGAATGAATGTCGAGTGTGGTTGAGGGAGTGCGCATTGGGGGGAACTGCGGGACGGATGAAATTAGCCAAGGCTACAATGCCGGGTGTGCTTGTTTTACATGGCATCGAAACGCCATGTAATGTTTCATGTATACATGGCACTGTCCCGACCAAAATAAACACAAAATAAAAATGAAAGTCAGGTGCGGCCCATAAGTTATGTTTTAGGGCAGGCGTCACATCGCTTCAACTATGTTATTTTTCTTTTGACTGTATTCGGGAAAATACAGCAGCAACAACTCGACTATAGAGTGTCCAAAGATCTAGTATTTAACTTAACCGTTTCGCTTAGCCTTCGTCAGATCATTTTTATCTTATTCATGTGGACAATATTGTGATCCATTAAATTTCTGCTCCACGCATCATGTCAGCCTCACTGAGAAGATACTTGGTGTGCGTTTTTGTTTTTCTTGTTATTTCTTGACTGTCATAAAGATTCCCAACTTAACTGAAACTCGGAAAAACGACTTTCCTTTAACTCGAGCTGTGACTCGGAGAGACAAATGGAACATGAGTCCAGAGCCTGTGACCTCTGAGAGGAAATGGAACATGAGTCAGAGCTCTGACCTCCGAAGAGAAAATGGACTCGAGTCAGAGCATCTGACCTCCGACTGAGGCCAATGGAACATGAGTCGAGCTGTGACCTCTAGAGGACAAATTGGAACATGAGTCAGAGCTCTGACCTCCGGAGGACAAATGGAACATGCGCAGGATAAGTTCAGGAGCTTGTGACCTTGTCCGAGAGGAAAATGGAACATGAGTCAGAGCTCTGACGTCCGAGAAGGAAAATGGAACATGAGTCAGAGCTGTGACCTCTGAGAGACAAATGGAACATGAGATCGAGCACTGACCTCCGAAGGTACATATGGAACTAGTCAGAGCTGTGACCTCCGAAGAGGACAAATGGAACATAGTGCAGAGCTCTGACCTCCGAGAGGAAATGAACATGAGGTCAGAGGTGTGACCTGCGGAGGGTGAGACAAATGAATGAGTCAGAGCTCTGACCTCCGGAAGGACAAATTGGAACAATGAGTCAGAGCTGTGACCTCTGAGCAGGAGGACAGCATGAGTCAGAGCTCTGACCCTCCCGAGAGGCAATGGAAATGAGTCAGAGCTGTGACGCTCCGAGAACAAATGGATAGCAGAAGCTGTGATCTAGATAAGGACAAATGGATAAATGAGTCAGAGCTGGACCTCCGAGAGGACAAATGGAACATGAGTCATGACTGTGACCGCTCCGAGCAAGGACAAATGGCATGAGTCAGAAGCTGTGACGCTCTGAGAGGAAAATGGACACATGAGCTCAGAGCTGTGACCATCCGAGGGACAAATGGAACATGAGTCAGAGCTCGTGACCTCTGAGAGGACAAATGGAACAGAGTCAGAGGCTGTGACTCCGAGAGGACATAATGGATACATGAGTCAGAGCTGTGACCTCTGAGAGGACAAATGGAACATGAGTCAACGCTGTGACCTCCGAGAGCACAAATGGAAACAACAGAGTCAGAGCGTGACCTCTGAGGCAAATGCGACTCAGAGTCATAAGAGCTGTGACCTCTGGAGGACAAATGGAAGCATGAGTCAGAGCTGTGACCTCCGAGAGGACAATGGAATATGAGTCAGAGCTCTGACCTCTCGAGAGGACAAATGGCAAGCATGAAGTCAGAGCTGTGACCTCCGAGAGGACCACTGGAAATTAGTCAGAGTTTCTGTGAAACTCCGAAGAGGACAAATGACATTGAGTCAGAGGCTCTGACCTCCGAGAGGAAAAATGGAACAGAACTCAGAGCTCTGACCGTCCGGAGGACACATGGAACAGAGTCAGGCAGCTCTGACCTCCGAAAGGACAATGGAAACTGAGTCAGAGCTGTGACCTTGAGAACAAATGGGACAGCATGAGATCAGCTCTGACCTCCGAGGGAGGACAATGGAAGCATGAGTCAGAGCATCTGACCTCCGAAGAGGACAAATGGAACATGACGTCAGAGCTCTGAGCTCCGAAGCGACAAATGAAACATAGCAGAGCTCTGACCTCTGATAGGACAATGGAACATGAGTCAGAGCTCGAACCTCCGGAGAGGACAAATGGAACATGAGTCAAGCTGTGACCATCCGAAGGACAATGGAACATGAGTCAGAGCTGTTGACCTCCGATGAGGCACAAATGGAAACATGAGTCAGAGCTCCTGACCTCTGAGAGGCACAAATGGAACATGAGTCAGCCAGCTCTGAGCTCTGAGAGGACAAATGGAACATGAGATCAGCAGCTCTGACCTCATGAGAGGACAGAATGGAAACAAATGAGTCACGAGCTCTGACCTCTGACAGGACAAATGGAGAGCATGAGTCAGAGCTGTGACGCTCCGAGAGGGAAGAGCAAGAGGAACATGAGTCAGAGTGCTGTGACCTCCGAGAGGACAAATGGAACAGTAGTCAGAGCTCTGACTCCGAAGAGGAAAATGGAACATGAGTCATAGCTCTGACCTCTGAGTAGGACAATGCACATGATCAGAGCTGTGAAGCTCTCGAGAGACAAGGAACAATGAGTCAGAGCTTTCTGAAGACCTCCTCATGAGGACAAATGGAACATGAGTCAGAGACTCTGACCTCGAAGGACAAATGTAAGGACTGAAGTCAGAGCTGTGACCCACGAGAGGAACAAATGAAAATCCGAAGGTACAATGGACATGAGTCAGAGCTCTGACCTCGAGAGGGAAAATGGAACTGAGTCAGAGCTCGGCTGACCATCTGAAGGCACAAGTGGACATCGAAGTCAAGTCTGACTCCAGAGGACAATGGACATAGTCCAGAGCTGTGCCTCATGAGAGACAATGGAAAGAGTCAGAGTCTGCTGAGAGGACTAAATGGACATGAGTCAGAGCTCTGACCTCTGAAGGACAATGGAACATAGAGTAGAGCTGTGCTCCGAGAGGACAAATGGAACATGAGTCAGAGCTCTGACGCTCTGAGAGGAGAAAATGGAACTGAGTCAGAGCTGGTGACCCTCTGAGAGGATAAATGAACATGAGTCAGAGCTCTGACTCGGGGTGAGCAGCGAACAATGGAACATCGCGTCAGAGCTGTGACGCTCCGACAGAGGACAAATGGAACTGAGTAGAGCTGTGACCTCGAGAGGACAATGGCATGATCAGAGCTCTGAACCTGTCGTGAGAGGACAAATGGAAGCTGAGTCAGAGCTGTGGACCTCCGAGAGGCAAATGGAAGCATTGAGTAGAGCTGTGAACCTCCGCATGAGGACAAATGGACAGTGAGTCAGAGGCTGTGACCTCTGGAGGAAAATGGACCATGAGCGCTCAGGCGTGACCTCTCGAGAGGACAAATGGATAATGAGTCAAGCTCTTCTTGTTCCTTCTGGGCAGGAGTTTTTTGCTCCAGGGTTTCATGAGTTTCTTTTTTCTCTCAGATCTGGCATACTCGTTCTAAAACAGGGATACGAGCTGCGGGTGGCGCCCAGAGGAGCACCCACTCTGCTGACGGAGGCCCCACTGAACCCCAAGGCAACCGCGAGAAGATGACGCCAGGTAAAACATGTACAAGTAGCCAAAGGTAGAGTAGGTTTGACAGCATAAATATCTCAGGATAAATAAAGTCTGTTTCCTCAGATCATGTCTTGAAACGTTCAAACTTCCGGCGCTGTACGTCGCCATCCAGGCTGTTCCTGTCTCTGACGCCTCGGGATCGCACCACAGGTAGTGAACGCACCACGGTCAGTGAAAACTACAGGTAGTGAACAAACTACAGGTCAGTGAAACAAGACCACAGTCAGTGAACGCACCACAGGTCAGTGAAAAACCACAGGTCAGTGAACAAACTACAGGTCACGTGAACAAACCACAGGTCGCTGACACACAAACTACAGGTCAGTAACAACACAGGTCATGTAACAAACTACAGTCAGTGAAGCAAAGCCACAGTCAGTGAAGCAACTACAGGTCAGTGAAAGCAACTACGGTCATGAACAAACCACAGGTCGTGAACAAACTACAGGTCCAGTGACAAACCACAGGTCAGTGAACAAACTAGTACTACAGGTCGTGGACAAACCTACGGTCAGTGAACACAAACATACAGGTCAGCTGATCAAACCACAGGTCAGTGAAGCAAACCACGGTCAGTGAACAACCAGCAGGTCAGATGAAACAACCACAAGGTCATCCTGAAGCAACACACGATCAGTGAACAAACCACAGGTCAGTGAAACAAACCAACAGATCAGTGAAGCAAACCACAGGTCAGTGAACAAACCACAGGTCCAGTGAACAAACCACAGGTCAGTGACATCAACCACATCAAGTGAAGCAAACCACAGGTCATGACCAAAACCACAGTCAGTGAACAACCACAGGTCAGTGAAACAAACACAGGTCAGTGACAACCACAGGTCAGTGATACAAATCCATAACAGGTCAGTAACAAAGCCACAGGTCAGTGAAGCAGACTAGCAGTCAAGTGAACAACTACAAGGTGCAGTGAACGCACCACGGTCAGTGAACAATAACTACAGTCAGTGAACAAACACAGGTCAGCTAAATAATAAACCAGCAGGTCAGTGGACAACGTGCACCACAAGTCAGTGAACACACGCACAGTCAGCTATAACCAACCACAGATCAGTCGAACAAACCAACAGGTCAGTGATGGCAAACTACAGGTAGTGAAGCAACACAGTCAGTGACAAATACCACAGGTCAGTAAATAAACGCAGCAGGTAGTGATACGCACCACAGGTCAGTAAACAAACACAGATCAGCTGAAACAAAACCACAGATCAGTTAAGCAAGACCACAGGTCAGTGAAGCAAACCACAGGTTCAGTGAACACACCACAGATAGTGAATCAAACCACAGGTCAGTGAACAAACTAGCAGGTCGTTGAACAACCACAGATAGTGAACGGAAACTACCCAGTTCAGTGAACAAACCTCGGTCGTGCGCAAACCACGATCAGTGAACAACACAGGTCAGTGATACACACCCGTCGTGAACACACCACAGATCAGTGAACAACCACAGGTAGTGACACCGGTCAGTGCATAGCAGGTCAGTGAACAAACCACAGATCAGTGAACAAACCACAGGTCAGTGAACAAACTACAGGTCAGTGAACAAAACCACAAGATCAGTGAACAAACTACAAGTCAGTGAACAAACCACAGGTCAGTAAATAAACGCACAGGTCAGTGAACGCACCACAGGTCAGTAAACAAACCAAGGTCAGTGAACAAACCACAGTCAGTGAACCAAACCACAGGTCAGTGAACACACACAGATCAGTGAACAAACCTCGGTAGTGAACAAACTACAGGTCAGTGAAACAAACCATGATCAGTGAACAAACCACAGGTCCAGGAACCACCACAGGTCAGTGAACACACCACAGATCAGTGAACAAACCACAGGTCAGTGAAACAATACAGGTCAGTGAACAAAAACTACAGGTCATGAACAACCACAGATCACGTGAACACACCAAGATTCAGTGAACAAACCACGAGATCAGTGAACAACCACAGGTCAGTGAACAAACTTACAGGTCCAGTGGAACGCACCACAGGTCGTGACACTACCGGTCGTGAACAAACTACAGGTAGTGAACTAAACTATCAGGTCAGTGAACAAACCAAGGTCAGTGAATGCACCACAGGTTCAGTGAACGGCACCACAAGGTCCAGTGAATCAAAGCCACAGATCAGTGAACAAACCACAGGTCAGTGAACAAACCACAGGTCAGTGAACAAACTAACAGGTCAAGTGTAACAAACCACAGTTCAGTGAATGGCAACCACAGGTTCAGTGAAACAAACCACAGGTCAGTGAGCAAACTACGGTCAGTGGCACCACAGGTCAGTGAACAAACTACAGGTCAGTGAACAAACCAACAGGTCAGTGAATGCACCAACAGGTCAGTGAATTGCACCACAGGTCAGTAAATAAACTAGCAAGGTCAGTGAATGCAACCACAAGGTCTGTGAACAAACCACAGGTCCAGTGAACAAAACCACAGGTCAGTGAACAACAACAGGTCAGTGAACCACAGGTCAGTGATGCCCACAGTCAGTGAACAAACTACAGTCAGTGAACAACACCAGCAGGTCAGTGAATGCCACCACAGGTCAGTGAACAAACTTACAGGTCAGTGAACAAACCACAGGTCAGTGAACAAACCACAGGTCAGATGGAACAGCACCACAGGTCAGTGAACAAACCACAGGTCAGAGTAAAACACAGGACTCACTACTTTTATATACGTATAAGAAAAGGTAATCATAATAATAAATAAATAATAGCATTTTTATGTATACATTTGTTGACATATTTTTTCTTGAATGTTATAACAATTTTGTAAAAAAAAATATTTTCATAATTTGTATTTTTTAAAAGGTTTTGTCAGTATCTATGTCGGTAATGTGTTATATGTGTTGTCCTAATTTTCGTATAATTTGTTTCATTTTTTTAATAATATTTTTCACATTTCATCGTTTTTATTTGGTCTGTTGTTAATGTTGCCCTGTCTGTAATCGCAGGCATCGTCCTGACAGCCGGAGACGGAAGTCCACTCACCAACCGTCCCGATCTACGAAGGCCTACGCGCTCCCATCACGCCATCATGAGGCTGGACCTGGCAGGAACGTGACCTCACGGACTCTGATGAAGATCCTGACGGAGAGAGGCTACAGCTTCGTTATACGGGTAAACGTCACGAAACATGAGTAAAACATGAGTAAAACATGAGTAAAACATGAGTAAAACATGAGTAAAACATGAGTAAAACATCAAAGTAAAACATCAGTAAAAACATGAGGGAAAACATGAGTAAAACATGAGTAAACATGAGGAAAACATGAGTAAAACATTCAGTAAACATCAGTAAAACATAGAGGAAAAACATGAGTATATAACATCAGTAAAACATGAGTAAAACATCAGTAAAACATGAAAGTAAAACATCAGTAAAACATGAGTAAAACATCAGTAAAACATCAATAAACATGAGTAACTCGTACATGAGTAAAACATGAAGTAAACATCAGTACTCAGTACATAGTAAAGCATCGTAACCAGACCTGAGCTCAGGCAGAGAGAGGCTAACAGCTTTTGGGTAAAATATCACTAAAACACGACCAACCCAACTATACATTTTGTGTATTTGCGACATTTGCCTGTATTTGTTGTTGCCAGGATGAGTTTACACTTACACTCCCAGCGTTCACATAAACAGCTTAACCATTGTTTTTTCAGTTCAAGTTGCAGAGGTTTTATTTAGTTCACAGAAGGTGAAGTATGACTGTCCACCATAATTGAAGAACTGATAAACAAAAATAGCTTTCCTTTTTCTGTAAATTGTAATTGGAATAACATGATTTTATTTCTGTTGTAAAATGAATAAACGGTAAATGTGTTTTTATAAATGTTCAGTGATCATTCTCTCAGACTGTGCCGTGCGAGGGTTTGAAGGATTAAAGCTGGAGTTTAATTTTCCTTCTAGAAGTGGATATAATTACTTAGCGGAGGTAAACGTTAAACAACAGGGCCTAATATACAGCGCCTGGGGGAACACCTTTGATTTGTGAAGGAGGGCATGAATGATGAACGATGATGAAGCCATATTTTTGCAAAACATCAGAAATATGTAAAAAATGTGCTGCAAACTGTCTACATATACTTTTGCTTTGTCGCTCAGAAAGAGAATTGTCTCTGAAGAGACGACAAAAGGGGCAGAAAAAAAACATTCTTTAGCGGAGTGTGAGATCGTACAGGGACATTAAGGAGAAACTCTGTTAATGTGGCATTCTAACGGTTCTCCTCTGGTTTCCCTCTCTTTAACGGTCTCCTCTGGTTCTCCTCTCTTTAATGGTTCTCCTCTCTTTAATGGTTCTCCTACTCTTTATGGGTTCTCCTCTGGTTCTCCTCTCTTTAATGGTTCTCCTCTGGTTCTCCTCTCTTTAATGGTCTCCTCTGGTTCTTCTCTCTTTAAAACGGTTCTCTCACTCTGGTTCTCCTCTCTATTAATTGGTTCTCCTCTGGTTCTCCTCTCTTTAATGGTTCTCCTCTGGTTCTCCTCTCTTTAAGGTTCTCCTCTGGTTTCTCCTCTCTTTTAATGGTCTTCCTCTCTTTAACGGTTCTCCTCTGGTTCTCCTGCTCTTTAAGCGTTCTCCTCTGGGTTCTCGCCTCTCTTTAACGGTTTCTCCTCTGGTTCTCCCTCTTTAATGGTTCTCCTCTGGTTCTCCTCTCTTTAATGGTTCCTCCTCTTTAATTGGTTCTTCCGCTGCTCTTTAATGGTTCTCCCTCTGGTTCTCCTCTCTTTAACGTTTCTCCTCTGGTTCTCCTCTCTTTATGTTCTCCTCTGGTTCTCCTCTCTTTAATGGTTCTCTCCTTTATGGTTCTCCTCTGGTTTCTCTCTCTTTAATGGTTCTCCTCTGGTTTCTCCTCTCTTTAATGGTATTCTCCTCTCTTTAATGGTTCCTCCTCTGGTTCTCCTCTCTTTTAATGGGTTCCTTCCTCTTTGGTTCTCCTCTCTTTAAATGTTCTCCTCTTTTAATGGTTCTCCTCTTGGTTCTCCCTCTCTTTTTGTTCTCCTCTCTTTAACGGTTCTGCCTCTGGTTCTCCTCTCTTTTAAATGTTCTCCTCTCTTTAACGGTTCTTCCTCTGGTTCCTCCTCTCTTTAAATGGTTCTCCCTCTCTTTAATGGTTTTCTCCTCTCTTTAATGGTTCTCCTCTCTTTAATGGTTCTCCTCTCTTTTAATGGTTTCTCCTCTCTTTAATGGTTCTCCTCTGAGTTCTTCTCCTGTCTCTTTAATGGTTCTCATCTCTTTAATGGTTCTCGCTCTGGTTCTCCTTCTCTATGGTTCTCACTCTGCTTTAATGGTTCTCCTCTGGTTCTCCTCTCTTTTAATGGTTCTCCTCTCTTTAATGGTTCTCGCCTCTGGTTTCTGCCTCTCTTTAATGGTTCTCTATGGTTCTCACTCTCTTTAATGGTTCTCCTCTCTTTAATGGTTCTTCCTCTGGTTCTCCTCTCTTTAATGGTTCTCCCTCTGGTTCTCCTCTCTTTAATGTGTTCTCCTCTCTCTTTAATGGTTCTCCTCTGGTTCTTCTCTCTTTAATGGTTTCCCTCTCTTTAAGGTTTCTCCCTCTGGTTCTCCTCTCCTTTAACGTTCTCGCTCTGGTTCTCTCTCTCTTTAACGGTTCTCCTCCTTGGTTCTCCTTCTTTAATGGTTCTCGGCTCTGGTTCTTCCTCTCTTTAACGGTTCTCCCTCTGGTTCTCCTCTCTTTAACGGTTTCTCCTCTGGTTGCTCCTCTCTTTAACGGTTCTCCTCTGGTTCTCCTCTCTTTAAATGGTTCTCCTCTGGTTCTCCTCTCTTTAAACGGTTCTCTCTCTGGTTTCTCCTCCTGCTTTAAACATGTTCTCCTCTGGTTTCTCCTCTACTTTAAATGGTTCTCCTCTCTTTAATGGTTCTCCTCTCTTTAATGGTTTCTACCTCTGGTTCTCCTCTCTTTAATGGTTTCTCCTCTCTTTAACGGTTCTCCTCTGGTTTCTCCTCTCTTTAACGGTTCTCCTCTGGTTCTCCTCTCTTAAAACGGTTCTCCCTCTGGTTCTCCTCTCTTAATGGTTTTCTCCATCTGGTTTCTCCGTCTCTTTAACGGTTCTCTCTGGTTTCTTCATTTAATGTTCTCCTCTGGGTTCTCCTCTCTTTAAATGGTTCTCCTCTCTTTTAAATGGTTCTCCTCTTTTAATGGTTTCTCCTCTGGTTTCTCCTCTCCTTTAATGGTTCTCCTCTCTTTAACGTTCTCCTCTGGTTCTCCTCTCTTTAACGGTTCTCGCTCTGGTTCTCCTCTCTTTAACGGTTCTCCTCTGGTTCTCCTCTCTTTAAATGGTTCTCTCTCTGGTTTCTCCTCTCTTTAATGGTTCTCCTGCATGGTTCTTCCTCTCTTTAATGGTTCTCGCTCCTGCTCTTTAAATGGTTCTCCTCTGGTTCTCCTCTCTTTAACAGGTTCTCGCTCTGGTTCTCTCTCTTAAATGTCTCCTCTGGTTCTCCTCTCTTTAATGGTTTCTCCTCTCTTTTAATGGTTGCTCGCTCTGGTTCTCCTCTATTTAATGGTTCTCCCTCTGGTTCTCCTCTGCTTTAACGGTTCTCCTCCTCTGGTTCTCCTCTCTTTACAGTTCCTTCCTCTCTTTAACAGTTTTCTCCTCTCTTTTAACGGTTCTCCTCTGGTTCCCTGCTATTTAACGGTTCTTCCTCTGGTTCTCCTCTCTTTAAAACGGTTCTCCTCTGGTTCTCCTCTCGTTTTAATGGTTCTCCCTCTGGTTCTCACTCTCTTTAAACGGTTCTCCTCCTGTGTTCTCCTCTCTTTAACGGTTCTCCCTGGTTCTCCTCTCTTTAATGGTTCTCCTCTGTTCTCCTGCTCCTTTAAAACCGGTTCTCCTCTGGTTCTCGTCTGCTTTAATGGTTCTCCTCTGGTTCTCCTCTCTTTAATGGTTCTCTCCTGGTTTTCTCCTCTCTTTAACGGTTCTGCCTCATGGTCTCCTCTCTTTATGGTTCTCCCTCTGGTTCTCACTCTCTTTAATGGTTTCTGCGCCTCTCTTTAATGGTTCTCCTCTGTTCTCCTCTCTTTAACGGTTCCTCTCTGGTTTCTCCTCTCTTTAATGTTCTCCTCTGGTTCTCCTGCTCTTTAATGGGTTCTCCTCTGGTTCTCCTCTCTTAGGTTCTCCTCTGGTTCTCCTCTTCTTATGGTTTCTCCTCTGGTTCTCCTCTCTTTAATGTTTCTTCCTCTCTTTAAAATGGTTCTCCTCTGGTTCTACGCTCTCGTTTTAAACGGTTCTCCTCTGGTTCTCCTCTCCTTTATAATGGTTCTCCTCTGGTTCTCCTCTCTTTAATGGTTCTCCTCTCCTTTAAACGGTTCTCCTCTGGTTTCATCTCTTTAACAAGTTCTCCTCTCTTTAACAGTTCTCCTCTGGTTCTCCTCTCTTTAACGTTCTCCTCTCTTTAACGTTCTCTTCTCTGGTTTTTCTCGCTTCTCTTAACGGTTCTCCTCTGGTTATCCCTCTCTTTACGGTTCTCCTGCTGGTTAATCCTCTCTTTAACGGTTTCTCCACTCTGGTTCTCCTCTCTTTTAACGTTCTCCTCTGGTTCTCCTCTCTTTTTAATCTGTTTCTTCTCTCTGTGTTCTGCCTCTCTTTAATGGTTTCTATGCTCTTCTTAATGGCTTCTCCTCTCCTTAGGTTCTCCTCTGGTTCTCTCTCTTTAACGGTTCTTCCTTGGTTTCTCTCTTTAACGGTTCTCCTCGGTTTCTCCTCTCTTTAACGGTTCCTCCTCTGGTTCTCGCTCTTCTTTAATGGTTCTCCTCTGTGTTCCTTCCTCTCTTTAACGGTTCTCCTCTGGTTCTCCTCTCTTTAATGGTTTCTGCCATCTGGTTCTCCTCTCTTTAATGGTTCTCCTTCTCTTTAATGGTTCTCCCTCTCTTTAATGGTTTCCTCTGGTTCTCCTCTCTTATAATGTTCTCCTCTTCTTTAATGTGGTTCCTTCCCTCTCTTTAACGGTTCTTCCTCTGGTTCTCCTCTCTTAACGGTTTCTCCTCTGGTTCTCCTCTCTTTAACGGTTCCTCCTCTGGTTCTCCTCTCTTAATGGTTTCTCCTCTGGTTCTCCTCTCTTTAAACGGTTCTCCTGGTTCTCTCTCTTTAACGGTTCTCCTCTGGTTTCTCCTTCTTTACGTTCTCCTCTGGTTTCTCCTCTCTTTAATGGTTCTCTCTGGTTCTCCTCTTCTTTATACGGTTCTCTCTGGTTCTCCTCTCTTTAAATGGTTCTTCCTCTGGTTTCTCGCTCTCTTTAACGTTCATTCCTTTCTGTTCTCCTCTCTTTAAATGGTTTCCTCTCTTTATATTATGGTTTCTCCTCTGGTTCTCCTCTCTTTAACGGTTCTCCTCTGGTTCTCCTTCTTCTTTAATGGTTCTCCTCTGCTTTAATGGTTCTCCTCTGGTCTCCCCGTCTTTAAACGGTTAATCTCTCTGGTTCTCCTGCTCTTTAATGGTCTCCTCTGGTTCTCCTCTGCCTTTAATGGTTCTCCTCTCTTTTAATCGGTTCTCCTACTGGTTCTCCTCTCTTTAACGGTTTCTCTGGTCTTCCTCTCTTTAAATGGTTCTCCTCTGGGTTCTCCTCTCTGTTAATGTTCTCGCTCTCTTAATGGTTTCTCTCTTGGTTCTCCTTCTTTAATGGTTCTCCATGCTGGTTTCTCCTCTCTTTTAAACGGTTCTCCTCTGGTTCCTCCTCCTTTAACAGTTCTCCCTCTTCTTTAACAGTTCTCCTCTCTTTAAACGGTTCCCTCTGGTTCTCCTCTCTTTTAACGGTTCTCCTCTGGTTTCTCTCTCTTTAATGGCTTTCTCCCTCTTTAATGGTTCTCCCTTCTTAATGGTTCTCTCTGGTTTCTCCTCTCTTGCTCTTTAACGGTTCTCTCTGGTTCTCCTCTCTTTAACGTTCTCCTCTGGTTCTCTCCTTCTTTCGGTTCTCCTCTGGGTTCTCGCTCTCTTTAATGGTTCTTCCTCTGGTTCTCCTCTCTTTAAACGGTTCTCCTCTGGTTCTCTCTCTCTTATGTTCTCCTCTGGTTCTCCTCTCTTTAATGGTTCTCCTCTCTTTATGGTTCTCCTCTTCTTTAATGGTTCTCTCGCTCCTGGTTTCTCATCTCTTTAATGGTTCTCCTCTTCTTAATGGTTCTCCTCTCTTTAACGGTTCTCCTCTGGTTCTCCTCTCTTTTAACGGTTCTCCTTGTTCTTCCTCTCTTTAATGGTTTTCTTGGGTTCTCCTCTCTTTACGGTTCTCCTCTGGTTCTCCTCTCTTAACCGGGTTCTCTCTGGTTCTCCTCTCTTTAATGGTTCTCCTCTGGTTCTCCTCTCTTTTAACGGTTCTCCTCCTGGTTGCTCCTCTCCTTTAACGGTTTTCTCCTCTGGTTTCTCTCTTTAACGGTTCTCGCTCTGGTTCTCCTCTCTTTTGGTCTCATCTGGTCTCCTCTCTTTGGTTCTCTCTGGTTCTCCTTCTTTATGGTTCTCCTATGGTTCTCCTCTCTTTAACGGTTCTCCTCATGGTTCTCCTCTCCTTTAATGGTTCTTCCTCTGGTTTCTCTCTCTTTAACGGTTCTCCTCTGGTTCTCCTCTCTTTAATGTTCTCTCTCTTTATGGTTCTGCCCTCGGTTCTCCTCTCTTTAACAGGTTTCTCCTCTGGTTCTCCTCTCTTTAATGGTTCTCCTCTGGTTTCTCCTCTCTTATGTTCTCTCTCTTTTAAATGGTTCTCCTCTGGTTCCTTCGCTCTCTTTAACGGTTCTCCTCTGGTTCTCCTCTCTTTAATGGTTTCTCCACTCTGGTTCTCCCTCTCTTTAATGGTTCTCCTCTGGTTTCTCCTCTCTTTAAACGGTTTCTCCTCTGTTCTCCTCTCTTTACGTTCTCCTCCTTTAACGGTTCTCCTCTGGTTCTCGCCTCTCTTTAACGGTTTCCTCTGGTTCTCCTTCCACAGCGGAGCGGGGTGTGGGACTTAGGAGAAGCTCTGTTACGTGGCGTTCTTTGGACGGATGGAACCGCCGCCCCTCGTCGTCTCTGGAGAAAAGCTACGAGTCCGGAGCGGACAGGTCTCACCATCGGCAACGAACGCTTCCCGCTGCCACCGAGAAGCTGCTTCCAGCCTCTTCATCGGTGGGACACGTTTCCATGTCTGATGCACATACTAGGGTCCTATCAGTGTTTGTGAGTCTGTGAGTGCGGGAGGGTGAATGGAGTTTAGGGTTTGTGTGGCCCAGAGACAGGAGCTGGAAAATGAACAACGAGCTATTTACTCTTGGATGGAATTGTTCTCACACACCTCACTACAAACCTCCTCAGTCTTGAAAAAATAGTAAAATCTATAATTTTGTAATTCACGAGGGATGGGAGTTCGGCCCGGTGATCCACGAGACGACCTAACAGCATCATGAAGTGCGACATCGGACACCGCAAGGACCTTTACTTTTCAACAACGTCCTGTCAAGGCGGAACCACCATGTACCCGGGCATCGCTGAACCGCAATGCAGAAGAGATACACCGCGCTGGCCCGAGCACCATGAAAGATCAAGGTGACTCTAAACTAGAGCTGACACAGGCCCGGCGAGTACCCATGAAGATCAAGGTAAACATCTAAATAGAGCTAACACAAGCCCGCCGAGTACCATGAAGATCAAGGTAAACCATCTAAACTAAAAGAGCTAACAGAGGCCCCGAGTACCAATGAAGATCAAGGTAAACATCTAAACTAAGAGCTTAACACAGGCAACCGAGTACCAATGAAGATCAAAGGTAAATCTAAACTAGAGCTAACACAGGCCCCGAGTACCATGAAGATCAAAGGTGAACAATCTAAAGCTAGAGCTAACACAGGCCGCTGAGTACCATGAAGATCAAGGTGAACATCTAAACTAGAGCTACACAAGCCCCGAGTACATGAAATCAAGGTGAACATTAAACTAGAGGCTAACACAAGCCCTGAGTACGCAATAAGATCAAGGTGAACCATCTAAACTAGAGCTAACACAGGCCCTGAAGTACCATGAGATCAAGGTAAACATTCCTAAACTAGAGCTAACACAGGTCCCCTTGTATGTACCATGGAAGATCAAGGTGAACCATCTAACTAAGTATGCTAACTACAGGCCCCGAGGTACCATGAAAGATCAAGGTGAACATCTAAACTAGAGCTGAACACAGGCCCGAGCACCCTATGAAGATCAAGGTAAACTATCTAAACTAAGCTAACACAGGCCCGCGAGTACCAATGAAGATCAAGGGTAATCAATTCTACCACTAGGAGCTATACATCTCTATGGCCCGAGTACCAATGAAGATCAAGTGAACACTTAAATCTTATGAGTTAACATCTATGCCCGAGTTATCATGAAGATCAAGGTGAACATCTATACTAAGAGCTATAGACACAAGCCCCGAGTTACCATGAAATCAAGGTGAACTCTAAACTAGAGCTAACACAAGCCCCCGAAGCACCAATGAAAAATCAAGGTAAACATCAAACTAGAGCTAACACAAGCCCTGGTACCATGAAGATTCAAGGTGAACATCCTAACTAGAGCTAAACAGCCCCCTGAGTACCATGAAGATCAAAGTAAACATCTAAACTAGAGCTAACACAGGCCCCCGAGTACGCATGAGATCAAGGTGAAAACATCCTAAACTAGAGCTAAACACAGGCCCAGCGAGTACCATGAAGATCAAGTAAAACATCTAAACTAGAGCTAAGCACAAGCCCTGAGTACCATGAAAGATCAAGGTGAACATCTAACTAGAGCCTACACAAGGCCCTGAGTACCATGAAGATCAAGGTGAACATCTTAAAATAAGAGCTAACACAAGCCCCGAGTACCATGAAGGATCAAGGTGAAAGCATCCTAAACTAAGAGCTAACACAAGCCCTGAGCACCAATGAAAGATCAAGGTAAACATCTAAACTAGAGCTAACACAAGGCCCCGAGCACCATGATCAAGTGTAAACAATCTAAACTAGAGCTATAACTACATAGCCCCGAGTACCATGAAGATCAAAGGTGAACATCTAAACTAAGAGCTTGACTCATAGCCCTGAGTACCATGAAGATCAAGTGAACATCTAAACTAGAGCTAACACAAGCCTGAGTTAACCATGAAAATCAAGGTGAACATCTAAACTAGAGCTAACAGGACCAGCCTGGTACCTGAGATCAAGGTGAACACTAAACTAGAGCTACACAGGCCCCGAGTCTGAGTGCGTACATCTAAACTAGAGCTAACACAAGCCCAAAGCAAACCATGAGATTCAAGGTGAACATCTTAAACTAAGAGCTAACATCAAGCCCCGAGTACCATGAGATTCGGTCTCTAACTAGAGCTAAACAAGCCCTGAGTAACCATGAAGATCAAGGTGAACATCTAAACTAGAGCTAACACAAGCTCCCGAGTTACCATGAAGAATCAAAGGTGAACATCTCTAGAGCTAACAAAGCCCAAAGCACCAATGAAGATCAAGGTGAACAATCTAAACTAGAGCTACACAAGCCCCGGTCCATGAAGATCAGGTGAACATCTAAACTAGAGCTAAACAACAAGCCCCTGAGTACCATGAAATCAAGGTGAACATCTAAATGAGCTCACAGCCTGAGTTCCTGTATCGGTACATCTAACTAGAGCTAACACAAGCCAAGCACCAATGAAGATCAAGGTGCATCTAACTAGGAGGCTAACGACAAGCAAAGCACCATGAAGATCAAGGTTGAACATCTTTAAACTAGAGCTAACACAAGCCAGCACCATGGAAGATCATATGGTGTAACATTAAACTAGAGCTAACACAAGACCCTGAGTACCATGAAGATCAAGGTGAACATCTAAACTAGAGCTAACACAAGCCAAAGCAGCCATGAAGATCAAGGTGAACATCTAAACTAGAGCTGGACACTAAGCCCTGAGTACGCATGAAGATCAAGGTAATCAATCTAAACTAGAGTAACGACAAGCCCTGAAGTACCATGAAGATGCTATTAGGTGAAATCTCTCTGGCTAACACAAGCCGCCGAGCACATGAAAATAAGGTAACATCAAACTAGAGGCTAACAACACGGAGCCCGGTACCATGAAGGATTCAAGGTGAACATCTAAACTAGAGCTGACACAAACCCCTGAGCACCATGAAAATCAAGGTAAACATCTAAACTAGAGCTAACACACAGCCCTGAGCACCATGAAAATCAGGTGAAACATCTAAACAGAGCTTGACACAGAGCCCTGAGTCTGGTCGTGACATCTAAACTAGAAAGCTAACAGACAGGCCGCCGAGTACATGAAGATCAAAGTAAACATCTAAACTAAGAGCTAAACACAAGCCAAAGCGCACCCATGAAGATCAAGGTGAACATCTAAACTAGAAGCTAACACAAGCCCCGAGTACCATGAAGATCAAAGGGTGAACATCTAAACTAGAGCTAAACACAAGCCCTGAGTACCATGAAATCAAGGTGACATCTACTGGCTACACAAGCCCTGAGTACCATGAAGATCAAGGTGAACATCTAAACTAGAGCTAACACGCCCCGAGTAACCATGGTCAAGGTGACTCTAACTAGGCTCACGGCCTGAGTACCATGAAGATCAAGGTGAACATCTAAACTAAGCTAACACAAGCCAAAAGCACCATTGAAGATCAAGGTGAACATCTTAAACTAGAGCTAAACACAAGCCCCGGTACGGTCAGGTTGAACATCTAAACTAGAGCTAACAGCAAGCCCCGAGTACCATTGAAGATCAAGGTGAAACATCTAAACTAGAGCTAACACAAAAGCCAAAGCACCATGAATCAAAGGTGAACATCTAAACTGAGCTAACAACAAGCCCTCGAGTAACCATGAAGATCAAAGGTGACATCTAAACTAGAGCTACACAGCCGAGTACCATGAGATCAAGGTGAACATCTAACTAAGACTAACACAAGGCCAAAGCACCATGAAAGATCAAAGTGAACATCTACTAGAGCTAACACAAGCCCCGAGTACGCGATGAAGATGCAAGGTGAAACATCTAAAACTAGAGCTAACACAATGCCCCGAGTACCCATGAAGATCAGGTTGAAAACATCTAAACTGAGCTACCGCCTGAGTACCATGAAAGATTCAAAGGTAAACATCTAACTAGAGCTAACACAGCCAAAGCACCATGGAAGATCCAAGGTGAACATCTAAACTAGGCTACCGCCGCAACCATGGATCGGTGAACACTAAAACTAGAGCTAACACGAAGCCAAGCACCTGGTCAGGTGCACTCTAACTGAGAGCTTAACTACAAGCCCCGGGTACGCATGATAGATCGGTGAACATCTAACAGAGCTAACACCAGCCCGCGAGTACCCAATGAAATCAGGTGACATCTAAACTAAGAGCTAACCAGCCCCGAGCACCATGAAAGATCAAGGTGAACAATCTAAACTAGAGCTAACACAAGCCCGAGCACCATGAAGATCAAGGTGAACATCTAAACTATGAGCCTGACACAAGCCCTGAGTACGCATGGAAGAATCAAGGTAACATCTAAACTAGAGGTAATGATCAAGATTACCGTATTCTTGGGTGAAACTGAAGCTCTCGTACCAAGTGAAATGAAAGGCCGGAGACTTGACTGAAGAACTTCTGTTTTACATCTGAAAACAGTTTTGTTTTTCTTGTGTTCGATTGTGAAAAAGCAAAAGGAAGTGTGAGTTTCTTTCAGATCGTTCACAAGACGACGTTAACCAAAACTCCATCTTCGTCTGTTTACATTTTACCCGTCACATTATTTATAAAGTCATTATTCTGTCCGCTTTTATCGTTATTTTACCCTTCACTTTGAAACCCCCTGTTGTAAGATCGTGGAACGGTTCTTTCAGAGCTGATTTCCTGCTGACGCTAAACGTTTATGAGAATCGCTGAAATCATAAAGACCAAAACTCTCTTTTACCAACTTTATTCTCTGATGTTTTGTCACTTTAGCTAGAGATTTATCCAGGAAGTAACTCCAATGTTTGCAACAGCTTGAAATTTGACACGTTTGACAAAGAAAGATATGTTTTTGATATTTTTGAAAAGAGGAGATTTTATAAAAAAGAATTGATAAGTTTGGAAAAGTTTTGTAAGCAGTTTTAAAATGTCCTCTCAACATGTTGTGTGTCCTGCCTTTTCCCACGTCTTCATTCACAAATACTGAACGTGTTGGTATCCACTGTACGCAGGAAAGCTGTGACCGGAGAGAGAATCCAAAATGGTCATGCTGTCCTTTGTGGAGACAGCAGCAGTGCATAAAAGAGCGGAGAAATATGCACAGGCGGCGATGTGCAGCACAAAGAGACTATTGCATGTGGTTCTGTACTGTTCTCCCTTCAGATCATCGCGCCCCAGAGAGGAAGTACTCCGTCTGTTTCTGACCTGTTTCCTCTGTTTTTCTGACCTGTTTCCTCTGTTTTTGACCTGTTCCTCTGTTCCTGACTTCTCGCCTGTTCTGACCTGTTTCCTCTGTTTCTGAACCTGTTTCTTCCTGTTTCTGACCTGTTTCCTCTGTTTTGTACCTGTTTTTCCTGTTTGACTTTTCTCCTCTGGTCTCGCTCAGATCATCGCGGCCCCGGAGAGTGAATGTACTCGGTCTGGATCGGCGCTCCACCTGGAGTCTCTGTACCACGTTCCAGCAATGTGGATCAGTAAATGCAGGAGAACCGACGAGGCGGCCGTCCATCGTCACCGCAAATGCTTGAAAACATAAACATCCGCTCCACTTCCTGTCCCCTGCCCCCACTTCGCTCGTCAATCACTGCTCGAGCCTCGCGAACCGCCGCTCCCTATTTGCCAGTCCCGCAGCCAGGGCGTTGAATAAGCAGAAACTGCGAAAACCACAACAAGTGCGTCTGATTATCCATTTAAATAAAGCTTTACATTAGCAAGCTGCAGGGTTTGGAAGTATCTTCTTACTTTCGCTCTGAAAAACTCTTTTGCTAACATATGTCACAAAATGAAAACCATAATTAGAACTGGTCGAACATTTTTCAGTGTTCGTCAAAAAATATGGGAAATGTTGTTATTTAAGTCAAAACGCCTTATTTCATATGAAAACATCACGTGACTAAACTTCATCAGAGCGTCGTTTCATAAGAGTTTGAACCTGAAAGCTAAACGCTAACGCTAAACAAAAGAGTGAGTGATATAATCGTCTTCTATTTAGTTTTATTAAAGTTTTTGTTCCAAACCTGACGGAGCAGGCAACTAAACAAACTCGTTTACTTCCTCACACAGGAGTCAGTACTAAGTAGAATCCTACTCCAGTAACTGTACTTAAGTAGAGTTTGTTGATCAGAAACTTTTATAATTCGAGGTAGTATTTGTGTCGAGAAACTTTTCCTCCTGCTCCATTTGAAAGATGAATCTAACTCGTACACTTTCATCTAAAGGCCCAAATAATGATCACCTCCAGAACTGAGCAGTATTGTCGCTGGTGCAGACACCCATTTCATCAACCTGATCTGTATTTTTCACATTTGAAACTCAAATACTTTGAATAACTTCACTTAATCATTATTGCAGTACATTGAGTAGTATCGTACATGTTACTCATTCCACAAACAGCTCTGAGTCCTAATGTCCGCTTTATGACAAGTTTTCATCAAATCCATGAAAGTAAAACCTTTTAAACTGAGAAATCTAAAGTGGATCGACTTAATGGCTTCAAAACGTGACATAGAAAAGTAGAAAAAACTTTATTTTTTGAGACGTTTCGGTCGGAGCTTTGGATCAAGTGCTTTATAGGTTCAACAAACAAAACAAAACAAAACAAGTGCAAAACAAAATCCTGATCTTCATCACGGACTCACAGTTCCATCAAAGTCATCGATATTAACACATTATAACAACATATAAACATTATAACATCATTATAAAACATTAACAACATTATAAAACATTATAACATCATTATAACAACATTATAAACATTAAAACATTATAACATCATTATAACATCATTATAACACATTATAACAACATTATAACAAATTATAACATCATTATAACAACATTATTATCATCTTATTATTATCAGTTATTACACGTGTGCGGTACCGGAAGAATAAGCAGAGTGCAACAGAAACCTGGAAAATACTGGTTTAGTCCTGGTTTAGTCCTGGTTAGACCTGGTTAGTCCTGGTTTAGTCCTGATTTAGTCCTGGTTTAGACCTTGCTGAGTTGTCGGTGAAAGTCTGGATGAGCAGATCAAAAGTCCTTCAGACTCAAGCGACAGTTAAACGGAGCCTCGAAGTCCAGCACCGGCTCCTCCTCCACACGCTCTGAAACACAACAGAAAAACTGTGAAACACAAACAGAAAAACTTTGAAACACAAACAGAAAAACTGTGAAACACAAACAGAAAAACTGTGAACACAAACAGAAAAACTGTGAACACAAACAGAAAAACTGTGAACACAAACAGAAAAACTGTGAAACACAAACAGAAAAACTGTGAAACACAAACTGAAAAACTGTGAAACACAAACAGAAAACTGTGAAACACAACAGAAAAACTGTGAAACACAAACAGAAAAACTGTGAAACACAAACAGAAAAACTGTGAAACACAAACAGAAAAACTCTGAATCAGTAAAAGATACAATTATAATTCATTACAAATCTCATAATAAATGAAAAACAGTTACAATTTAAAGAGGTCGTCTCAAGTGCTCTCATTCTGGACTTAAAAGCGCTGTAAAGGTCCTAACTTCGGGGGTGGAGCCTCTCACCTGTTGGCGTGTCCTGTATGAGGGGGTGGAGCCTCTCACCTGTGGGCGTGTCCTGGTAGCGGCTCCAGTCTCCCGCCTGTCTGTGAGTGACACGACACCTGTCCCTCCACCTGCACCTGGCCCCGCCCACTGCTGCAGGTGAGCTCTGTGTGATCCCGCCCACATCCTCCTGTGGCACCTGAGGGGGCGGGACTATAAGGGTGACAAAACAGGTGATAAAATGTTACTGTCTCTGTAATTCCATGTTAATAAGTGTGTATTTACCGGGCCAGTGCTGGCAGCAGGAAGTGCAGCGCCTCCAGGTGCTGTTTGAAGTCCACGCTACTTGCGGATTGGTCCGTTTTTTGGCCCTGGCCCCGCCCCTCATTGTGGCCCCGCGCTCCCATTGGTCAGTCTGAACGGCGTGAACAGCACAGGTCCGAAGCAAACAGCTAGATTCTGAGCATTCATTTATTAAAGGAAGAGCGGCTCGACACGAGAGCGAGATGATCCATCAGGAACGACAGGTCTCCTGCAACGACAGAGAGGCTAATGCTAATGCTAACAATGAGGAACGACAGGGTCTCCTGCAACGACAGAAAGTAGCTAATGCTAAGCTAATGCTAACACGAGGAACGACAGGGTCTCCTGCAACGACAGAGAGCTAGCTAAGCTAATGCTATGCTAACACGAGGAACGACGGTGTTCTGCAACGACAAGAGGAGTAGACTACATGCTAATGTACATGAGGTAATGGACAGGGTCTCCTTGCAACGACAGAGAGTAAGTAGCTAATGCTAATGCTAACATAGGAATGACAGGGTTTCCATGCAATGACAGAGAGTCAGCTAATGCTTAATGTCTACATCAGGAATGACACACGGTTCTCCTGAAACGACCAGAGAGTAGCTAATGCAAATGCTACCATGCTAACATGATGGAATTGACAGGTCTCCTGCAACGACAGAGAGTTGATATGCTAATGCCTAATGTAAAATGCGGGAACAAACCAGGTCTCCTGCAACGACCAGAGAGGGCTAATGCTAATATTAGGAACGACAGGCGGTTCTCCTGCAACAACAGAGAGTAGCTAAATTGCTATGCTAACACGTAGAGGAACGACAGGTCTCCTGCACGAGAGTAAGCTAATGCTTTAATGCTTAACATCAGGATTGACAGGCCGTCTCCGTGCAACGGACAGAGAAGTAGCTAATGCTAATGCTAATGCAACATGAGGAATGACAGGCGGTCTCCTGCAATGACAGGAGTTGCTAATGCTAAATGCTATGCTAACATGGGGAACAACAGTGGGTCTCCTGCAAACGAAGAGAGGCTACTGCTAATATAGATGACCAGGTCTCCTGCAACGACGGAAGTAGACTAATGCTAATGTCTAATGCTAACATCCAGGAACGACAGGGGTCTCTACAACGGACCAGAGAGGCTAATGCTATATCAGGAACGACAGGGTCCGTGCAACGACAGGAGAGGGCTAATGCTAATGCTAACATCAGGAAATGACATGCAGGGATCTCTGCACGACAGAGAGCTAATGCTTATTATCAGGAACGACAGGGTCTCCTGCAACGACAGCAAGAGGGCTAATGCTAATATTTAGAAAATGACAGTTCCTGCAACGACAGCAGAGAGGCTAATGCTAATATTAGGAATGACAGGTTCTCCTGCAACGACCAGAGAGGCTAATGCTAATGCTAACCACAGGAACGACCCAGGGTCTCCTGCAACGACAGAGAGCGAATGCTAATATTAGGAATGACAGGTGTACCTTTGGCAACGACAGCGAGTAGCTATCATGCTAATGATACCTGCTAACATGAAGAACGACAGGTTCTGCAATGACAGAGAGGCTAATGCAACATGAGGAACACAGGGTCTTCCTGCAACGACAGAGGAGAAAGCTAATGCTAACCGCTAACATCAGGAACGACAGGGTCCCAGCAACAACAGAGAGAAGCTAATGCTAACGCTAACATCAGGAAACTGAAAGGGTCTCCTTGCAACGAGAAAGAAAAGAAGTATAGCTATGCTATTTGCTATAGCTAAAATTTAGGAAACGACAGCAGAGTCTCCCTGCAACAACAGAGGGCAAAGCTAATGTTAATGATTAGGAACGACAGGGTCTCCTGCAACGACAGAGAGGTAATGCTTAATACTAACATCAGGAAAACGACAGCGGTCTTCCTGCAACAATTAGAGTGAGGCTACAGCTAATCAATAACATCGAGGAACGACAGGGTCTCCTTGCAACGGATAGTTTTAGAGAGGCTAATGCTAACAATTTCAGGAATGACAGGGTTTCTCTGCAACGAGCATATGATAGTAGCTTTAATGCTATTGCTAAATGCTATTTAGGCAACGACAGGGTTTCCTTGCAAACAAACAGAGCCAATGCTAAATGCTAATATTAGGAACACCAGGTCTACTGCAATGACAGAGGCTAATGCTAAAGCTAATGCTAAAATGCAATGCTAAATCATGGCTAATTGCTTACATAATTGCTAATGCTAACCGATTAATGCTATATGCTTAATGCTACTAATGCCAATGCTAAATAATTGCTATGCTAATGCTAAAATAAATGCTAATGATACAGAGTTTCCGTTTGCGGGACATTAAAAAGGTATTGTAGTCATTAAGTGAATTGTGGCAAAATAATGGGTCTGAAAAATTTGGCAAATACGCTGGCGTTACTTTTGGATAAGTTTTGAGGTACGTCTTGTATAAGTTACGAGCACGCTGTGATACATTGCCCGACATACAGCCAAAATAGGGCCTATGTTCAAGAAATTTGCAGCATTTTTTTTTGAGCATAGATCGTTTTCATTGTACTGACTTTTTCTTTGAGCTTATTTTTTCTGGAAAATGCACCAGGAGAGAAGAATGTTTATATGAAACCAAAGAGCTTGAAGCTAAAAAATAAATAAAATTCTAACTCTGTCCACGTAATTATCAAGGAAATAAAAACAGCCAACTATGATATCGATATCCACTTAAAACTGATTCTTAAATTCATCGAAAACAATCTGTAGTTTCTCAGTTTCATCAGTAGTTAATTAAACAAAAACAAAAGTTATTTATCTATTATTATTTCCTCTGTTTTCAATATTTAAACTAAAATGATGCCAAAGATTTTCAGATAATTGTTACAGAGAACAGTAATAAGAAACTATAAGTACTTTCAAACTGGATAATATATGTATTAAACAGTTAATTTGTTTAAGATTACATTATATTAAACAGATACTGTTTAATATATGTATTAAAACAAGATACTGTATGTACGATATTATGTAGAAAATGTGTCTACGTTATACATACAGCTATATTATATGTTTAAAATGGCGCCGCTAATTACACGGCTTGTGGGACATTGGGACACTGGTTTGCTAGGTCCTACTCTAGTTGCACCAGGGGGAGACACTTGCAGCCAAGCTGCACAGTCTCCGGATCACACGTGGTCAGACGTCATGACCGTGTTGGCGCGCGATACAGAGACGGCGTGATGAGCGGCGCCAGAGAATAAACGCAGGTTATCCTTCAGTACTTGAAACAGGCGCAGCAGCTCCCGCAGGTAATCCTTCAGTACTCCTTGAAACAGAGTATACTCGAGTAACCCTTCAGTTACTCCTGAAACAGAGTATACTCAGTGACGTCGGCCTCAGTACTCCCTGAAACAGAGTATACTCCTAGTGACTCCACCTCAGTACTCCTGAAACAGGATTATTTACTCCCAGTAAATTCCCTCAGTACTCCTGAAACAGAGTATACTCCAGTGACTCCCTCAGTACTCCTGAAACAGAGTATACTCAGTGACTCCCTCAGTACTCCTGAAAAATAGCAGTAGTTTATAGCTCCATCTATGTAAATTCCCTCAGTTACTCCTGAAAACAGAGTTATTACTCCAGTAAAACTCAGTATCCTGAAACAGAGTATACTCAGTAAATCTTCTACGTCGAGTAAACATCCCCTCAGTACTCCTGAACATGAGTATACTTTGCCAGTTAAATCCGCTCATACTCCTGAACAAGAAGTATACTCAGTAAATCCTTCAGTACTCGAAGTAAATCCCTCAGTACTCCTGAAACAGAGTATATCCAGTGAATCCCTCCAGTTACTCCTCGTAACGGAGTATACTCCAGTAAATCCTTCAGTACTCCTTGAAACAGAGTATACTCCAGTGACTCCCTCAGTACTCCTGAAACAGAGGTTATACTCCCAGTGACTCCCTCAGTACTCCTGAAACAGAGTTATACTCCAGTAATCTCCACTTCATTTCCTTCATGTACATTCGAGTTACGCTCCCTCAGTTACTCCGAAACAGAGTATTACTCCAGTAAAATCCTCAGTTAAACTCCTGAAACAGAGTTATACTCCAGAAATCCCTCAGTACTCCTGAAACAGAGTAACTCCATGTAACATCCCTCAGTACTTCCCTTGAAAACAGAGGTATACTCCAGTAAATCCTCTTCAGTACTCCTTGGAGACCACCTCCTAGAAAGTTTATATCCAGTTATTTGTTAAACTCCAGTACTCCTGAAACAAGAGTATACTCCAGTAAATCCCCTCATACTCCTGAAAACAGGAGTATTACTCCAGTTAAAATCCTTCAGTACTCGAGGTTAAAAGATCCCTCTAGGTACTCCCTGAAAACAGAGTCATAGTCACGTCTTGACCATGGTAAATCTCCTGTCTCAGTAGTTACCTCGCCATGCGGCAGTTATTGAGTAAATATCCTCCATACATCGACAAACATGACCCTGACCAGTACTCTGGAAACAGAGGTATTACTCCAGGTAAATCCCTCAGTACTCCTTGTACACTGGTAACAGAGTCATACTCGAGGTAAAATCCCTGCTTTCACCAGTGAGCTCCTGTTTAACCAGAAGAGTGTTACTCGCAGTAACTCCTCGAGTACTCTGAAACATGAGTATACTCCAGTAAATCCCTCAGGTAATCCTGAAACAGAGTATACTCCAGTAAATCCCTCAGTACTGCCTGTAAACAGAAGTAAATCCACCTCAAGTACTCCTGTTTGAAAACCAGGGTATATACTCCAGTAAATCCGCTCAGTACTCCTGAAAACAGAAGTATACCTCAGTAATCCTCGAGATCCTGAACAGAGTATACTCCAGTAATCCCTCAGTACTCGTGTAACGATTATACCCCAAGTAAATCCCCAATACTCCTGAAAACAGGAGTATACTCCAGTAACATTCTTATCCTGAAACAGAGTATTACTCAAGTAAATCTTTCAGAGATACTCCTGAAACAGACATTTATACTCCAGGTAATCCTTCAGTAACTCGAGTAAATCCTCAAAGTTACTCCTGTAAACAGAGCGTTATACTCCCAGTAAATCCCTCACATACTCCTGAAAACAGAGTATACTCCATAAAATCCCTTCAGTTACTCCTGAAACAGAGAATATCGTAAATTCCTCAGTACTCCTGAAACAGAGTATACTCCAATAAATCCTTCAGTTACTCGGAGTAATCCCTCAGTACTCCTTGAACAGAGTTATACTCCAGTTAAAATCCTTCAGTACTCGAGTAAATCCTCAGTACTCCTGAAACAGAAGTATACTCCAGGTAAATCCCTCAGGTACTCCTGAAACAGAGTATACTTCCAGTGAATCCCTCAAGTACTCCTTGTAACCAGAGTATTACTCCATGTTGATCCCTTCAGTACTTCCTGAAAAGAGTATACTCCAGTAAACTTCAGTGTACTCCTGAAACCAGAGTATCTCCAGTAATCCTTCAGTACTCCTGGAAACAGAGTATACTTCCAGGTAAATCCCTTCAGCTACTCCTGTAACAGAGTATAACTCCATAGTGTTAAAACTTCACAGTACTCTTGTAACAGGAGTATACTCCAGTAAAATCCCTCAGTACTCCTTGAACAGAGCTATACTCCAGTAAATCCCTCAGTACTCCTGAAACAGAGTATTTACTTTCCAGTAAACTTCAGTACCTCTTGTAACAGAGTATAATCCAGTATAATCCCTCA